>CM061920.1:44248609-44307609 GCA_031002005.1 Vandiemenella viatica | reverse complement strand
TCTATCTTTGCCGAAATCATTTTTAAGAAATCACAGGCAACATGTGTTGTTTTATAGGATTGCGCATAAAAATCTACCTAATTCCCACGAAAAGAAAAGTGAATTGAAATTTGGCGACAACTCTGGTAGAAGAAACAATATATTTTCCTCTTTCAGTTTATTAAAGCCAGACCTTTTATGGAATATCTGATCGAGTCATGAGCTACGAAGCAAACTACGCTCGCGGCACAAAGATTAGATGCAGTGAATAATAGCAAAAATCATAATTGGTAAGATAATTCAAAAACAGATAGGAAACTGGTTCAATAGAACGGCATAGACAGAACATTGGTTGTAACCTCTCCGACAATGATGTCATGGATTCTATGTGAAAAGAGTGGAATAGAGGTGTACCACTATCATACCTAACTGGCACCATTGCTGACTTCGCAAGATCTCCAAATCATACAATGTACGTGTCGTGGTATCTACTGAAGAGGATTTCGGATTATGACATTCGGCTCAGACATTTGCGGATCGGAGTTTCTCAATGGATATTGATGCTCTTGTCCTAAGTAATCTACGAAAGTCGAAACAATCTACTACTACAAACGGAAAGAGAAATTTAATTTTGCAGTTCTTACATTTCAGTATTAGTATCACATGTGTAAGAGCAAATCGTGCCTGCAGCTAGGATCTCAAACAGTTTTTGTCAGATATTACTGAGAAATTTTGGTAGCTATTCACCTTCACACAACGCTAAAAGGCAGCGACCATGTTTGTCGATTTTTGGACTAGTTGCATCTCGAGGCAGTCGTGCTTAGTACCAGAAACATTTTTGAAGTAAATAAAAAAAGTTTTGCGTTTCAAATAAAAGAAAGAGGATATGCTCGATGTAACATCCCCACAGCTTTGATTTGTTGTTTCAGTCCGGACAGTAGCCCAGAAGTAGTTTAAACATAAACTTCTTCATCTTTGATAAAAGATGTGTGTTGGGGTTCGAGTGACGTCATCTACTTCAATGAGTTCTGCTACTTTGTGATGGGCTACTACGTAAGAACAGCTTGTTACAACCCGAGGGGCTCCGCTACTGGCTGTTGTTTGCTTTCATTGCAAACAGGATGCACTGGGCAGAACTAACACGAGTCTTGAAGCTTAGGTGCCTTCTACACAAACAGTGCGTTAAAGGTCAAGGGCTGTGTGCCGTGCAGTGAACGACTCTCGCACCACCCGAACAACAGGGTATTCCGAGTGCTCCAGGCAAGAAGAGGAAGAACAGTGACAGAGGAAGAGACAGAGAGTGTGTTTGTGTGTGCGAGTGGTTTACCTGGGTCCATTCTCTCTGCCCATGAGTCCCAGGGCGGAGCAGCTTGCAATCGACAACACACTGAACAAGACTCACATTACTACTGAGCCGTCCCTACCGGCAAACAACTTGTTATCTGGCCCAGCAGCTCCGCAAAGATTTACCACCTGCTGCATAACGAGCGAGCGGCGCAACTTCATACCTACACTGCTCACGTGCTGTAACACACACATTACACAAAAGCATACACTTCAGGAAAAACAAAGGTACTAGGCACAGCCCAGTTCATTCACGCTCTTGTTGAATAAACAGACATCCTGATAATATAAAAATACAGAGTGCCTGAGTGGAAAGCACCGGGCGCTGAAGTGGTGCAGACGCAGCGGTACAATCTCCTCAGCTGCTTACAAGATCCCTGAGGACAGCATACTCAGACACTTTATCGAATTAAGGTTGTAAGATTTACTTCTTGCTTTTTTAAATATCGTATTTTAGTGGTGCAGTTTAGCTTCACAAACAATTACCATGCAGCATCAATGTCTACATCTAGATTTGATATTAGGCAAAGCATAATACTAAGGAAAGCACAGGTTTTTTTCCTTAAATTCTTCTACACTACTTCCACTTTAAGTTTATGCGAAAACTAACAGCAGCAGCATTTGTATCCTCCCAATAAGCGGAGAAATGAGTAAAGCTGTTTACAAAATTATTATGTACTGACAGTTGCTCAATATAATCCGTAATGGACACCAGATAAGTCACTCTGAATGTATGATGCCTATTTACGAATAGTAATAATAATAGGGATAAACATTAGGCCCACTTCAAAAGCGTAAAGGGGCCCACAGACGATCAACTTGGTTGTCAACCTTGTCGTCAACTTGCCATGTTGAAGACTAAGTTGAACGTCTGTGGGCATGTTGGTGGTTGAGATTCAGGTTGAGGTTTTGGTTGAAGTAAGATCAAACAGTTTTGATATTTGGTGGGCGGAGTCTAATGTTGGAGACCTTGTTGTAGCGTCTGTGGGGAAGTTGACGACAATGTTCTCAACATCAGTTGTAAACTTGGAGCTGTTCAGTCTATTTTATTGTTATTTGGTGACTACGTTTTCATTTGATCAATTGATATGTATATTATCTTTTTTTTTTGAGGTCAAATATTGTTTATTGAATATGGAAAGAGTACCGAACATTCAAATTTGGGTGAATTTTCCAATACTTTAAAAAAACTGCCGAAGCTGTGAAATTGAAATATGAAATTTTTCAGTAGCGCAACAAAAATAAAAATGAGTGACCAAAACTATTTAGTTCTTTGCCAACAAATTGAGCTAAATACGGATATTTACATATATTATAAGAATACAGTCAGAAATTTTAGAACTTGTTACCGGAGGGAATTGAAAAACGTGAAACTGAGCTAAAGAACTAGAGCCGGAACCGAGGAGGAGTACGTGCTAAGTTAAATGGTACTTCAGATCACTGAAATTCCTACGTTACACTACAAGTCTCAATGATAGAATGTGGCGATATAGAGGTGAGAAATTTTAAAACCTCGACGCTCTGCCCACTAGCTAAGAACATCAGGGTTTCGAACAGCTGACCGAGCGTGCTGGGTGAGCGGTGACCTTCTGTCCTGTCCAGGGCCGCCGTAAGCGGGCGTGCAAGGCGTGCACCGCACGCGGGCGGCACATCGAGGGGGGCGCCAAAACGAGCGATCGACAGTAGCCGCCCCGCGATAGTTGCCATTCCATTGTCGCCGCGACGAAATTTGTGGCGTATTATGTAGCGAGCGACCTTTTTTTTTTATTTTAGCTCAACAGGGCCGGCGACAGTCGGAATGGCAACAATGGAACAATGGGGGCCGCAATCTCCAATCTCACAGTTTTTTGACCCGGTTCGGAAATTTCATAAATCTACCACTGGCTGTAGTTAGACAGGGGGCGGCATAATCGGTATTGCACGCGGGCGCTCAAACAGCTAGCGGCGGGCCTGGTCCTCTCATTCGAGAAGACGCGGGTTTGAATCCCCGTCCGCCCATCAAAATTAGGGTTTTCCATAGTTTCTGCAAATCACTCCAAGTGAATGCATGAATGGTTCCTTCAAAAGGCCATTGCCGAATTCCTCCCGTTCCTTGCCTTCAGTTCTTTCCTGCCTCACGATCTTGACGTCGATGAGGCGTTAAAAAAAAAGTGAACAATCGTTTATTCACATTAATACAATCCTCATGTTCGTATCATTTTAAATAAATAGTAGCACTTTATCCAATTCATTAAAAATTTTAGTTCCCGTTCTTAAAAAGTTTTGGACATCGTCAGTTGCAGTGACGTGTTGTTCGCTCATTTAATTGGAATTAGAATTCTAGACGCTGTTTTTAAATATCGTGCCTTTGTGACAAGCAGGAGACACATTATCGTCACGCAACTCTCTTAAAACTAAAAAATGAAATGCTACCTCACTCATTTTTTCAATAATAAAGCTGTACTATAACCAAAATACTTTAAAAAAAACCAGTAATTCAAAAACTATCAAATTCAGCAATAGAAAACACTCAACAAATAAAACCCGATGACACATACTCGAATGTGATGTTTACAACTTGGTCGCCAACATTTCGTTTCGTCTGTGGCAAACGCTGACAACCAAGTTGATCGTCTGTAGGCCCCTTAACGGCACATTGTACACAAAGGGATAACAGTTACATTCTCGAAAAAGTAAATTACGCCGGCAGCAGTGTAACGCGAATGACTGTTACGTAACCCTATTGCTTCTTTGTCGCTGTCGGCAACAACTAGTTATGTTCAGTCTTTACTGGCGGCCGAAAATGACTCGAAATCAAACATAAAAAATGCCGCTCACTGTCGATAAGAATGAGTAATCTTGAGTCTTCAAAGGGAATATAGAACAAATACTTCAGCAGACATCGTCTCGCTACAGTTTCTGCCTACAGATGATGTGTTTGGGCCGTGCTATTGCTCCAGGCAGTCTTTTCCTCCGTTCTTTCTATGATACTTATATACGAGTCTTCTAATTGGGTAATTCAAAAGTGGTAGCTGAGCTCTTTGAAAATAAAATTTAAACAAAAACCTCAAAATATGAGACTTCTTAACGAAATTGGATGATGGAAAATTTCTGGCAGACTATTCCTTTTATTTTTTAAAAAAAATCTGATTTGAGCCAGCACTTTCGCAGATAAATCCTTCCAATAAACTGAATTACACTACAGGAATGCTGTATGCTTACTTTTATTCATGAGAGAAATTTATTCACACTGTGAAATGTTTAATTTCCCGTCGATCAGAGCACCTTAAGGAGGATTTAACTGCGATGGAGTGCACGCTCCGGTGACAATTAGAACGAGTATATTCGACTATGAATCTCTTCGCGTCTACTATCTAAGGCGGGAAGGAAGGCGTGAAAGAACGATATGTCACTGTTGTGTCAACAACCAGCTGAACCACAACACCAAACAATATTGCGGGATCAGAGCCAACATCAAGCAGCCCATGCTTACACCAGTTAAGAACAGGTGATTGTGTAACTAACAATTTTTTAGTTGCAAAGCAGTAGCATTTCACTTTTCATAAGAATACCACTACACCAGGAGACGCAATCAAAATTATGCACAAATGATAATGCTAGCGATATGCGTTCTTTTAAAACCACTTTAATGCACCAACAGAAAAATTATTTAAACGAATACTGTATATAGAATAAACGGTGCGTCAAAGGAATAGCGAAAACTTATGAAAATCCTACTTTGAAAACTGTTAAAAATACTTGCTAAGGAATAAACAAACGCTAAATGACATCACGCATTGCCACTGATCGCAATATATTCGAAAAGTCTGACAAGCATAAAGAACTGAAGAGGACCTTTCTAAATGTACGCAGTCCTTGTCACAGGACTGTTGCCGACTGTGTATTATCGTAGTCGGGAAGATGCAATGTCACTACTAAAGTCTCTTCTATGAGGAACAATTAACTTGTACCGCACAGCCCAGAAGATGCAAATAAACAGTTGCCAACAAACTTCTCCCACTCAGCTGCTTCATAAACAAGCCACAAGCTGGATGCTTCCGTAGTAAAGGCAGCTCATGCGAATTATATTCAATTTGGTATTATCAGCTTTCACAAAGTTACGTAACTGAATCGCAATAAAAGATATCTGTTCCACTCAGTGACGGATCCAGGATTTTGGTTTTGTGGGGGGCTAGGATTTTGGTTTGGGGGGAGGGATGAGAGTAGGCTTTATAGGAGGGGAGGGAAGGTCTCAACATTTCATTTTATATTGCCGCCCTTATAAGAACAGTAGAGTTAAAAAAAGAAATAAAAACATTTGAACCCGGGTTCGCAAAATGTGAACTTAGCGACTCACCGCATACACCACGCTGAGGCTTTTAAATAACATACTAAAATTATAATATTTAAAAGATATTCACATGTTTCCGCGTTAATTTCTCGGTACCCAGGGCTCATTTTGAAGAAATAATTGTAACACAGACATATGGAGTAAATACCCCTCAACATATACTCGTGGGATCAAAATCCGTTCTGAACAGGTCTGAAGGTCTCCAAGTTAGATGTGTGTTTTTTTTTTTTTTTTTTTTTTTTTTTTTTTTTTTTTTTTTGAAGGTGGGGGTTGAGCCCCTTTGCCCCCTTCCCCCCTGGATCGGCCACTGGTTACACTGACGTCTACGCATATATGGAATGCGTATTCAGTACTGCTCTGTCTTACTAATACGCAGTGATATAAGTGCCTCAGATACGGCCCCAGTTCACCTTTTTGTGAGCAACGCGTAGGAAAACGCAAGACAAATGCTGTATCTCTCTGATACAGTGGCCTGTCTACCGCAGAAGTCAATATCCTGACAATGACCAACGCAGGGTAAAAATCCGCTATGTTCAACGCAACTACGCATCTATCACTACGAAAGCTAATCTACTAGCGAATATCGGAATGCTCTAAAAGAAAAGAGCTTTCAGATCATCCCTCTGACATAAAATGATATGTATTGAACATACAGGATCAAGTAATATTTCTACCAAATCAATGTGTACAACGAAGGCAGTACATTGTAGCCCATTCAATGTAAATATATGAAGATGGAGTCCATTAAACCATATCACCAGCAAAGCAAAAACAATAACGCATTTTCAAATAAGAAAAACAGGTCTGAATCGGTCTTTGCAAATATGCTATAACCCCGCATAAAACTTTCGAGTGAAAACACGTTTCGTCCGCAATGAGACAAAATGAGCTCGACGACAGTCTGTTCAGTCAACTGACCGCTGTTCAATAGGAAAAAAGGCCGTACGAGGGCCATACTGAAAGTCATGAGCAACCGGTTGTAAACTATAAAAATTTCAACAATATAACTAACATAGGTGGGCACAGTTAACCAAAAAGTTAACTTCGTTAATCCGCTACTCAAAAAATTAACTTCGATAATCGTTAAAGCGTTACATTTTTTGCAAATTTAACGCAAGTTTAAGCTAATCGTTAAAAGTTAACTATCCAAAAGTGGAACTGATTTTTATAATTTTCAATATGTATTAATGCAAGCAGTACCAAGGTGCTATGAACCGTGATGTGAATCAATAATACGTCTACCAAATGTCCTTCTGGAAATTTAGTTTTTGCTTCAACGTTTTAACAGTTTCTCAAACGTACCGGATTCTTCAACATGTAGTGGAATGTTGGCAACTAAAAGGTTTACAATACATCGGTCCACACCAGCTTGGAATGTGACGGTGGCGGTAGCTACTATGCCAAAAGTTTTACTGGCGTAAACTTTTATTAGCAGGTGGAGGTGAAAGCAAATCAATTCTGCTGCAATTTATATCAGAAGAAGCCACAGTACTTCAAGAAGGCTATGAATTATTCTTCTTTTTTCCCCACGAGTTGGTCCTGCTTTTACTTTTTCTTCAAACTGTTCATATTTGGATATATGCATCCTCTTCATATTTTGTTTACGATTATTAAGGTTAGACACGTGAGCCTTGATTGTAGAAAGTTTAGGCAAACACAGTTTGCATTCATATATCAATTGTTCTCCCAGTCGTGATTTAAACGGATATGTGAAAACTGCGACCAGTGAAATTTGCGGCCAACCTAAAATCTGCGAAATCTGCGGCCAATACCTCTTCTCTTTGTGTGATGCCGCGCCGTACTAATCACTCTAAACGCCCCTTTAGACGACCCGACCTGGTCTCACTAAATCATGGCCTGGAAGGTTTCACGTGAACAAATCATTTTACATTACACGCCCGAAACAGCCAAGTTAGTTTCTATTTTTTTTTTTTTTATTTTTTTTTATTTTTTTTTTTATAGACACGCAAATGTTTCACAGGTTAAGTATTCTTTCTTAGACTTTTTTCGCACTCGTTACTGAAAGCTGAATTTTTTACTGATCTGCAACACTGTTCGGAAAATCCAGTGCGGTACTAACTAGATCGGAGTGGCCGAGGTCGTCTAGAGGCGGCCATACACGATCGCTCCATCCGTCCAAATGGAGCGATGTCACTCCATTATCGTGTGGTCTGTGGGGAAATTTGATGTGGATGACGTTAACCCACAACTGCTGATGGTAGAATATTTTATCCTACACTAGTTTCTTATCTGCTTAACGTCTCTATAACAGCGAGGTCTTTATAACTGCGGCCAGTGAAATCTGCGGCCAGAATTCTCAACAATGCTGTAGCGGCATGTTTATTATAGAATAGGATCAAACTGGTTGTATTGTTAAAAGCCGCCCCACCGGCGCTCTGAACGGATTGCTGCATTTGTAGCCAATGTTTCTAAACAGCAGGTTGACAGTACAGACGTTTTATAGTTTATAACTGTTATTAAAATACAAGTTTTATTCTTGCTTAAAAGACGTAGAAAAGAATTGTAATAACGAGGCAGATACTTACAGAATCGTAGTAGATTTCATGCAAAATCTCCCTTTGCCTCACATTACTAGTGCAGGAGGCTTCGCATTCGGGAGGACGGTGGTTCGAATCCCTGTCCGGGCATCCAGATTTGGGTTTTCCATGGTTTCCCAAATCACTGCAGGCAAATTGCGGGATGCTTCCTTCAAAAGGCCATGGCCGAATTCCTTCCCATTCCTTGCCCCCCCCCCCCATCCTTTCCCGTCTCTAAAGACCTCGCTGTTAAGGTGCATCCCCACGATCCCTTGTAGGAGAGGCGAGTCGAGACGGGACGGGACGGGACGGGACGCCATGGGAACAGGGCCGCCTCTGCTAGCGGAGACGAGTCGGTAAACATCACAGGCGTGTGTAGCGGTGCGCTGTTGCCATCGGTTTGCAGCAGCGGTGCGCACCCCTTCTGTTGCTGTAAAGTGCCCTGTGCCAAACGACACTAGGCAACGTGGTGGAGAGGTGGCGGAAAGGTAAGCTAGGAGTAATCTGCGGCCCGCGGTCGTCCCTACACTTCGGCTAATGAGGTCCCGTCCCGTCTCGCCTCGCCTACAAGGGATCGTGGGAATGCGCCTTTAGAGAGACGTTAAGCAGATAAGAAACTAGTGTAGGAAAAAATATTCTACCATCAGCAGTTGTGGGTTAACGTCATCCACATCAAATTTCCCCACAGACGACACGATAATGGAGTGACATCGCTCCATTTGGACGGATGGAGCGATCGTGTATGGCAGCCTCTAGACGACCTCGGCCACTCCGATCTAGTTAGTACCGCACTGGATTTTCCGAACAATGTTGCAGATCAGCAAAAAATTCAGCTTTCAGTAACGAGTGCGAAAAAAGTCTAAGTCTAAGAAACCTGTGAAACATTTGCGTGTCTATTAAAAAAAAAATAGAAATTAACTTGGCTGTTTCGGGCGTGTAATGTAAAATGATTTGTTCACGTAATAACTTCCAGGCCACGATTTAGTGAGACCAGGTCGGGTCGTCTAAAGGGGCGTTTAGAGTGATTAGGACGGCGCGGCATGACACAAAGAGAAGAGGTATTGGCCGCAGATTTCGCAGATTTTAGGTTGGCCGCAAATTTCACTGGTCGCAGTTTTCACATATCCCGCTACGAGACCCTTGAGTGATATTCGACGAGCAGTGCGTCAGCTGGAACGGGGTTCTGTCGTAAGGCTGTTTTCAAACTTGCAGAGTGATGGAGTGATGGAAAAAAGCGTGCAAAGAATTCGAGACTGATGAAAAGTGAAAAAAAGGTCTGTAGATTAAGATGATGTACTTGGTTTGGCTTAAAAATAAAAAGTAAGATTGTTAAAAAAGTTTTTCTCACAAATTTCAGACGTGTACGCTCGTATACGGCGATATGGAGTAGTCAGGAATATAAGACAATATCGCCATACAGAATTGGCAGTCTGATGAGCACAAATTTAAGCACCAATTTGAAAGAAGTAATACGCAGACTTCAATGCCAAATTTTGGTGCCCTGTCATTTTCTTATATTTAGTTCACGAGAATTATAAGATTCAACATACTTGAACCATCAAAAACAGCCACGGATTTTATCTTTGATACATCCCTGAAGTTATCTAACAGAATAAGCAACCATCTCATAACAGCTCCCGAACAGAATAATAGCTTATACTATCAAGCTCTATTTTCTTCATAAGTTTATGGCAGTTAAAACGTAATGGTCGATATATTGTAAACACAGAAGTAAATTCCGTGCCGACAGATTATATAGCGGTGGACTGAGTGAAAATTGTCAATTGTGAACTACGAATGGGATAGAAATCGGTCATAGGACTTAAGAAAGAATCGTTACGGCATTCGCCAAGCGCGATTTCACAAATCCAGGGGAAAAACTGGAAGGCCAGTCCGGGAATAGAATTCTGTTCCTAACTAATGTCAGATCCGGTCCGATATTAATGATACTGCAAGAGATGCAAAAACAATAACTGAAGTAACAATGACAGAAGGGGCAACAACAATATCGGAGGCCAACATGCACGTCGAATACTGTATATTATTCTCGCATTCAACATCAGCTTTTACAGTGTCAATAATACGAATACATTGCCTAGAACATTGGGCATACAGTGCATAAATTTCAATATGACCACGAAATTGTTATATTTAAAAGGTTGATGATATATAGTAGCAAAACAACAAATAACTCGCTACACTATTTGCAGCCTTGTTCGAGCTAAATGTCACGTTGCGGATAGAGAAAAACAATGAATGAATCAGCATACAAAGGGAGATTCTCACGACACTTTAGCATGACTAGAGTGCACTATCAAAGAATTTCTATACCAAGGGACAAACTCAACCATGCAGAGATTTAACAATCTATTTGGTCACTTAAATATGTTACCACTAACCACTACTTAATGTTTTCTGATTTTTGCATAAACTTGCGTTCTGAATGGTCATCGACGTGGGTATAATCGCAGTAATGTAACCCCAGACACTTGGAACAGACAACATTCACATCATTGTAGTGACTGCTTGAAATTTCGGTTACAATTCAGCCATTACTCTGCCACAAAAAAAAAAAAAAAAAAAGAAAAAAAAAGATCCAGAAGGAATCGTTAACCCGGTAACATCTGTTTCATTGTAGTAGTAGTGGAGACTGTAATTAGTAAGCAACAAGCTTCGACGGAGGTGCAGAATGACCCAAGGAAAATGCGGTACCATGCCACGGCCTAACCAATCACTCGTGTATTCCCTCCCCACCTCACCTCCGGAGACACAAACCTGAAAATCACGCCACGCCGTGACGTCACGCAAGAAGAGTCGTCACGCGTCTTGCTTCGGAGTGGAAACCGAAACAGGCCTCAGAACGTCAGAAATATCGTGGCCTTCACAGAGTTACACTATAAGTGTCTCATTTTTCGTTCATTTTTACCTTGAGGAAAAAATATCTCCGTTCAAGCTTTCTTCATTCGTTTTTTCCTACTAGTGTCTTCTAATCGCCCATTAGCACTAGAAACACTATGCATATTTTTAGCAGTTTCATCACATATCTTTACGGTGCGCAACAGCAATTGATTCCTCTCTACACGTCAGCTATTCCACTTCCTTCAACAAATCTCTACAAAATCCTCTAACTTTTAGAAAGTTTAATGTGAGTTTCTTTTAAATTACTCGTTACTCAGAAACATCAGAAGATTTCGTTGGGAACATATTTATTATTATTATTATTTTGCGGAATACTTATGCCAAGTTAAACTACTTAAACTTTATTAAAGTCATCATTATTCAAATTTACTGGCAAATAAACAAGTATTTCATTCGTGCAAGTATATTGTGGCAATGTAGTAGGTAAAAGCCGCGCAGGTCCAAGTGTTTCCGAATCGGCACCTCTGAAAGTTTCAAAGCGTATCGACATCGGTGCAATCACTGGAAAAATATTACCTACTTGACCATCTCTCGGAAGAAAATTGTTCGCCGGCGTTATACAACAGGATAGCTACAACATGTTAAAAACCGCAACACGGGTGAAGCTGGACGTTAGGTTAGAGGAATTACCGGATTAGCCGAAGCGGAATGCACTGTAAACAGATCGCTTAGGTAATAAACTTATATCAAGACCAAGAAGGTAAGATCTATGTGGTTAAAGATAAGAACTAGCGATGAGAAGGGCGATTAACCCCACGCGCTGACGGTTCCCGGTGAATTAACATTTTTAAAAATATCAATAAAAAATATTTTTTAATAGAGGGCATTATTCATTTTGAGAAATTGACTTTACAAACGGTATATTCAGATCTAGGATAAAAAATAACCAGTTCAAAAAAATGTATAGTTGTTAATTGAAAATTTTAAAATGGCATTTTTATTACATGTTTAAAATCTATGGAATTTATTTGTTTTTAATGCGTATGATGATAAACTACATTTACAACACACAGCGACAATTCTATCGTAATGACTGAACAACCCTTTTTCAAAATCAACACACATATATACACATAGTTGAGCGGACAATGTCCGCAGCTGGCCACTGAGACAGGATCTCCAGTCACAACCACTACAACATGACGTCGAGGCGCTCCAACCAGCCAAATTTAAGTCTTCCAGACTACCAGGAAAGGCACGCAATGGGCAGTCCGGCACAATGTGCTACACAGTTTGTGAAACCTCACCGCAGTTACAATACGGAGAATCTGCCTAGCCTCAGGTGTGGAGAGTTGAAGCAGTTCTTCCTGTACCACATCCAATACGGTTTAATTTACACCAAATTGACCGCGGTAAGTTGAATCCTGATAGTTTTGAGCAGGGATTACTAATTTTCACTATGCCCCATGGTGTTGACAATGCCCATACCGCCGTAGGGCTGAAGGAGTTAGATGTTACACTGACAGCAGTCATCCAGGCAGGGCGACGTGACTTCAGCCGTGTTTGTATTCCTTAACATCTCCATGGATGGGAAGAGCCTCATTGTTCGAATTCTCGACCATAGTTTGATTAGGACCTTTTGCCTACTGATGTGAGGTGGTGGGAAGTAGCTGAGCACCGGTAGCCATTGGATAGGTGTAGATAGAATCGTGCCAGTTATGATGAGTATTGTTTGGCGATGCTGAACGTCCACCAGCTGGGTGTGAGAGCTACTAAGCCACACGCTGGAGCAGTATTCAGCTGTTGAGTAAACCAATGTTAGGGCTGTTACTCTTAATGTATTCGCATTAGCTCCCCACGAAGTTCCTGTCAGCCCCTGAAGTAGATTGTTCTGACTTTTAAACTTGGAAGCTGTATTCTGAAGGTGCCTTTAGTAAGTGAGGGGCCTGCCTAATGTGACACTCAGGTATTTTGGGGTACTGTTATACTTAAGCATCTGGTCTCTGGACAATATATTTGGCTGGTAGTTCATTTGGAATGAAACACTTGATTTCTTGTTGAAAACAATTACCTGCTGAAGTATAACTTATAAAGTACGAAGTAAGACTCCTCACGTAGTTATTTTATAAAAATCAAGTTCCATGAAGATCGTAAGTTCTTTAGCAGAAAAATCATCATTGGAAATTTGGAAGATCCTGGAGTTAGTAGTTTGGAAAAAAAGGAGTTATTCCATAAAATCTTGTACAATAAAAATAAAAATCTGTACAATGCGATGATTGTTGTGTTGCCAACTCTCTCTTGATCCCATGGTAATTATCTACATAAAAAATTTCCTTCAGCTTCCATCCTCACGAGATCTCCGAAATTGTTTCCAATCCTCAAGAATTTTTGAAATTTTACGTTATTATTCAGTTAATATCAGTAGGAACTCGAGAAGTGCGTAGTTGCAAAGCACGAAGTTCAGAAGTGCTGAGGGTGTGACAGATGAGGTTGCATGTTTCAGTCAGAAGGTACGGCGGTACCATACAAACAGAGCACTGTCCAACAGTAAAAATAAGGTATGGCAGCGAATGTGGTGATTCGACATTAGACCTGACCATAAGTGATGTTATCGTTGTTGGGGCATGCTCAGCTGTTTTAGGTGTTGTCAGTTTGGGCTAGACAGGGTGGCTGAGCGTATCGATCAGACCGGAGAATTCAGCGCAGCCGCATCCCAGACGGGCGTGTCCACCCTGCGCACAAACACGCGCTATACGCAATGCTACAAAATGATCCTTTATTAATACGAAATCGAAGGTCAAGCAATACACAAAGCCATATTATTATATGTTGAGAGTAGCCCTGATATGGTTGCCTGAATTTTGTCTGGCTCGCAGTTTGAGTGATTAGCAACATGGAATAGAATGGTGTGGTTCACATTTTCAAGAGAATCCCCACTGTGCTAAACGTGAACAGAGGAGTGATAAGCTTACACCCCTCGAAGTCCCTATCGTTTAAGCGTGTCAAAGTTGATTGGATTATTTCCCAAAATATGAAATCTTATATATGTGTTTTCCTATATTTCACTTTTCAGCCACCACTACCTAGCACAGATCTCTGGTCTTTGTCTGTGGAAATAGCATGGAGTTTCCTGTTGTGCACAACGTTGGCCGAATATCGATAGCTGTGGGGATGTGGGAGAAATGATGGTTAAAAGTGGTCGATGCAGGGCATTTACGTATTTCGACCGAAGACATGTGTCTCCGTATATGTCACTGCTGTCACAACTACACAGCATAGACCATTGGTGTTTGTGTGTGGTAGCGGTATCGTGTCTCATATCGTGTACTATGGTGGTTAGATGTCGGTAGCTATGGGGGTGTGGGAGCTATGGTGGTTGAAAGTGGTGGACCTGCAGCACTTGGTAGTAGGACAGAGTCACCCGTCGATAACAACGTTGGCCGAATTTCGGTAACTATTATAGTGTGGGAGATATGGTGATTGAAATTAGTCGATCAAGAATATTTTCGTATTTCTGTATATTTTACTTTGATGCCTGAACTACGTAGCGGATATGACTGGCATTTGTGTGTGGTAATCGCATGGAGTCTCCCATCGTGCACTATGGTGGTTAGATGTCGGTAGCTGTCAATACAAACACGAACGAAGTCGTGTGTACCAGCTAGTTATTTTCATAAAAATTAATACCAAAAGTATTTATTCTTCCGCTGCAACTGTCCACATCCTTCCGGAAGTGGCTTTCCGTTCCAGAGCATGGAACAAATCAGCAGGCGCGCTCATAACTGGTACTCGATTCTCCGCTCAATCGCGCCAGAGGTGTGCAGAATTTTCTACCCGCCCATACAATATTATTCCCGACCGTTTTTTTTTTTTTTTTTTTTTTTTGCCAGTATAACAATCCCAACTACTCTTTTGTCGACGTATGTTAAAAGCAATTATCGTTCTGAATGATTTCGACTTCCATATTAATAAATACCCACATATAACACACATACAAGCGTTAGGCACAGTCAATTAATATCAAGTATAAAAATGGGGCACAAGAGCAGTCAACAAATACTCAACGGAAACGAAACGTTTTAAGTGTATAATAAATCCACGCTACAGTTTAAGTTTCAAAGACACATTTTTATTGTTTATTACGAATTTACATTGAAAAAATTTCTAATTTTCTGTAGCTAATGAGCATAATATTCACTTCGATGTCATGAAAAATTCTTACATCCCAGCTGCTATTTAACGTCTTAATAGTTAATGAACAAAAGATTTACCTACATCAACTCACAGATTTGTAGAGTTCACACGACACTGACATCGCGGAATTTCATCGACCTGGATATGATCCGGAAGCCAGGTGCGCTGGGTCAAGGACGCGCCCACTCCAGTTTACCTTTAAAAGATCGATGCACAGCCACACGTTGCTTCACGTTTGCTCCTGCGACTAGTCACATCCCCCTTGACGAGCAGCTAACTGACAGGACATACAATTTACAGTAGCTTTCTTAAGCTGAACAACCGCCTGCAAACTATACTATATGCTCCATCATTCCCTCATGTAAAACGTATAGTAAAAATACTTCGCTGTTGCAGAAACAAATTCAAAAGCAGCTATCGGATACCTGAAGCAGTCCAAAGGATAAACAGAAGCTTGAATTTCGATCCCGAAGGATTGTTCGGCCGCCAGGTTACAGATTTTGCGCCTCTTGTCTTGGCTAACCAACTTAACCTGGTAATCCTGCCGAGTATAGGGGACATACCGTCTAACGTAGAATCCGCACGACGCAAGCACTATGGCGTACTTCATATTATTACACTGCAAACTGTTTCAGAGGTGAAGGTCGGGTGAAGGAGGTTCGAACCGACGACCTTCGGATCTCCATTCACACGCCTTAACCACTGAGCCACCAGACTGTTTTACATGTGAACTGAATCGCTGAAGACTTCTATGAGAAACTGTTGAGTTAAAGATTAATTCTTGAAGGGTGATGAGATTCTGGCCTCGCATTCGTGAGGACGCGGGTTCGAATTCCCGTCCGGGCATCCAGATTTGGGTTTTCCATGGTTTTCCCAAATCACTCCAGGCGAATGCCGAGATGCTTCCTTCAAAAGGCCATGGCCGAATTCCTTCCCGTTCCTTGCCCCAATCCCATCCAGCCTCTAATGACCTCGCTGTCCGAAGAGGTGTAAAGCAAAAAAAATAAAAAATAATAATAAAAAAATTGAAGGGTGATGCGCTGAGAGGTCTGCGCTTTGTTTATCATAATCGGCAATTTCACATCCTATATGAATAAGGAGGTCGAAAATAAATAAAATAAACAAAATATACTTACACGAATAATAATCTTAACAGTGCTTTCAAAACGGGGGGCTAAAAACGGCGCACATTTGCAAGAAGTGAGAAATGTGTGCCGATATACACTGAGCGGAAATTAAAATTGCAGCACCCAGATTGAATTGTGATGAATTAAATTTGGCCCCAAGTATTCCCTTATTAAAAATTGAAAGTATATAGAATGAGAATTAAGTGACTAATTATTATGTAAAATTGCTAAGTTTTTTTTAGTATATAAGTGATGAACAGTGTGGTATAACATTACAATTTTTTGTCGACAAGTTGTTGTTGACCAAGTAGAGTGCCGACCCTCTACATCAAATTGTCTAACTGATAGAAAGGTCGGAGAATTGACGTGTTTGAAATTGGTGTATCATATCGTGAAATCTCCCGAAGGATTTTGTTTTTGCATCACAAAATTTTGGTCAGCATGATAATTTCGTAATGAAGTTAATACCGATGGCTACTGCCACACCTGAAGAACAGTTAATCACAACAAACAGGTGATAAAAATCACTGTGCTTGTCTAAGCCGATTAAACTTTTCTTTCAGATGAACTTCATTCACCTTGCAGGACTTTAGTCATTAGCTAGAGCTGATATCTCACCTTCAGTATATAAGCGACCGTGTGATATCGACAAAAATTTCTCAGTTCGAAAACACGAAGAACAGGTTTAATTTTTATTCTTTGCCTGTATGCTGAAAAGTCTAACAATACCCTCTTCTCCCAACAAGTCTGGTAATTGCAGAATATAGATCCCGATTCTAATGAGCTCACCATCGAGCCCTGACCAAAAAGGAGAAGAAAATCCTTAGAGGACCCGCCAGAAGTAATTTGCTCTCCTGAATAGTTCCGATATAAGAATGTAGGTGAAAGCAGAAAGCTTTTAGGTTCCATACATAAACTGGGTCAACGCATGCCGGCAACATGAAGGGTACGGAACTCCTAACTGCGAGAATTCGTTCACCAGTTGTAACTGCAGCTTGCTCTTATGATAAACACAACAGCAATTATCGCCTCTCCTCCGTTTAACATTTCGGGTATAAAACAAAAGTCATCGGTAGATTATGATCAATAATTGTAAAATCCCGCGAAAGAAATGCGAACCAAATTAATAGGAGTCCAAATATTGCAAGTTTTCAGTAACTGCTCTCAATACCCGGTCAGCCTTTTTTAATAGCTTATGTAGCCAAACCGAAATGCGAAGTAAGACTCGCTCCTCAGTTCCCAGAGGCGGAGAGTAGTTGTTTCCCGGGTAACAAAGAGCGAGCGACTGAAAGGAAGTTCCGCATTGTCGGGGTGACGGCTTGGACAATGGTCGAGTCAGGCTACTCTCACCGCGTGTGTCACATTTATCATTCCGAGCAACAAGTCAGAATTAGACTTCTCTATAAAAGAAAACGCCTGCCTCAGTTCTACCCGGATTCTTTTCGGATCGTGGGTCGGGTCCAATCTTTTGAATCTTTACTAGGTTTACATGCAAAGCGAAACCGCGTCTCTTCTAAAGCTACCTTGCATTGCTTTAAATAAATGTCACTTTTCTATTTTTTTTTTAACGATACTCCTCTAAAAGCCCTCAAATCTATAAATATCAAAAAAAAAAAAATCCATCAATCTACCAATTTCGTGGTTGAAATTACAGCTTTAATCCTAAAGTCGACGAAATATCTTCGAATAGGAACGACCTATTTGTAAGCGTAAAAAGATGGCTGTTTTCTTCCCCATTATAGAACCATTTCACAGGCAGTTTTAACTCTGCCATCGAATATGTCATCATAATTCCCTTAGTTGCCAGTATTACTTGCGTGATCGAAAGATCGTCTTACTACACTGCATCACTAACATCATTGCACAGTGCCTCACAACTAGGGGTGTTACGAATATTCGCATCCGCATCCGCAAATGCGGAATATTCGCATTAATTCAGACATCTGCATCCGCATTCACATCCGCATCAATCAATGCGGAGTTTTTACGGATGCACATTCACATCAACAAGTAACTACATGTAAAGAAAGTGGGCGGAGCCAGAGTGGCACGTGCTCGCGTTTGTTTTGGTAACTGCTAACTTCATTCGGTAACTGACGAATAGGAAGGCGCACATTGATATCAAGATCCTACACGTTTTGTTTGTTGTGTTTTTTCTCATTGTCAATAAATTATACGACAGTGAGTGTTTACTGTGTACTTCATAGTTTTCTTGCGTGTTTAATGAATATTTTGATATAAATATTAAGTGAAATGTCGCCACCAATAAAAAGCAGTATCTGGACTTATTTTACAATAGACAAAAATGATCCGGAGAAGTCGAAGTGTAAGATATGTAATAAAAGTTACTCGCTGAAGGGACGCACTACTACTTCTTTGAAAAATCACCTGAAATCAATACATCCGGAGGAGTTTTGTTTATTCCAAAGTGCGATTAAAGAAAAGGAATTGAAGAAAAAGAAATGATGAAGCAGGTATGTATCGAAAATATCGGAATATCGGATTTACAATCATGTTTTCAAACTTAGTTACGTTTAGATAAATTGATTTAATTTCATTAATAATTTACTGTTTTCATTTCAGTTCATGATCATTATACTTGGTGCTAAAAGGGCCAATATCTATAAACCTTTCTCACTTTATTATATTGTAGTGTGACTAAAATATATTGTTGTTATTAGTCACATGATTTTATGTTATTTTCTATATTAAATTTAAAATAAAAAAATGGTATTATTGAAAATATTCACTTCTTAAGCTTTTTTAGCATTAACAAGAATCCAAAGTTAGTTCCAAATTATGTTTAAAATTAAATGCTTAAGTCTTGTTTCAATTCTAACTTTATTGTTAGCAAATTATAGCCCTTTTAACACTTAATTATTTGAAAGCGCACACCACATTGGCCTTTTTTATTTTTAAAAATTTCAATTATAATGCGTATTATTTACTTTTAGTTTTAAGTATACTTATTTTTTTATTTAGTAGATGGTTTGTGTATATTATGTTGTATTTTTTTACAGGTACAATTGTGACTCCGTTGCAACAAGCCAAGAAACAGCTTTCGTTAGAGGAAGTACTACAAAAAGAAAAGAAGTGTGATACTAACAATTCTAATTGAAAAAAGATTGACAAACTCATTGGCGAAATGATAGCGCTCCAAAATTTACTTTTTAACTTTGTGGAGGGACTTGGATTTCGTCGTCTCATACAAGAGTTAGCACCGAAATATAATTTTATAGGACGAAATTTTTTTACTGATTTCGTGTGCAATGAGCTATACATAAAACTTGCTGGAAAAGTTAAAGAACTAATTGAAGAATATGATTACATGTCGTTCACTACTGATATTTGGACAGATCCCAGCTCAGGTATTTCTTTGCTTAGCCTAACTTGCCACGGAGTATCAGAAAACTTTGAACGATCGTCAATTGTGTTAAAATGCGAGACTTTTGATGACCGTCATACTGGTGATAATCATTGCAGAAAAATTCAACACAATGCTTGCTGAATGGAATATTTCAAAAGAAAAAGTGCATTGGATGATACGAGATGAAGGCTCTAACATGAAAAGAGGAATGCGATTAGCATTGCTACATGATTTAGATTGTACCATTCATAAGTTGCAAATTGTTATTCGGCATGGTTTACGATCGCAGGAAAGCATAAAAGACGTCAAACAAAAATGTAAGAAAATTACTACTCATTTTAACCATTCAACCATTGCTCAAAAGCAACTTGAAAAAATTCAGGACAGCATCTTAAAGTATTCGAGGATTGTGCGACGCGCTGGAACAGCAAGTTCTACATGTTTGAGCGTTTTTTGAAGATAAAAGATGCATTAAGTCTTTATGCCAATGACAATAACATTGAATCAATTTTGCCTGAAGAGTGGAAAATAATAGAATGCTGTCTTGAAGAACTGAAACCGTTTGAAGAAGCCACTCGTGAAATGAGCAGTTCTCAGGCAATCATATCATCTGTGACTTCTATCATACAAATGCTTTTGAAAAAACTTGACGACTATTTAACAAAGCCGAGAGAAAGTTATACTATTCGGTTGGCAGTCTCTAATCTGAAATCACAATTTTCAGCGAAATTTTCTTCTTTGGAAGATAACAACTTGATGCAATTTCCACATATTTCGATCCTCGCTAAAAGTATAAATTTTTCAAACCAGTCACCGAAGAAAAAATAAAAGATGAAATTTTAAGATGGTAAATGACCATGTCGTCACTGCTTCTCCTATGTCGCCGGCGGAAAAACCAAAAAGAATGAGAATGGGAGATTCTCTCGATCCTGAACCAGGAACGTCCAGTATGGGTAAGAAGACTTGCTTAAAAAGTAGAGATGGGCAGGTCCGAGATTTTAAAGGAGTCGGGTCCGGATGTACATCCAGCGCTGCGGACCTGCATCCAGGTTCCATGTCCGCGGACCTGTATGGGTCCGGCTCTACAATCGGGCGGGCGGAGTGAATGGCGGAACTGGATCTGTGCGGACCTACATCCAGTTACATGTCCGGCGGAGTTGTATGGGTCCGGTTCTACAATCGAGCGCGCGGAGTGTATGGCGGAACTGGATGTGTATGGACCTACATCCAAATACTTGTCCGGCGGACCTGTATGGGTCCGAACCTACAATCGAGCGTATGGTGGATACAAATCCTACCAAGGAGAACTGCAGTATGAGTTATATCGTGTTCATCCATTAATTTATGAAATGAAAGAATATTAATTCTGATAATTTTGTTTTATTTTTGTCTGAAACTCACAATTGTACGTAATATTAGAAAATCACAGCATAATCAGACTTGATAATGATAAAAGTAAAAGTAAAATTTCTGTGGGCTTCTATAAGAATAAAATGAAATCATTTCTTAATAATGTTTAAGTACTACTAAAAAAAATCGAAAGTCTTTGTTAACTGTTAGTTTTTTTACTAAAAATGAAATTATTCAAGACTCAACATCTTGAGATAAATATTGCCTTTCCACAATATACCAGCTTAAGAAACAGTTTATTATAAATGAACAAAAAACAAAATTGCAAGTATAACTTATTTTAAACTGTGAGGGAGAAACTACGTGAGATTTGTTCTTATATTATGTATAGTGTTTTGCTCTGTATGCTATGTGAAACTATTTTGATTGAGTGAATAAAATGTTGACGTGAGTGCTAAATCGAGTGCGATACAATGCATTTTAATCAAACAGTAATATTTATGTTTTGCCAGCTACCATAACGTGTTTTTGGTGCTTTCAAAATCTTTATTTTATTTTGTGCAATTTCAGAAACTTTTAATTTATTTGTAATTTTATTTAATATTATTTCCAATTTACCTGAACGTATTTTTAATCAAGATTTAATTCTTAGTAATAATAACCGATTGTTTGAGCCATTGTTAGAAGTTCTAGAAACGACTGGATTATAAAATATTTCTGTAAAAGCGGCCAGCAGAGTAGCTCGCAATAATGTCACATAATCATTTATATATATTACTAACTGTTACCCGCAACTTCGTACGCGTGGATTTAGAATTTGATTGTTAGAATTGGATATACAAAGCTGAAAATTATCTAAGATGTCCCAAACAACACTGAGTCGGCATAATATGACGGGAACGCCATCGATATACCATTCTACCTTCGAACCTGTCTCATGACTAAAACTGTTATTCATATCGGAAAAAGTATCCTATTTCGTTCCCAAATATACAAATTATTTCCTTGTCATCGGTATAAACATATATTCATCAAAACGTAAAATAAAAAAGATGGAGACTCACTTTCGCATACACAATATTATTAGTTTAGATCATACAAAAACTACCTGTGGAACCAGTATACCGTGAATAATGTTAACGCTTTCTAGCGCCAAAGATTTGCCAGAACATGGTATCCTTACTATAAAATCCTAGACTTGGCTCGAACTATGAAAAACAATTCATAAAAATATTTGTGCTCCATGGGATTAGATCCCGAAGCAACGCTGGAGGATTTATAAGAAGCAAACTCGTTACCACTACGCCACCCGAACAATGCTGGAAACAGTTGCGCATTACAAATATAGATATATATTATGCGTTTGTCTTTCACAGTTGAGATAGTTTTCATAATTTAATGACAATATGTTCTTATTTATACATAATATAGTATCCCATCTCGATCCTAATGTCAAACAGCATCTTCCCGTCAAATTTCATCACGATCGGAGTATCCGTTTAGCCCAAGGAACGTAACAAACAGACAAAGACAGACCGAGTTACTTTCGCATTTATAATATTAGTATAGATATGTATAATGTTCCTTGGAAACTCTACGAACCGTGTTTCTGCAATAAAGAGATGTTAAATGTATTATCTGATTTGTCCTTAAGCCATCAGAATTCAGAAAGTTAAAAATCCTAGACACTTTGTGATCAATCAAACTGAACGTTAAAAGTTTAATAATACTACAACGCATTAAAATTACAAGTTAAATTATAAGTCCATTCTTATTTAGCACGAAAAACACTCCTCACCTTAGAAGCACGAACCCGACCAATAAAAATGTACTACCGGGTTTTAGCTACCCATTGGCATTTAATAGTTATTGTAATTATCTACTAGTAGTCAGACATTAAGAAATAGTTTTTCATTTATAATCTCATCTTTAAACAGAACTGTAATCCAATCGTACAGTAAATGACATTAAACTCTTCAGAACACAGATTTCAAATCGGAACTGTAATGAAAAACTGCGTACCAGCTCCGCGGTTGCAGGTCCGGCCGTGGTTCAACCTCCGGCCACGCGAGAACTGTGGCGCTGTTACAGGTCCGACTGGAAGCAGGTCCGACAAGCTCTCGGATGTACATCCATCCCTAGCGCAAGTGATACGGGTCCGCGGACCTGCATCCATCCGGACCTACCCATCTCTATTAAAAAGCGATCTTGCCATGATGTTAGATTCATCGAGCGAAGATGAAGGTGAAGGAGAACCGGACAACAGTAGCCCCGATGCTCTTCTCCGCAAAGAATTAGTTATTTATCGTAACAAAAAAGACTGGGTTTAGATGAAAATCCACTTAATTGGTGGAAAGTTAACCGTTGTGAATTTAAAATTCTCTCCAAATTCGCATGCAGATATTTATCACCTCCGCCAGCCAGTGTTCCCAACGAACAACTATTTAGTGGAGCTGGGTTTAATATATAATCCACTAAGAAACAGGTTGGAAGCTGAGAAGGCTGTAATATTGCTATTTATTAAATATAATTCACCAATTTTTAAGTTTAATTATTAAACAAAGATTTTTTATTATGAAACTTGAAGCTTAAAATTCCGTTGTGTCATAAGTAAAACTAAAAACTTGTGTAATATTATTCTAAAAATATGATTAAATAAATAAAAAGTTAATATTAAATTGATTTTCAGTTATTTATGCACTTAAAATTTAAATAATTATCCTTCTAAAATCCCAAAATCCGCATCCGCATCGAATCCGCATCCGCGGATGTGAACTTCTAATAATCCGCATCCGCATCTGCATCCGCGGATATCTAAATTTTTGCATCCGTAACAACCCTACTCACAACAGTAACGTCAGCTTCTGGTATAGGAGAAGCAAATCAAGATTATTCTTAATTATTACGAGCATAAATCATACAATTTCGCAAATATGATCGACATATAATTAATCGCTATCGGTCCTCCGTGAAGCGCAACCAATTTTGTGACTATCTGAACAGTGGAGAGAACACTTTTCGGACAGGATCGACAACATTATGGGCGCTGACCTCTCGTCACAACAGATATCGAGCGAGCAGTAAGAAAAATATTAAGCTGCTTCTCCGAGTTGAGTTTTATATTGTGCATGGTGACCTTTGAGTCTGGCTGTCCAAAAAACAGCAATTCTGGTTGCATGATATTACGTACCGAGAAAAAGCAAAATAACTAGAGGTAGAAGAGGAGCAGTCATCCATATAGACAGGAAGCTGTTGGGTTGATAATTTAAGGGTGTAGTGTGTTTCGTTTTTAAGCACACAAACAGATAAACATATCAGAAAGTATCTAACTATACTCACTCCCCCGTCATGCACGGATGAATCTACTATAATATAATTTCACAAGGTCACCCACTCACCTCGATAGCTATTGGTTGGAGAACGGTGTCATGTGTCAGTCTCCACTTGCAAATCAACAGCGACCAAAGATATCATTACAAGAAATTTGAGATTATGTTTACAATTTAATAGCTAAGCAACTACTACCAAATTAATTACCATAACACATTCATTAAGTTTACTTTTCGTAGCATTTCATAGCTAAAAGATAATCGATAAATTTACGGCTGAAAAAAATGGAACTTCTTTTTAATAATATATTGCTAATGAAAGAAATATTAAAAAAAACTTCAAAAAACTTAAATTACTCAGGTTATGTGCTGCAACCACGAATGCCAATTGTCATTCCGGCCTAGGCTAGATCTCAATTTAATTAAAACTTTCGCTAATGTTGTTACTTGACCAAAGTCAATACATTACGGATTATTTCATTTGTACATGTTTTACTAACCACTTTGGTTAATGATCTTTGTCATGTTCGCTTTATGTGAGTTATTAGGTTGTTTAAAGCGGACGTCAGACCAAATATGTTACCGAATCGAATATTTTTGCATATCATTTCTTTGGAGTTGTTCAACCATTTAATAACCTGGAATCTGTATTAAGTTCCCTGACCTTTACAGACACTATGACCAAAGATTACATTGTGAATGTTTGCATAGCCTCAAAAAAAAAAAAAAAAAAAAAAAAAAAACATGATGCTTTCGAAGCAAACAGAAATTCTTCAAATTTTGCAGAGTGAACTTTTAGGGTGAAATACAAATCAAGTTTGTATTTCAGCAAGTTTAAATCTACGACCATTGAAACAATTATACGATAGCGCGATCGTCCCTGTCCGTGTTTAATAACACAGATTTTATTAACCTTAGGGGTGAAACACAGGTCAAGTTCGTATTTGGTCAGATCAGGTCAACCTGTCATAATGTTTGATCCTAAAAACAAGAACTATTCTAGACTCATGACGATACGGAGAAAACGGTAACAGGCTTACACTAGTTCGATATAAAAACATGACTACACTAGATAACGCTCTTGCCTCTCACAGAAAGCAGTCACAACTGATAGCTACGACAGCGTTGCGACCAAAAGAAGACGCTTCACAAGCTGGTATAGCCTCTGCAGGGGACAAGAGGGGGCGACTGAGCGTGGTGGGTGAGCGATAATGCTCTCACCGTGCTTCCCATCCCGCCGTCCAGATTTGGGTATTCCATAGCTTTCCCAAATCACTCCATGGCCGAATTCCTTCCGTTCCTTTCCCTCCTCCCCCAAGTCCGTTCTTGCCTCTAATAAGATATACGTCGATGAGCCGTAAAGCCAGCCAGCCACCCATTCCCAGCATCATTTTGGTGACAAATCTCCAAGCCAATCACCCGTCGGCACATGCAAAGAAAGAAGAAGCGCTACAATTCAATAGTGTCCTACAGTGCTCCCCCCCCCCATCCCCCCCACACACACTCATTCAGTTACTTTCTCACACTGGTTAAACTCCTAAAAGATGGCGAGGGTGGTGCCTCTTCGCCACGACCTTGGCCCCACGCGACTGGACAGAAAATGGAGTGACACTATTTATATCCAGTTTTAAACAGCTCAACGTACCGATCTCGATATTCGCTCGTTTCTACTTTTGTTTCTTTACTGCAAACACTTCTACAAATTGTAGAGAGTTAAGTCCGAAACCTTGAGATGAATCTGGGTTGCCCACACGAGTTCTCCATATCTCACTCTAACCCATATCCCCTCCCCCCTCCTGCCCCAGTTGAACTCCACACGGCTGATAAGTCCATCTGTTGACTGTAGTGCACATCTAACTTAAGCATCTAAATCTAGCAGCGGATATCGAAGGCTGCGCACCGCAGAAGAATCCCAGCAGTTTCTGATTCAGCCACCCCATTAGGCTACCAATTTGAGTTCACCCTTCCATTTTTTTAATTTTTTTTTTGCTAATGTCTTTAAGCCTCGTCGACACCGAGGACTGGGGGCAAGGAACGGGAAGGAATTCGGCCTGGCCTTTCCTGGAGCGATTTGGGGAGACCATGGAAAACCCAAATCTGGATACCCGGACGGGGATTAGAACCGACGTCCTCTCGAATGCGCGCCAGAGCGTTCGTTACCACTCTCACACCACGCTCGGTTAACCCTTTCAGCAAGCCGCAGCTCCAAAGAAAGAGTGGATAACGTCAGACCCAACAGGAAAGAGACCAGCGGTGCCAAGTAGGGTTGCCACCGTAAACTATTACAGAATACTGTACTTTATTTTGCGTAGACGTATTTTGTAATCTATAAGAGTAAGTATGTTAAAATACATTTCTTTTTTACACGACTCATATTTCCACCTCACAGGTTGAAAGTTTACGTACAAAAATAGTATCTAAACGCAGCCTTAACAAATCAAGATTAAAAAGTATTTGGGATACTTGATCGTCTTTGGTTTGAAAGATCCGCGCGTTTCTGAGTGCAATCACAACAAAGTATCAAAAGTCATTGACGAGCTAGTTTTGTTTGAACTTGTGAGGTTAAGTTCGATTTCAATCTAAATTAGACCGTAAAGATGTTGAATAATTATAATTTCATGTCGTCTCAAAGACCTAGCGATAGTTCTTACAGGCAGTGCAACGCGCCTCCATAGTAGCTGTCTAATCTAACCTGGTAAAGATATTGTGGAAACGCTGCAAAACAGCAAGTACTGACTGAATTTATCTAAAAGCGATGAAAAATATGTATTCACATATATATATATATATAAAAAAAATAAGGTTCAGCACTCTGTTTCTATAAAGTGCACATTTTTCCTCCTATCCAAAAAAAATCTACTTTTATTGTTACAAAAAAAAGACTGTGGTTCGGCCAAACGTCATCAAATCGCATGTTTCTGGAAAAGAATGCGAAAAAGGATAAAAGGGCCTAAAGTCTGTACATCAACTTCATTTCTTTAGCAAATTTTCAGTTTGTACAAAGTACTTTTACGCATATTTTAATGACGTGGTGTAGCAGAGAGACAAGTATATTTAGATTAAAAAATTAAATCCGTTTATACTGCTTAACAGATGCGTTTGTATGCACTGAACTGATACAATGAATGATTCGAACAGCTGATTCAAAGCAGATCTGATCTGCAGAAAATACTGCGGCAAGCTATCCAGACATTATGCTACATATTGCTGTTGTCCATTTTATAAGTAGACGAATCACTTGGAGACAGCTAGAAAATTCTCTACCGTCACCCACTCAGCCGTACAATTCTTACGAAGTTATGGTATCTTAAAATATACGCCGACACGTGTAACACTTGTACTTTGTTGTTTTTATTAATGTACCCAATGAAGTGCCCCTTGAGCCCGAGTGGACAGTTATCAGCACCGACCAGAGGCCAAGAACACAATCATGGCGGAGATGAGTGACCTCCAACTGATCGCGCATCGTAATTCAGCAATCAAACATGAATTTATTATTGAGACAAGTAGAAATATTTTATAACTGGATGATATGTTTCAGAATACTAAACTCACGGAGTTTTACAGGGCTACTAATCCGTAAAACATCTGTACTTTTTTTTTTTTTTTTTTGCTGTCATCAGTCTTTCGACTGATTTGATGCAATCCTCCATCCCTTCCTATCTTGTGCTAACCTCTTGATCTCTACATACCCCTTACAACCCACGTTATCGACTATCTGCTTCATATATTCTTAGCTCTGTCTTCCTCTACAGTTCTTACATTCGACCTAACAAAGTAACCAATCCAGCCAGCATGTCTCAAAATATGACCTAACTGTCTCTTCTGTAAGATTCTTCCACAAACTTCTTTCCTCACCCATCGTTTTCAAAACTCGTTCATTTCATACGTTGTCTGTCCACTTAATTTTCAGTATTCTTCTGTAGCACATTTCAAATGCTTCATTTTTCTTTCCATCCTAAAGTCCATGCTTCGCTACCATAAAGTCATAGATCAATATTTGAAACTAAAAGATTACTCTTTTTCATGAAGGCTCTTTTCGCTAGTGCTATTCTGCTTTTAACATCATTCCTTCTTCGGCCATCGGTTACAATTTTTATTCCCAAGTAGCATTATTCACATACTTCTCCTATTGTACCCGATCCTATTTTTATATTTACTTTACTGAGATTGGTATCATTTCTACTACATTTCATCATATTCAGTCCAAACCTTCTTTCAGTATTTTGTTCGTGCCATTCAGTAATTTCTCGATAAACTCAGCCTATTCTGCTAATAAGACAATGTCATCAGCAAATCGTAAAATACTGATTTTTTCTCCTTGGACGCTTATGCCACATGATAATTTTTCTTTTACTTTCTTTATTGCTTCCCTACATACAAGTTGAATATTAACGGGGATAGACTAAAACCATGTCTCACACCCTTTTTAACTGATGCATGTCTTTCACTTTTATTATAACCACTTGATTCTTATATAGTTTATAAATAATTATTCTTCTATCCCAATATTTTAGAACTAACTTCTTTAAACTTTTGAACATCTTGTCCCACCTAACATTATCAAAAGCTTTTTCTCGAATTGCCACTATACGTGAAAGATAGATATGACTACACCAACCTGCTATATTGGTCTCATAATAGTATACCAAAAGCAGAGCCTGGTGTGAAAGCGGTAACGCTCATGCTTGGCATATGGCAGAGTGCGGGTTCAAATCCTCGTCCGACTCTTCAGATTTCGGTTTTCCATTGTTTTCCGAAATCACTCCATGAGAATTCCGGCATGGTTCCTTCAAAAGTACTTGGCCGAATTATTTACCTTTCCTTGTCCCTATCTTATCTCGGTTCTAACGACCTCGGCTAGCCGCAAAGCCCGAAGCAAAAATACACAGAAATACTACGGTATCATGCTAGTCAGTACCTACATTTCTCGAAAGATTGTTATAAGAAACAACCAGCCGCTGTCTTGTCCATGATGTGTGGTGATGTCATCAAAGGGATGGTCGGAAAATTTGTGACGGGGTGCGGCCATGTCATGTTTTGTACGCAACGCAACGAGTATGTGTTGAATTAGATTGACAATTGAACTCTGGCTTTAAGGGGAGCATCCATTAACTTCGTAAAACCATTTTGGCCTCCAGTGAACCCTCTCCCCTCACGTAGCCTGACTTGGCTTTTGCCTTTCACCGCCCCCCTCCCCGCCCCCTGCATGGCATGTAGCTTTTTTCCCTATTGATTCGAGAAGACATTTGTATTGTTTTCTCTTCTTATAGACTGTAATAAACTATAATTAAATGACGGGAATAAATATTTACAAGCTGTTGTGTGGTCTGTACCTTATTTTAGCTGTGATAAATAACATGAATGAAAAAATACGTGGCTTGGCCATCCCCACGTAGCTTTTTATTCAACCCCTGCCACTCCCGAGACATTCACGTAGTTTATGGACGCTCCCTACGAGGTGGAATATAGAGAGAGAGAAAGAGAGAGTGAAGTGACCGCCAGTTACCTTTATACTATAGAGGGATAACTTAAATTGCAGAGATTTAACGATTTATTGTAGCGTAATGAGTGGTCGGGTAGATAAGTCGCTCCCATTATTAGAGGACCGTACTACAGGTGGTAGATCGAAATATCAGTCGTCACAATCTCATACCAGATTGTTTATTCTATTATTTTTCATTGCCATACATCGCAAGTTATATCGACAACATTATTCATTACGATACTATCAAGTAGCTTAGTACCTGAAGTTAATGCGGCGTCTTGCTGGTTATTGGTAACCACGATTGTAATTCCTCTTGCATTATATTCATAATTCTACCCATGGGTTAGCATCAGCAAAGTTTGCATGATGATAACTTTAAATACAAATGAAACACTATCATTATCGATTTCACTTACTACAGATTTATGCACCATATCAAACACGCCGCTTAGTAAGTTTCAAATTGTGATGCCCAACTACCACGGACATAACTACTCATCCAATGGCTTAGATTTATGATCGTTTATATCATACAACCTCGGGTTAGTATATCAACAAAGTATTACTTGAAGTTGACATTCAGCTCAACTCGAGGTGTAAAAACTAGTAGGGTATACTGAAAAAACATACAATTCACGCATTGCAGAAGGTATCTTCGCAGCGGTCCTCAAACTTTTAAACAATTAAATATTTCACGGAGCCCTGAAATAAGCAAAAACCCGGTTTTATGTTTAAGTTTAATGAAAATCTCACAAAGGCACTTTAAATAATACTGTGTTGATCCCATTGTAAATTTATGAAACTGTCATCATATGACAATCTAATGGTGACATGAAGTCGCTAGTGCCTAATCGCGCCGCACAAGCGCTAGCGGCAGTTACGTTAAAGATGGCTGCCTTCACTGGACCCGAGCGTGCTAGCTGTGTGTTTTGGTTTGAAGAATCGAAGTCTGCGACAACAGTTCAGCGTAATTTTCGTACCAAGTACGCTAAAGATCCTCCTAGTAGGCCTACAATTTATGAGTGGCATAGATGTTTTGTAGAAACAGGGTGCTCAGTAAAACAAAACAAAAATCCTCAGGTCGTCCAAGCACATCTGACGAGGTCGTTGAGCAAGTGAGAAAAAGTTTTGTCAACAGCCCTACGAAATCGACCCGGCGTGCATCTCGTGAGCTGCAAGTCCCATATACGACGGTTTGGCGTGTGTTGAGAAAACGTTTGCATTTGAAACCATACCGATATTCGCTTTTACAAGCAATTAAAGACACTGATAAATTTCACGTAGGAACTACTGTGTGGATATGTTAAATCGAGTGGTTGATGATGAACATTTCTTGGACAACATAATCTTTTCTGACGAGTCAACTTTTCACTTAAGTGGCAAGGTTAACATACACAACTGTAGGATTTGGGGCAGTGAAAATCCACATGAAACATTGCAACATGTTCGTGATAGCCCTAAAGTGAATGTTTTTTGTGCGTTGAGCAAGAGGAAAATGTACGGCCCCTTTTTTTTCCAAGAGAGAACCATCAACGGGATAGTGTACCTTGATATGTTGCAACAATTTTTGATACCACAGATCGATGAGGATGCCCGAGAACGAAATGTTTTCTTTATGCAAGATGGCGCACCACCACACTATCTGACTGACGTCCGGGATTTTCTCAATGACCGCTTTCCAGGTCAATGGATTGGCCGTGATGCGCCAATTGCATGCCACCCCCCCCCCCCCCGGTTCCCCAGACCTGACACCGCTAGATTTTTTCTTATGGGGTTTCATAAAAGATATGGTGTACGTACCTCCTTTGCCGGCCACTCTACCTGAACTTAGAGCAAGAATTTACGCTGCTGCTGAGCAAGTTACACCTTAAATGCTAGTGCGAGTCTCGGAAGAAATCGACTACCGATGGGATGTCTGCAGAATAACCAACAGAAGCCACATAGAACATCTTTAGTTTAAGGTAAAAAAACTTGAAGTGTTCTCCTTTAAAACAACACCAAAACCAGCTCTGTACCTTGTTTCATAAAATTTATATGAATTTTCGAAGCTGTAAAGTCCTTTTAGAAACACCCTGTATTTCGTAGGCTCTCGTGAATACAGCGCGCTGTAAGGAGGCAAGCAACATGAGGCGAGTCCCATGGCGAGTGCGCTTGTACTCGTGGTAGTAGCTAGCACACAGTCGCTGAAGCTACCAGCACTTTTACCTCCATTTCGGCATTCTCTAAATTCAGACTAGCAGTCTAACGAAATGCGAGGTGTCGGAGACAAGAAGATCGTAATCCTGTTAAAGAAGAAGTCATTTCGGGGCAGGTTAGTAAATATCAGGCCCGATGGACAGTCAATCACCAACCACTCGGCGGAACTCGAACCCCGCACCACAAAGCTCTATTACAAAACTTCCACATGTTCACAACTAGTTCTGTAATCGAATCGGGTCGATAACTAGACCTCAAAACGAAACTTTATAAATAAGTAGCACGCACTTAGCAGCTCACCGCTAAATGTTGGTATCGAAGATCCGTCGCTTTATGGGACTTCGGGAGCGTGCACAAACCACGTGTCTCTATCCAGGGGGGGGGGGGGAGGTTGACTGGAAGGCTACGCTGCGCTACTTGGGGGGTTCCGAACCAGGCAACATTTTTCAAGTTAAAATGAGAAACAGAACACACAACAGCATGTGAATATTTATTTCCCTCAGTTAATTATCTCCTTATGTAATTTACAATCGTCTGACAAGAGAAAACAGTACAAAATGTCTTCTGGAATCAAAAGGGGAAAAAAGCTACGTGCTACGTGGGGGGGGGGGGGCAGGGTAGTAGCAAAAGCCACGTAGTGCTACGTGGTTGGAGGGGGGTTCACAGGAGGCCAAAATGGAGCTACGTGGTTTATGCAAGCTCCCTTATCACTGCTGCGGATCATTGGTTATGAAATAGAGTTCGAGGATGTTTAAATAAAAAAATCCTAAGGGAATCACAAAAAAGAGACTGTATAGCAACAGTTCATAGAAAAAACTTTTTGCGTGAAATTTATTCAAGCCAGTACATAATTACTGTAACTATCGAGTTCCTCTGAAAAAAGTGAAAGTTTCGTTACAAGAACCGAAAGTAAATGTCCGTTGAATTCTGTTCAAACTCAAGTATCGTATAGAATAAAACCTATAATCCCAAAGATCATACTAGACTTCCCGCCTCAAAAAGGTTGCGTTAGGCAGCAGTAATCTCAACGAGGCGTCTCCTCTAGACAATAATCATCGAAGACTTCGATGCTAGTGCGCCTATCCTCAAGTAACAACGCGTACATGATGTTAATAGGCACTGTGAAATATCTATTTGCTTAGATATGTCTAAACCAAACTATATTACTTCCGACAACTCCCGGATTAACCGACTGTCTACGAGCAAATTTTATGTTTTGTTTACAACAGTTTTCATTAAGATTAGAATATTGTTGTTAAATATGATAAGCGAAACTCGTTCTGTAGTTAACAGATGTTGGCCTAGCATTGTATTGCATTTAAATAAAATATAAAAAAAATATTCTGAAATTTGGGTAAGGCGCATTTATTTTTGTGCATAAGTAGATACATATGTAAAGACGCAAAAAGCCCATCCAATTGCTTGAATTCCTTCAGACGTGGTGAGACTGGATCAGAAACTCGACCGGGTGTTTTAAAATCTTTCAGTACAGTTTAGGCGTTTTCGTAATGATCTAGGCAAATAATGGTGTGGCCATACGTCCTCTCCCAAAAACGAAACTTTCACTGACAAAATTGTACAAACAATTTTTTTTAAATATATTAATTCTTCGTCGTAGATGGTGCTTTTCTACTAACCTAAAAATCGAAATCTGCAATAAAACATCTGACATTTTGTGGAAAATGATGTACAGGCAGTTGAACAATAAACATGAACGTGTGCGACGACATTAGTTGAGCAATGAAAAAATGTTTTCGGCCACCTCCCCCGTGCCTTATCTTTAGCAGTAAATGTGTCAAGATATCCATCTAGAATCTAGAGGGACGTTCTTAACAAACGCTACTACAGATCTACCATGAAGTTTGTCATAAATATGTTCTTCATTTATGCTATTTCTGTTGCATTAACAATGACTATACAAATCACAATACGATATACTGCACATCATTAAACAGTTATAAGAGAGCAAACAGCGAATATTACAAGCAGATATCTAGTTTGCAAATATAATGAATCGTACTGTCAGTAATATTCAGGAAATCAGGTTACGCCGTCAAGGGCCACATTTGTCGTTCTGCTCCACCATCATATTCCGGGAATGTAGCCACATTCCACTCCTATAGTGGGTTTGGACGTCCTAATTTTATATAGACCAGTGCAATTTGTTCTGGGAAGAAAAGCCAGCTGGCCGTTCGGAGATACCTCAAGTACGCTGGTGACATTTCCTTCTCCAACATTTAGGAATATAAAACTGATTTTGGGTTAGGTTTCTGTCAGTCAAAACTGAATGCTACAATTCCCTTCTACCCTGACCATATCCAACAGCAGTATATCAAATCACTGAATCCATAATCCTTTCTTATACAACGAAATTTGGTGTCATTCACCACCGGAAATCTACCAAAGACTTGTTGAATCCACGCCACGGCGAATCGCTGCTGTACTGCATTCTCAAAGTGGACCAACTCGCTTTTAAGCAGATGGTCGTAATGTTATGACTATCACTACCGCTTTGAATAGATCCGGGAGAGAAGTTTGCTCTTCGTGGAACTATCCTCGGTTTTATTCTGTCGGTGAATTCTTCGAATATTAATAACAAAAGGACTAAATTTCATCTTACTTAAAACACTATTAAAAAACTTAATCACGTCCAGTAATTTGGGTATAAAAGGGTAGAAAATCAGGAGATGCACTTGGATATAACCTTAAAATAATTGAACAATTTTGAAACTTTGTTGCAACATGCTGCGCTCTTTCGATGGAAGCCCGAGAATTCTTGTGTTCTCAAATGAGGTTCCTCTCAATTCTTGTACCAGTAGCTAAAGACATAAATTTCAATATGACAATTCCTAACAGTAGAATTTAAAGTGTTTTCTCTGACTGAAAACAAAAAGCAATAACTTGGGACAATACAGGAGTTGAACAGTTAAGATAAATGTATAATGTGTGATAAAAAACGACTTGCACTCATAAGTAAACAGGGCAAGGAACGCAACGAAATGTATCGTACAACGCATCGGGCAAGATGTGTAGTCGCGGGTTAAATTTGTATATCGATAACACCCCCCTTATTGCCAACGGAGTTCAATAGGCAATCGATACGAGCATCTTCTCGGAAGACTGATAAAGGCCGAAGAGCGATGCCAAAAGAGAATCCTTTTCGGTAAGAGCTGCTAGTCGAAAGCTCGCGACTTTGTCTTTCGTGTCAACTTATAACTACGCAAGTTACCTAGAATTTGAGTAAGAACAAGTTTTTCTCGTCGTTGAGAATTAATATAACGTTAGCCGAGTGAAAAAGGTGTTTACACACGATATTTCGGCTATCAATGTTCCGTCGCCATCAGCCGGACACCTCGCACTCTCGGATGGAGTGTTTGATAGCCGAAATATCGCGTGCAACACGTGTTACACTCGGCCAAAAACCAGAGTGCATTATATCAACAGATTAAATGCGAACTAATTATAGGCAATTCTTTTCCTTGCGTATTTTGAAATATTTTTGATATAGAATGCTTATAACAAAATTATGTTAGGGCCACAGATTTGAAAAATATTTTTTGTACTACTCTACCAGATAGGTATGATGCCATGTTCCCCTAATCAAGAAAAAAATTGAAGGAAAAAAACATATGTACTGAACTGGCGGCATTGCGATTAAAGGTTGCGGCGTAGCTACGCCAGCAAGATTTCAGTTCGGGTTTTATTAAGTTTATAAGTGAAATTTCTTACATAAGTAAATTCGAATTTTGTTTGGATTTTACATAAATCGAAAGTAATTTTTGTCGCCATTCTGCGTTTGTAAAACCGGTTACTTCAGACCCTTCTCACACGACGCTACTCAAATGAAACGGAACTGATCATAGACTGAAATTACTAACTAGTTACTGACCAATAATCGCACACGACGCTAATCAAATCACTCGTGTGATCTGAGCGAGGCGACGATTTCTTCCGATTCAGATGAAGATGTTATATAACCTTATTCAAAGAAGAAACAGGAGATTTAAAAAAAATTTAAATATACAGCATGTCTAGGAATGAAACGATAATTCTGCAACTGATGATAGGTCACACCATTTCCTACTACATGACAAAATTTTATTTTAGTGAAAGTCTCACCATTTTCGAGATATTGATTTTTTTAAATATTTTTTTCGAAACGTGTGACTTTGTTCCATGCCGTTTCTACAAATTAAGACTTTTTGAACAAAAAAAAAAAGATTTTTAAGGTTCTTTAACATTTCAAGTAAAAAATGAACATTGCTTTATATGACTCAAACATCCTTGAGTAAATTTAAAAAAAAAGGGTTCAAAAAGTCTTAATTTTTATAAATGTCATGGAATAAACTGAAGAAAGTCACATGTTTCGGGAGGGGGCGGAAACAATGGTGAGACGTTTACTAAAATAAAATGTTATATAGTAGGAAATGATGTGGCCTATTTGCAATTGCAGGATTATCCTTTCATTCCTGGACACTGTATGAATAAAAGCTTTTGCCTGCAAAGCTACGATGTGATGAAATACCAACGATTTCCCGTTCAATTTCGTACGCGATGAAGCGTTCACTCTTACGTGATTTTTAATAAGACCATATCCACAAAGAACTCATGGCAACACAAAAAGAGTACTTAATTATAGACTTAATAGAGGAAGAAAAACTATAGATTGTACATTTGTCTTGATGGAAAAAATTTCGTGTTTAGCAGCCCAATACGATGTAATGACTCATAAAAAGTGATTAATGTAGTAAAATCAGCTTGCATACTGCATAATTATGTCAGGAGTGGGAACGAATCCCGTATAGCCTGAGTAAATCAGAAATAATGAAACTTCAACACCACACATAATATCGCTGTCACAATTTATAAGTTCTCGTTCATCAGCATAATGTCACAGAAATTATTTAGCCAATTACTTTATTACTCCAAAAGGAGCACTTCCTTGGGAATGAAATTATACTATATAATTTTTAAAAAAATCTGAAGTATTTACATAAAATTGTTCATTATTCTTTATTAAAAATACGTTTACATAGCTGATAAATTAGCTTTCTGTCCGATAACATTCCATGCTTTTTCTTTGGCATCTGTCCGTGAATATTCACTCAACTTGCAGTTATATAAACACGGATGTTTTTCGATTTCTGCAACAAGCTTTGAATTCATTGTCTGATCCGCAATTTTTGTTGATAAACTAGTTGGTAACTAGTAGCGCGGCAGCCGACACGCAGCGTCACTTGGAACCAATCACGGACGCGCTACGGACTGGTTACTTACCGATCACCCCGTGTGCGAGCCTCAATACAAATAAGTGCAGTGACTGAATGGTATGGTGGCTCAGTGGTTAAGCGTCTGACTGGAGATCGAAAGGTCCTCGGTTCGAATCCCTGTCTCGGCGGGGATTTTCAAAGGCGCTTAACCCGACCTTCAACTCTGCCACATCTTGCTGTGTAAAGTGAAGTACACCAGAAGGCTTCCGTGGTTCGGATTCTACGTTAAACTGTAGGCTCCCTGTACCTGTAGGTTAAGGCACCTACGACAGGGGAGAAATGCGCAGCCAATAAAAACCCTATCTCCAGGTCATTACGACCACACCAAATTATTATTATAGTGACTGAACAGAAACTGATTGGTGATTTGAGTAACTGGTTTCTTTTCAGTAGCGCTGTGTGAGAAGGGCCTAAAAGGTAACACGTAGGGTCCGAAGACCCCACTCGACACTATGAAGTATTTCTATAGTGCAAGTTACTTTCTAAGGCAATACCAGACTATGAAATCGGTAGTAAGTTAGGGCGATGTAATTCGGTCTTTATTATTTACTCGACTGTAAATATGCAAAAAGAACTATTTTCGGAACTATATTTATAAAAATTATCGAGAGTACAATTAAATCCATGGAAATGGATTTTGAACCTTTGACTGCTCTAGACATTGAAATGGACATCGGAAAAATTCCCAAATTACTGACGTAGTGGACTTCACTTATGAACAAACTCCAAATTTTCCCCGTACCTTACATAGTTTATTCGTGTGTCATTAACTCGGCGGCTTTGCTACACTACAGCCATCTATCACATACTTATGGAAAGAATCGATAGAAAACGTTATGATAACGTCACGTCTAGTTTTTTTTTTTTTAATGTTTCAATCAAAATTTAATTTTCTATTCCGTCAGCAGTTATGACAGTTTAAAACTTTATCGTCGGGTTTAATATCTGAGACTGATATTATTAAACTGGCCAATATCGGTTCAGTTGTACCTAAGTTATGTGAGATAATAAGTAAACAGGTTTAAGATGGGATGGTGCAGCGTGATAAAAATATTTCAGACTTCAAGCCGCAGACGTGGCTACTTTACAGATGTATTACAGAAGCCCGGAATTCGAAAGTAAGAAAGAAAAACTGCGGAAACGTTTTATCTTTTCAGCCTTGTACTTGGCCAATTGCTTACATTTTCAGGCATTTCAGTTTAACTTCGATGGAGGACACGCTCCGGTGGCAATTTCCTTAGTCACCGCTTAACCCACTTCCTTATTATTGTTTATTATAATCTTATATGCTTAGCGTTAAATTCCTCCTCCCATTCACGAATAATAATTGTTTCAGCGATTTTGGTAAATTATTCATCCCTTTCGTCGGTAATTTATACCAATTAGCGTCAGCGTGTGGTTATAGTCATTTCCCTTCCATGCACCGCTCTTTATTCCTCCATCAATATATTCCAAGCCTTATCACTAGACGTCGGAATTTTGGCAAACTATATTTCGTACCCGATTGAAATACATGAAAATAACATCATGTATACACGATTTATGGCCATTATTTGTGATTTTATAGTGCCTATAAATGCCTAAATTTTCTTTACGACCTATTTTTGCCTATTTTACGTATTTTTCTTTCGAATATCAACAAAAGCGTTTTAGCTCAGAAAAAATTATTTTGTAAAATGTTAATTTTCAACAATTGAAGTGAACGTGTATGGGTCCTTGTTTGCTATTAGTCGCTCAGAGGCTGCAGTTAGCCGTGTGTTCTCATGGAGCACCAGTATGTTCAAGGTACAGATCTTCAAAACGTCTTTAATTAGGCAGTGGATTAACTAGTTTTCACCGAGCGTGGTGGGTGAGCGGTTAATGTTCTGGCCTCGCATTCGGGAGGACGCTGGTTCGAAACCCCGTCCGGGCATCCAGATTTTGGTTTTCCATGGATTCCCCAGATCACTCCACTGGAATGCCGGGATGCTTCGTTCAAAAGGTCATGGCCGAATTCCTTCTAGTTCCTTGTTCTCAGTCCCATCCTGTCTGTAATGACTTCGACGAGGCGTAAAACCAAAGTGTAAAAAAAAAAAAAAAAAAAAAAAAAAAAAAAAAAAATAGTGTAATTGTCGTACAAGTAGGTTTCTGGAATTTTTAATTAAAAATAGGACAGGCATCTTTCTACTGTATCGCAAAATTGAACATCGCTTTTGGCCAGCAGACAAAAATTTAAAAATTAAACCATGCTCGAGATTTTCCTAACGTCTGGTAGCCCTGTATTGTGTGGCAGTTGTACGTAACTTTTAAAAAGGTAAAGGCCACAGGGATTTACTGCTACTGCCGCTACACCCACGATTCACGGAAGTAGACCTCCGCATGTGCACTTGAAGGATGTGACAGGGTCAGCGCCATGCTCCGCCTATACCTTAGCGGTACTCAATGGATGGCAGGCTGAGTGGGCCTGGCATGACGTTAGAGACGTTTAACTTTGTCTTCATCGGGGATCAAATCCCGATCATTCGGGCCGCAGTCAGCGTTATGCGGCCGCCTGTTCGAAACTTTTAACTAGGTATTATAAGACTGCGCAGTTATATCGAAATAATTTTTTTTTTAAAAATGTAAATTTAAGATTTCGCACCGACAGTACTGGATTGCTAAACGATCTACCTTGCAAACAGTGGATTTACGTAAAATATACAGATGGTGTGGTTATATTTTTCAAATAAATGCCTGATTGGGTTGCTAATAGTTTAACAATCCTCAAATTGTGGAATTTACAATCTGAAGATGTTGACACTATCTGCATTGAAAATTTAACTATATATTTATAAATATTCCAACAATAATAATAATAATATATATACATACAGTAAAAATAGTTATATATAATAAAAATCCGTACATACAGTGTGTCCAGGAATGAAAGGATAATCCTGCAACGTCCTACTATATGACAAAATTTTATTTTAGTAAAAGTCTCACCATTATTGAGATAGTGACGTTTTTTTATTATAAAAAAAATCGAAACATGTGACTTTGTTGAGTTTATTCCATGCCATTTCTACAAATTAAAACTTTTTGAACCCTGTTTATTTTTTTGATATTTACTCAAGGATGTTTAAGTAATCTAAAATGGTTTTTCTTAAAACGTCAAAAAACGTTAAAAATCTTTTTTAAATAATGAACATCATTTTACTATTACATGTTTAAACCGCACAACGCTCTCTCTGACAGATTGAACTACCATCAAACAGTTATGTTAAAATAAGTATAAAATAATTATACGATTTAAGATATTTATAAGTTTTCGAAAACACATTTAAACAAATCAATATTTCGAAAATGGTGAGACTTTTACTAAAATAGAATATAGTAGGAAATTATGTGACCTATCCGCGGTAGCAGGATTATTCTTTCATTTCTGGACGCCCTTTATAAACATACGAATAAATATCCAACAGATGTGTATTCCATATTTATTTCTTCATCAATAGGAAACACGTGACAAATGCACATTAAGAGTTTTATCTGTGAAAGAATAAAGGCTTCCCCGGTGTGTTAAATATAAAAAACGGTAGGAAGACAGAGAAGTTTTTATACACAAGAGTTTTATTGATTTTAGATAATCTCGGCTGGATAAAATCATTTAAATTAAATAATGTTCTGCTGAATTACGACTCTCAATGTAACATAATCAATTAAAGTATTTTTATTTATGACATTTCATAATCATAACCACAATTTTCATTTCCTTTTTTGATACTTGCGAAATATGACCTACAACCAGATTTTTATTTGACACAAATTTTATGCCATCCAGCCCATTTGTTACATGAGTATATATGTCCCAAGCTACCAAGAAAAGGGAGGGTTGGGTTTGATTTATATCTCCAGTATTTTTTTGTTGACAATTCAGAAGCCAGAGCCAGTGGCGTAGCTAGGTTAACAAGAGCCCCTGTGCAAAAACATACTTTGGGCCCTCAGGACAGATGGGCGAATTTTTTTTTAGCTCTATTGAGCTTTAGGGGGCTCTCCTGAGCTGAGCTTGGGGGCCCCGGTGCTCGGCACCTCCGATACCTACGCCCCTTGCCACAGCTGAGCCCGCAAAGCAAGCCATCACCTTGCGGCTAAGACAGCAAGTAAGCAGAGCCAAATTGTTTCAGTCATCTTTTCTCGTGAATGAATTAATATAGCGTGCTACCACTTTGCTTTTCTACGGATTTAGTGGAGCATAATACAAAGCTATTTTTAAAATACGTGATCCCAATTTCGTGAACTCATTACAAGTCTCTTAACACGTGAACTTAATGGCTGTCATCCAGGAAAAATGTTTGGCAGTTTTAAATTATTCGTTGTGTATATTTTCATTGTATTGGTTAATTAGTACGACAATAATTCAATAAAATGCATTACCGTACTTTCAGTAAAATATAACGAGGGAATCTTAACCCCTTACCGCATACTGTGAAAGATATGGCATATTCCACTTTCCTATTTGTGAAACTCATATTTGAGCATATATTTCGAAACTGCATTTGGGGCAGATATGGTACACATTCAAGAAGAGTTGTCCAAATAGAATAGAATAGGCCATCCGATCAGGGCTGCATTTGGCGCATTTAAGCATAGGCTACTTAGGCTGTAGCCTAGGAGCCCGCACCACAACCCCGGCCTTTGCCAGTAGTAGAGCTAAAGAAAAAAAGTCGCCCATAAATTTTTGAGTCGAGTTTCGAATTTAAGCATCGATAGCCGAAGGCATCCTCCGGTAGAAAAGGCCACTGCCGATAGAGTGGGGGGGGAGGGGCGCACCACATTTATAGCCTAAATGCGGCCCTGCATCTGATGAGAGAGTAAGGAATTACGTAGTATGAATCTTTACTTTGCGCTGTGAGCAGTTTACATCCAAGGACATACAAACAGTTGTATTTAATGCAATAAACATTTGATTTCAGTGTTTACATAATTTTTAGGAGGAAAAGTATATCTGTTGACAATTATAAAGAGGTAATATTATATGTGTGTCCATTAGAATACATATAGGCCTAATATTGAAAAATAGGTTTGTGACAGATATGGCACAATATGCAGTCAAAGTTGAGTGAACAGTTGGCTGCTATGGAGAAGAAGAAATACGGACTACATGCCCCTAGTTGATTTCAAGGTAGCAGTTGCAGATACCCTCTGTAACACAAGTAAAAACTTATCCAAGAAACGTGGTAGGTCAAGCAATGAAATCCAAAAACAGCTTAACAGTAAAAAGAAGAGAGAGCCTGCGGCAGATCTTCCGCAGCGTCCGGTATGACAGGATGGGATAGATCACATGCCCACCTGGCTGGGAAACCGTGGTCGTTGCAAGTATCCAGACTGCAAAGGGAAATCCTATACAGCATGTCTGAAGTGCAGTGCTACATTGTGCTTTAACAAGGAGAGAAACTGCTTCATCAAGTTTCATAACGAATAGAAATTATAATTACGGTATCTTTATATATAAAGATGAATGTATGTTTGTTTGTTATTTTGTTTGTTCTTCATACAAATCCACAGTTTTCATCCGATCTCGATGAAACTTTGCACACTTATCCTTTGAAACAAGGAGAAAAATACTGTCTACATTTGGTTGAAAAATTATCTGTATAAATAACACATGTTGTCTCATAACTTCAAAATACGGCGATAGACAGACACGTTGGATATGGATGTCTCCGTACCGTGTTTCCGTGTAGTGGACTGGCAGCTTAGTGGTTAAAGCGCTTGCTTACGAACGTCGTGGTCTCCGGTTCAAATCTCCGTGGAGGCTAAGATTTTTAAAAATTGTTTTTCATCGTAAGAGTCAGGCCTGGGCCGTAGTTTATTCGGATTGAATGTTAAACTGTAGATATTAGAAAGTTAGGGGTGCAATGCGAGGCAAATCGTAGGTAGTCTTGCAGTGTTGTAGGTGTACACTTTTTTACGTTATAATGATCCCTCAGGTGTTGTTCGCAGTCAGTGTGTGAGTGTGAACCACAGTAATATTATTATAAATACGGAAGTAAGTCTGTCTTTTTGTTACGTTTTTACGACTAAATCGCTATATCGTTGTGATGGAATTTTATAAGGAAATATGTATGAAGGGCACAGGATATTTTTTCCAGTGTGATTAACTTTCACTTCTGAGTGTAGTGAAATACTTCTTCCACCAACCTATTTGAGTCGGAAGGACAGGAAAGATAAAATCAGAGAAATAAGGTGCCGGACTGATTCTTATATGAATTCTTTTTTTCCTCGTACGATTAGGGATTGGAATGCACAGCAAAGAGATTAGCTTTGGTGCTGAGCACCCTCTGCCACCCACAATTTTGTGAATTGCAGAGGATATATGTAGATGTAGATTAACAGTTGTAGTTCCGAAATTTTAAGACCTTATCGAATGGTGACAGAAATATGTTGGAAATTGATTCTCTTCAAGAGACAGGTTCGACGGTACAATGATATAGTGATAGCTTTCCTGTCATATTATTCCGACTCGATATTATTTGGGACCAATCCTTCGTTACCAACAAGTTTCTATATTTAATTCTGGCAAAAAAATTCTTAGTCCACGCGTACGAAGTCGCGGGTACGAGCTAGTTTTATGTGTATATCTTATTGTATATTTTCCAAATGTTGCTTCATCCATCTCGAAACTGGTATCACAAGATGTTACCGATTATTGCATGCTGTCCGTGTATGGCACAAACCCTTAAATCAAAAATAATTCCCCCCCACAAAAGACTTATTATTTTTTAAGAATTTTTCATGAAATCATGACATCGGACTTAACAAATGACATTTTTTTCACAAAAATAAAAAAATCTTGCAATAAGGGGATAAGATTTCTATAGGAAGGATGATCTAAGCATAATCGTCGTTAACTCTAGTTTCATTCCCAAATGTTCTATCAACGTACCACCTTTTTTAACGTCACTATACGAAGCTCATGAAAAAAATCAGTAGCTACTCACTTAGCCTTCGTAATAGGAGCTACCATCTGTCCAATTGGAGTCAATGATAGAGCGCGCCAACATTTTTATCAGCGACTGTACGTCTTTATCTGTACAAAGCACGTTGGACGACTTCACTAAATTTACTTTCAGCTTATGTTTCTAGTGCTTAACCTTCTGTCGGCAACTAAAGTCATTAAACACTACAAAAGCTTAGGCAGGGAAGTGGCGAGCAATGTGTTGTTTATAACAATAAGGAGGCGTCCATTAATGATGTGAGGTTAAGTGGGGGAGGGGGTCCGGAGAATTCTTACGAAACCTCACCAAGGGGGAGGGGGGGTCAACATAAATCTCATGTGAGGTTTTGAAATTGTTGTAGAGCTAAAAAAAAAAAGGTCTACAAGTGACGTGAAAGTCGATTTTAGGGGGGTATTTTGGTCCAAAAACCGACCTTAGAGAGGGGGGGGGGGATATTACCGCCCTACGGAGCACGAGACCTAAGGGGAAAAAAAAGTCTCACAAAGTTGGGAGGTCGATCTGTAGGGGGGGGGGGTCCAATCAAATCTCACGAAGTCTCACCAGAGATGGGGGGGGGGGAGGCGGAATGCTGGAAAAACACCTCACGTCATTAATGGACGCCCCCTAATGTAACGATTAATTATTCTGACTGTATGAATGCTTAGACAATCGATAAAGCAACTGACAAACTACAACAAGCGGATTTCAAATCGCAATAAAACCAAGGATATTTTCACAAGCTGAACTTACGTACGCTTCCCAGAAGTTCCTCAGCACATTTCAAAGGTGTACTGGAGTTGCGGTGACTCCTTTGCATGCAAAGCATAACCAAAAGCACAGCGTTGTTCAGAAAGGTAATCTGAAGTTCCACCTCTGCCATTCCCACCCATTAAACTACATAAAGGCGTTTTTTGGGGTCGGAAATTGGGAACAATTACATCCAAAATAGTTACGAAAACTGCCATAAATACGCAAGCGGGAAAGGGGTAAGAGATGAGGAGGGTATGATAACGTAGCGAATTTAATAAAATTAGTGTGCTGAAAACTGAAAGATCAAAAAGTCTGATAACTCTAATACTGACAGATTAGTCTAATCGATTCTGATCAAATTTCAGTTGTTAAAATAAAAAATATGTGTAAAGCTGCACGTTCAAACACTCAGCAGTTTTCGAAAACGAAAATTGTTTTTAGCTTATGACATTTCCTGATTGGGAAGGATCGACAGAGAATAAGAGCGCTATTTAACAGAAACACCCCCCCCCCCCCCTTATTACTTTTAAGCATTTTGTTCAAAGCTTTTTTTTTTAAATTGTGTTCTTGAAAATTGTTACGAAATAAATTACAAGCTAATTTTTAGGTGGAAAGCATTTGAACTATTGCTCTATGAGTGTGAAAGCAATGAATGTTAAAACAGAAACAATTTACAGGTGGACACCGCGAACCAAATCTGTGTTCAGCAGCGTAATTGGTGACAACGTTTGTCAACATTATCGCTAGATCACAGGGGCGCGATGAAATTAGTGTAATCTTTGGCTGACAGAAGTAAAAAAAGAAATTCGGACTAAAAGTATTAGTTTCCGAGCCCCTGCATGTAATAAGTAAATAATTTCTTTCTTTTTTTAAATCTTTCCTCAACTGTGATTATTTTCTGCAAGGGATATATTGTGTATAAGAGCAAGGTGAAATTAGAAGCTTTGGATTTATTTGTTGTGAGCTTCTTTAATCGGTGATGTGAATAGCTGGTTATATGAACAGCTCTTGTGGAAGAACTATGTATAGGGAAAGCTAAAAGAGCTTAATTGAAAGTTATTTTGCAAAAATACTAGGTGGTTCGTTACTCAATAGGGTTGTCTTACCAATAACTATGTTTAAAATCGTCATTTTCAACTATGAGATTTAAATTCAACTTTGAATTTGATGGCTTTTGTGTCAGAATTTTAATATCTGACAGTTATAACCAACTTAAATTTATTAGTGGGGGAAAAAAAACACATTCTCTTAAAAAAGTATGCCAAGGTGATATACAATCCTCAAAATACTTATACGTGTTGCAAAATTAATCATGATGTTAATATTTCTAATTCTATAATTCGACAAATCTGACAACTTTTTTTTTGTGCATTTTCACTGACAAATCTATTCAAGTTAATTATAATCGTAATACTGGTGCAATGTACGAAGTGCAGTAAGATTGCAAAATTTGAAAAGAATAGTATTAATCAGTTCCAGATATCTACCTATTTTAATGTTTAGCTACTTTCACAATACAATTAGCTGTGCAAACAAAAAAACTACTAGAAAGCTGCTATACAACTAAATTATGCAAAATTCATTTGACAGTCAAACAAAAAATATTGCAAACAGGCAAAACTCAGAGTTGCCATTTAAAGATGATAATAAAAATCAAGTAGCGCAACTTCTACATTATTAATCATCATAACCTATGGTTCTGAAGTTTACAATTCGTCAGATTAAACACTATACATTAAATTGTATAAGCTACAAAAATATCAGCTAACTCACTAATTAAAAAATTAGAATTAAGTGCTTTTTCTATTGTTGACACACTATTTAGCATGTTACTCATTACCCGGATCAAACATTCCGAAATTGACAGATATAGTAGATACAATGAGAAGACTACAACATTTTGTCCAGCATATATATGCAGTTCAGTACATCACACAGATTAACACCAGTCATAGACATAAAATTTGCAGGCCAGTCCAATCAAGAGATAGTGTGAAATTTCTAGGTTTGTATATTGATCAAAATTTAAATTGGAAGGTATACTTTTCTGACACTGAAGTGATTGGGTGCAGCCACATTTGCAATTCAGGTATAGGATATCTCCATCTGAGCAAACTAGTTTATTTTGCTAATTTCCACTTCTTAATGTCATTTGAAATAATATTCTGAGGCAATTCTAGTCATACAGACAAAGGGTTCAGAGCCCAAAAGCATGTAATAAGAATTATGTGTGTTGTTAGAAATAGAACTTCATGTAGAAAGCTGTTCAAGAAGTTAAGAATTTTAACATTAGTGGCCGAGTATATATATACACATTAATGTCATTTGTAGTCACAAATTATACTCTATTTGGAACAAATAGTAAAAAACACAATTATGGCACTAGATGTATTTAAAATAGACATCACAAGGATTAAAAGTCATTGTCATTTGTTCAAAAAGGTGTCCGATATACAGAGATAGATAAATTCAATAAGCTTCCAACACATATTAAATGTTTAGCACATAAGATTAAAAGCAGAAAAAAAAAGAATATTTAACTGACAACTCCTCCTACTATTTTGAAGAATTTATTTCTAAGATATCTACAAAATAATTGTCATTAGATTGTTTAAATGTAGTTGACGTAACTAATGTACCATGACTGTAATTCTTCTGGTGTATGTATCATTCCGTTATGCAACGAGAGAAGTCAAAGAATTGGGTTACAAAACTTTGGTCAGACCATTGCTCGAATATGGTAGTGTAATATGGGACCCTCATTTTACGTATCAAATACAGGAGTAGGAGAGGGTGCAAAAAAGGGCTGCTAGAGTTGTTTCTGGAAATTATCGCAGAATGCATTCAGTGACGGATATGATAAAGGAGCTGGAATGGGATTCATTGCAAGACAGGAGGAGGATGAGGAGGGTCATGGGAGTGTACAGGGCATATACTGGTGATGAGGCATGGAAATATATTGCTATAGGTATGAAAAGTAGTGCATGGAAGGGAAAAGATGACCATGACCATGACCACAAGCTGGCAGTTGATTTCAGGCACAAGGGTGTGGGAAGATTCTCTTTTTTTGGTAAGGGTGTCAGGAATTGGAATGAGTTACCAAGAGAAACGATGAATAATTTACCGAAAACTTTGAAAGAATTTAAAGATAAAATTTGTAGAGGGCAAATGTAGATAGGTGCAGGATAGGGGGAAGATGGGTGTGTAGGGAAATTGCCACCAGAGCCTGTGCTCCATTGCAATTAAATTAAATTAAGCTGTAAAACGACAAGTTTCCACATCCCACAGAATGGGTTTCTTGTATTGGAATCTATGGAAAATGAATGTATTGTATTAAGAAAAATTTCACATGACTAGTAATCCTTGGAACAACCATCAAATTTTCATTCTTCATAATCCAAGACTAAAATCTACTAGCTTTTTAACAGAAGCACTGCACTGCTACTTAATGACACTAAGAAATTATCAACATGCTGCAATATTAGCAACTGAAACAAAATTTGCAGTATACACAAACTTAATAATGCAATATTTTAGCAATTAAAAAAAAAAGCTGTTGGTAATTTTTTATTAATTTATAAATTTAAAGATACTAGATTTTAAAAACATATTTATCACCAATATAAAACAGTTTAAGCGTAAAGAGTGGCGAATTAAAAGACGGAAGGCTTATACATCTGCAAAAATGGAAACACGATCAATGTTAAAAGCAATATGACTAGTATGTTCACTAGAATAACATTATCAGGTGAGAAAATGCATCTAGTGTATTTTGTGGTTTGTTAATCACAAATGCAGATTCCATCTGCTCAAAGCTCAGAATAAAGCAAACATGAAAAGTTCAGGTGTTTTGTTGTGTGTTAGACAATTTACTCTCAAGGTGATAAAATAATTAGTTGCATTACTCAGGTGTTAAAATATGTTTGCCAAATTATATACGCGCAGTTTCTTAGAACATTAGACTGAAATACTAAAAAAAAACCGGAGTTTCGTTGGATTCTTAGTATCAGATGGACTAAGTTACAATTCATACCAGCAGAAGTAAACACACACAGCGTAACAGGTGGTACTTGCACTATTCTTTCCACAAAACCAATATCTTAAGATGATAGCAAATATCAGAGCATGAAACTGTTTATGGTTTACAATATTTAATATATTATTGCTAATGACTTTCTAATCAAAATTAGTCACCGTCTAGTTGAAATCTTTTGTTGTACTGTTGATTAAGAAATAGACCTCTGATCACTTACCTCTTCAGAAAGGAGTGGGACAAAGCCGAATATGACGCTCCTGTTATGTTAAATAATTTCAAACTGTCTTCTAATCCTCCCTTAAGTTAATATCATCTAACCACACTATCACACTACGATTCGAAACGTCATTCAAATAAGCAGACAGCAAACTTCGCACAAAAACAAAGATACTTTGAAAAATAAGCTGCAAGCAGTGATTATGTGTTGTCAGTTTAAAGTACAGATACCAACCAAACAAAACAATAAGTCTAAAATAAATACACATTGTTTACTACTAGTAAATTGATTGCATTCAATGGAAAATTAAAAGTGTGAACATATCACAATATAACTTTTCTTATAATAATAGAAATTTTTATTTCATATTTTGTTAGTGGAAAAAGACATTTAGGATGTTTTATCAAACTGTCACACGAATATAAAAAAAAAACTAGAAACAAACACTCATGTTGTGCTATGTTTAATTACCAGTAAATCAACGAAGGCAATGGTAAGATGTAAACTTGCGTTCATTTATCGTTGGAATAGTATGCCACATTAACTCAATATGGATACGGTGGTGTGTTGACACTTGTCAATTTGTGCTGTTATGTCGTTATTTTTGTCAATAATGAATGTTTTGATTTTGACTTGACAATTAGTTCTATATGTGCACGCATGATATTTTGCTGTAATTAATGTTTTTGCCGAGTATTGCATGTTTTGAAACATATTTCTGCTGGGTTATCATTCCCAATCAAAATGAATGCATAGTAAGTATGTCATATTTATTTAGCTATTAAACATAAACATTAATATATGCAGTAGGCTAAGTAAAATGAAATGAATATGATCGTTTAGCCTGATCAAATAAAGTTTAACCCTGAAAGAAAAATTTTATTGACTTTTTTTTCCAGTAGCCGAACAAATAGTGGTTGTAGTGGGACTGCATACGACCGTTGGGTCGAGCAACATGGGTCAGAAAATTCCAACAAATCAGCGTTGACGAAGATGCAACACCAGTATTGGGTTACCAAAGAAACAGTGTTCAGAAAATTGGGAAAGAAAGAAGATGAATGTGTGGTGGCTTCGGATGCAGAATTAGATGCAAAATTAGAATTGTTTCGTTCTATTCAAGACAGTTGTTTGGATCTTCAGCGAATTATAGATAGATATCAAGAAAGATTGTGCAGTATGTTTGATGTATATTTCCTGTATTTTTGTTTGTAATTTAAACAGCTTTCTTTAAATCCATATTATATGTTTCAGGTTTAGCACAGGAAGAAAATGCTATGGGACGTTTTCTTAAAGAAGCAGGAAAGAATGACAAAACCAGGGCTGGAAAAATGATGACAGCAGTTGGAAAGTCACTTTCATATTCAGGGCAGCAGCGATTATCTCTCCGGATGCCTTTACTTCGTCTGTATCAGGTAACCTCCTCAAGATCATTTCAAATGTTTTTTGTATTTAAAGCAAATCTTATTTTGAGTTGCTATTAAACAGGAAGTGGAAACCTTCAGGCACAGAGCGATCGAAGATACACTACAGAATGTGACTGGTATGGAGAAAATTCGAACAGAATACCGTGCCTCACTGAGTTGGATGAAAAATGTGTCGCAAGAGCTGGATCCAGATACTTATAAGCAACTGGAACGTTTCAGGAAGGTAAGAAACATATGTAATAATGATGATAATTCCAATTAAGTTTTAGTCTGATGGCAATTTTCTTGAGTTATCTGAGTTCCATTTATTTTTGCTTGTAATTGTTTCACTGTTAATACTATATGATTAGCATATCCTTAATTAAGTCTGCCAGAACCAGGTATACCGGAGAGCATGATTATACTATAGCAACATTCATCTTCGCTCACTGCTGTAGTCAATAACAAGACGTATTGTTTTGAAACAGTAATCAAGTTGTAGTATACACTGAACCATTATTTAGATGCAGAAATTAGGTTGTAATACATCCGAGACCAGCATGACACTGCTAAATGTACTTCAGAAAATATTTCTAGCTATGTGTTGTATGTGACTGCTGCAGTATTATGGTAGCATTTCCTCTCAGAATCACTATCTCCAGTAATCCACCCCCCCCCCCCCCCAAACCTTATCTATCATGGAATTATTCTGGTAGTTCACCAGCTGAGTCCCTGCCTCTAATGACATTGACGACGACGAGGCATATAGCCATAAGTAAAAAAATTATCCAGCTGAGTTGACTTTGTAGGGATCAATTTCTATTGCTAGTCTGCATTTTCAACGTGGCTAAAACTGAACTGCCCTCAACCAATTTTTACTTTAAATTTTTTCAGTGTTTATGGTAAATTATTCATTACTTCTCTTGGCAATTTATTCCAATCCCTTACACCCTCTCCTATAAAAGAAAATTTTCCCACACTCTTATGCCTGAAATCAAGTGCCAGCTTGTGGTCATGGTCATCTTTACCCTTCCAAACACTTAATTTTCCCACCAATATCTTGCCACGCTTCATCAGCAATATAGAACTTGTACATTCCCATGACACTCTTCACCCTCCTTCTATCCTCCAATGAATCCCACTCCAGCTCCTTTATAATATTAGTTACCAATTGTGTTTCATGGTAATTTCCAAAAACAAGTCTGGCAGCACTTCTCTGCACTCTTTCCAACTCGTGTATTTGATACCCACAGTGTGGGTCCCATACTACACCACTATATTCCACCAGTGGCCTGAAAAGAGTTTTGTACTCCAATTCCCTTACTTCTCTATCACATCCCCTCATCATTCTTTCTAACAAGTGAAGGATTTTGAACCCTTTCCCTATTACCTGTCCAATGTGTCCAGTTGAGTCTACTATCAAATGTTATGTCGAGGTATTTACATTTCGAGTCTTCAGTAAGTAGCTCCTTCCCAACTTTATAATCATAATCAACCTTTAGCTTTTTGTCTGTGTACCTAATAAGCTGGCTGTTCTTTGAATGTATCTTCATCCCATGTTGACTCAACCAGCTAGTTATCCCATCTAGATCACGCTGCAGCTGTTTACAGTCTTCTATTGTTTTGATCGTTTTATCTAACATTATGTCATCTGCAAAAAATGTAACTTCTGACAGTAAACCATTAGTACAATTATTCATTAGAATAATGAATAGCAGTGGTTGAAATACACTACCCTGTGGGACTCCCATCATTATTCCTACTTTTTTTTGATACTGCTTTTCCTACCCTGACTTTTTCCTTTCCACCTTTTAGGAATTTGTCTACCCAGCAAATCACCTTTTTATCAACTCCAATAGTTTTTTACCTCATTTAGCGCCATTTTATGGCTCACTCTGTCAAAGGCCTTTGAAATATCTAGTGCTACACTATCAACTTGACGTCCCCTGTCCATTACTAACTAAGTCTCGCATGAATATCTTTGTCTAAAGCCATGTTGCTGGCTTGAAAACCACTTAAGTTCCTCACAGACAGGTCTGATAAAGTTGCATATTAATCTCTCCATTAATTTACCTACCACTGATGTCAAGCTGATTGGTCTATAATTTTCAACCCTATTTGACGCCCCTACTTTATGGACCGGATCTACTACTGCACTTTTCCAGTCATCTGGTAAACAACAAGTACCCAGACTCAATTTAAATAATGTTTCAAGATAGGATTAATGTCCCATCCTACTACCTTTCAGGCATCTGTAGTAATACTATCCACACCAGTCCCTTCTCGTATTTCTAATCACTGATCTCGTATTTCTATTTGTTGTTCTTATTTCCTTAACTCATCCATCATCCAGCTTCGCCAAATAAATAATAATATAATATGACTTAATTCCCTTTTTTATTATAATATTATAACATTCTTAACTTTAAAATCCAAAGCGAACGACACAGCCTTCACCAAGCTTGTCTAGTCCTGATCCCTCCTTCATCTGTTTATATAAACGTTTTTTTCGGCTACCCATTTCACAGAGTAATTATTTATCGCCTGTTATACTGCACCCTTTATGTTTTTTTTTAGATTCCTTGGTTCCTTCATGATATACCTTTATATTTAATTTTCTAATCTCCTCACTTCTAACTGTGCAGATTGGCTCGTTTTCTGATATAACTCCTAACGATCCTGAATTATTGTCCCTAAAGGTCTCACTGAACCAGTTACTTAATAACTCTGCCTTTTTTAAATTCTCAGTTACTTTTTCTCCATCCTTATCTACAATTGTCTCAAAACCCTCTCTTCTTCTCAGTTTTCTGATATCATTATCGGCCAGTTCAATCATTTTCTGATGAGGCCTCTTAAAGTCATGCTTTCAGATATTACTTGAGCAGTTTCCTCCAGGTCGCACGATCTTGAGCGATCCTCTGCCAGTTAACTCCAACAATCCTGCATATGTCCTTTTCCCATCGGTCCGGTGTCTTCCTCTTGGTCTGGGGTGATCTCTTGGACTCCATTCTAACTGTTATTGTCCACCTTTGTTCTTTTCTACTTGCAGACTGGCCAGCCTATTTTCTGATATAGCTATAGAAATTTCTAGATGCATGAGTCGGATGTCCCCCTGCACCAGTAATATTCTTCATGAACTCGTCCTTCGCCAGATTCTTTGACTTTATTAGTTCCTTGGTTAGTTGTTTCAAGAATTCCCCTACTGCCTTGCTGTTTCCTAACTCTGTTATGTTCTTGTTTCTCCAACCTCTTTTACCTCCTCACATCCCTTTCATAGTATTTATGTATTTATCTTTATTTTCTGTTTTGTAATAATCATTTCTTCACCCTTTTTTACTATTTCATTGAACTCTTCCCACTTCGTCTCTACTGTACTTGTGCCATTCTTCCATTTAATTAAATTAACCCTGAAATATCTTTTCAGTTCCAAAATTTGTTCCTTTTTATAATTGTGTCTATTTCCCCCTTCGGTTCTGGCCATTGGTTTACTGAATCCCCTTATATCCATCAGAACTGCCTTGTGATCACTAAATTTCGAACAGATTGCCATAAGAAATGTTTGTGAATAACAACTTAAAACATAAAGGAGTTAGCTAGATATTATGTTTTGAAGTTACGGACTGACATCATGCTCCTCAGTTTGACTATAAATAAAGCGTCAAAACCATCTTGGGGGGGGGGGGGACAATCTTTCGTCAATATTCGACAAAATTAATCCATGGTCGGTAGGGTGGGAGGGCAATTTCCACCATGTGGTGATCCAGGTTGGCAAATAATTTTTCACACTTACAAAAATTCTTATGGAATGCAGCATCAGCAAAGCTTTAACAATCATAAATGAACTATGCTAGATTAACAGGCTTCAGTAAGACGTTCGGAACATTTTCATCCACTTTGTTAGGTGGAGTGATGAAACATATTGTAATCTGCTGCCACTGCACAAGTTCCTACATAGGCCTCGCCACACAGCTACTCTGTCAGAATGAATGGTCTCAGACAAACGGTTCACACCCGCAACTTACTTCAAATACCACAAGATTCCAACAACCTCAATGGCTGCTTTATTGTGAGAGCAATCAGGATTTTTCCCAAGCCCATCACAACATCAGAACACCGGAGATGGGAACTTGTGTATTAGAATTGGCTAGATACCTGAGGGTGATGGGTGAACAGTAATGTTCTGACCACACATTCAGAGTGAACAACCTCAACGGCTGTTTTACTGTGAGAGCAATCTGGATTTTCGCTGAACCCACCACTACATCAAAATGGAAACTTGTGTATCAGAATAGGCTAGAGACCAAGTAACGAGTGAGTAGTGTGTATCAGAATTGGCTAGGTACCTGAGACTGAGGGTGATGGGTGAACAGTAAGGCTCTGACCTCGCATTCAGGACACTGTGTAGAACAAACGCTGCTGCTGGAGGCTTTAAGCAACACTAATGTTCCTACTTTAATTATGTTAATGACCAGTTGACTCTGGTTCCTATTCTGTTTAATTAAATGGTTGTCACACACTTGTGATACTCCCAAACATGAAAGGATAAAGTGAAATAAGTACACTACACACAATTTTTAAGATCCATAAAATTTATAATCTGCCATAAGTTCTCCTACAGAAGTTCAGTACCAGGATTTCGAATAAGGTGATCAGACACACATTTGCTTAGAAGATTTGCAGGTGAAGTACATTCGCGAGAGAAGACAAACTCTCATCCGGCCCCCTCACCAAGATGAAAGTGTAAATATAGCGTTATTATAATGCACTACGGACACAGACCACAAGGAGCCATTAGCTCCATCAGCGACACGCGAGCCGACCGTAAAGAAAGCTACTGTAATACTGACTACAAAACCAGTATACCTGCTCTCTATTTAATGAATCCGTTAATTTTGTGACATCAGCAAAACACTTAGAAAAAATTAATACCTCAAAAGATACTTTTAATAGCTTGAATCATAATTAACTTATGAACTTCCTGGTACCTTATTCTCTTTGTTTTGATCTAGTTTAGCCCACAATGAGGCTCCTATTAAATTAATTGCAAATTGCCTTATGTCATCAACCCTGGTGCCTTTTAAATGATTATGACAATACATTTCTAAAAGTCTCATTAATCTTGCACCAGGCTTTAACTTTCTACAGAAACTGATGTATCATTTTAACCATCCTGATTTTGTATATGACGGCCGTCGCCCCATACGTATCTGGCTCCATCTGGTGTTTCACTTCTGCAAGAATAAGGCTATATGCCAAAATATTGCGTGTTTCTTGCTTTTTTTGTGTTCGTCGTTCCCAGCCTCCTTCATCTGTGGTAAGTGTTGGGTCAATTTCCCTATCGTTCCTTAGTTATATTTTGTTATAGCATTCCCCCCCCCCCACCATTTCTTCTGCTGTCCAGCTAGTCAAGGGGTAACCAACGGTGTGTGCACAACTCCGGAATCAAATGGCCCATTCTCTAATGAATGAATAACATTTTATACCAAAATATTGTATTTTTGTGTCCATCTTACGTGTTATTCACTCGTCACAGCTCTCAGCTTTGGTAAGTGATGGGTTATTTTCCCTATCCTTTGTTATTTATTCTGCTTTTGAAATTTTTAAGCATGTCTGCTTCCCTTGTATTATTTGTGTAGTTACTAAAACGTTGAGACAAACGATGAATCTTCTTGTGTCATACACACTTTTAAATGAAATATTGAAATGCATAAATCCAAATAATGATGTAGATTTCAATGAAGTTACTTCACAGAAAAGTGACTGTAGTGATTATAGCCACTAAACATGTACATGTATCATTGAACATGAAGTAAACATTTATATGAAAAATAATTAATGAATTCATGCTTTTTAGTGTCATTAATTTTCTAATAGTCAGTAGTGATGTTGTTACTAAAAGAAATAATATAAGCACAGTGACTATAACTTAATTATTTAAATGAATTTACTATAAAATTCATCAGCAATTTGGTAGGTTTTCTGAGTGTTTTTCATTCCTGCTGCCCCTCCCCCCCCCTTTTAAACTTTGATAAGTGATGGATGTATTTGATCTTTCCTTTCCATATATTTGCTATCAAACTGTTAGTGATGGGAGATGTGCATCTGATGGTCAACTGTAGTTGGATATAATTCCATCAGTTTTATGGGGAAATAAATCAAACTATGCTTATAGTTTGCTAATTATCTTTAAAAGAATAACACACATTTATTATTAATTGGTTATATAACTATATTTATAGTTTGAGTTGTGGCTAATTTTATAACTTCTCTACAACTCTAGGTTCAGAATCAGGTTCGCCGAAGCAAAGTTCGTTTTGACAAACTGAAATTGGACTGTCTCCAGAAGGTAGACTTGCTTGCTGCAGCACGTTGCAACATGTTCTCTCATGCACTCATTATGTACCAGAACTCACTTTTGCAGTTTGCTGAAAAGACATCAAAAACATTCACCACCATCTCTAACAGCTTTAAGGGTGAGTTCATGATGGCCATGTATTTTTACAATACCAACATTAGTTTTATATTATACATGCCTTATGTTTTGGCTATCAGGGTACCAACACTATGACTTCTGTGTTGTCAAAGAACTATCTGAACCATCACTAAAGTTAGCAGAACAGAGTACTGGTATGAACATAGATCAAAGAGGAGAGGCAGTAGAAGAAGAACAAGAAGAAGAAGAAGATAAAGACAAGTAAGTTTAATAATAACATTTCGACAGTTGCCACCCATTCCACACCAAACTTTTCCTTCCCTACAGCCTTGCTATCCACAACAAACATATGTGTTCTGATTCTGAATCCCTCTCCCAGTACTCCCAGAACCTATCCCAAGCTCTTATTTCCCATTCCTGTGCAGCAGACCTTGCACATAAACAAATCGCGTATGCAGTCACCCACCCTCCAAGTAACCACTCCTACCCGGCACCTCTAGAATCCAACCATAACCCTGTCTTTGTCACCCAGTTCTCGCCTAGCCTCGAATCCATCAATCAGATCCTACAACAGGGTCATTACTTCCTTCGCTCCTTTCCGGTAATGCGCACACTCTTGCCAAAAATTATACCGACTGTCCCCTGTACTTGTTTCAGCAGACCACCTAACCTCAAAAACATCTTGGTTCATAAATACCCTCCATCTGACTCTCCTAAAACAGCTTATGGATCTTTTCCGTGCAGTAGACCTCACTGCAAAACCTGCAACATGCATCCTCTCACTACTACATATTGCAACCCTGTTACAGGGGAAGCCTTCCCCATCACTGGACATGCCACATGCTCCACAACCCACATCATATACCATCTTACTCTCGCATTGCACAAGTTTCTATGTAGGCCTGACTACACAACAACTTTCGACCAGAATGAATGGCCACAGACAAGCAGTCCACACCAGCAATTTATATCTGCCAATACCTGAACATGCTAACTACCACAATTCCAACAACTTCAATGAATGTTTCACCATGAGAGCAATCACAGTTTTCCCTGAAACCACCGCCGCCTTAGAACTTTGGAGATGGGAACTTGCATACCAAAATATCCTAGATACCAGACACCCACCCTGCCTCAACCACCGATAAAATTCCTTTCTTTGATGCATCACTCATTATTATCGGTATTAGTATTATTGTCATTTTACTAACTACATTTTTTTTCCAGAATTTATATATCTGTTTTTATTTCCCCAATTTTGGTTTTCGTCTCTACATTCCGTATCCTTTTGGTATATTACTACTTCTGTTACCTTCTGTGATATACATATTTATATTTAACATCTTAGTCCCACCACCATATTGATAATCAGTAATGTAGGAAGCGTGTACACACCTCCCGAACCACATGACGCATTCTCTTTAACATGAATATTGTGTATTTTTGTGTTTTTGATATATGTTTTTCTCCCATCGCTGCCTTCAACTTTGGTGAGTAATGAGTCATTTTCCCTTTCCTTGTAATTTAATAATAACAAGTAATTATTAAAAAGACAGTTTAGACAGAGTGGTGTTGTCTGCCTCTGCACAATTTTTCTTCTTCTTATCCATGTAAATATTAAACAAAGTATATTAGTGGTCAAGAAGTTAATTTTGAAACTTGAATCTTGTTGGATATAAGCTGAAGTTGTGACACATAGTGCTCTTTTAATTACTAGCAGTGCAACAAAAATTGATAACTTAATCCTGTTTGAATTGGTATATATATTCTAAGTGGTTTTTGTAAGTATGATTGTATTAGCTTAACTGGTTGATTACATAATTGGGGAGCAG
>CM061920.1:43795563-44247609 GCA_031002005.1 Vandiemenella viatica | reverse complement strand
TCAGTTGCGTGTAGTGAAAAAATAGTTTCTAATGGGTGACATCATGTTTACTTTTAAACCTATATAGTCCTTAGAAGCCTATCGATACACCTAACAAAACTAAACTCCAAGCAATTTAGCGAAAAGGTGACATCGACCTTTCGAATTACGGTGGTGACATAAAATGCGTAATCAACTGGCACAAATTTGAAAAATTTATGAAACTTTCTATGGTCATGGTTTGGTAGTGTATTTTAACTACTCAGCTGGTAACAGTGGTATGAGGCACGCGTAGAACGTGACCTTTCGTTTTATCAGTCTCGAGACAGATAACTCGTCGTCCACGTTATATTGCTCAACACAAAGATAAGGATCATCGGGAAGGATGCTGTGTATGTTTCTCATCACAAGGAGTTGAACGACGTCTCTGAAACTGTTGGAACTTAATGTGGCTATCACTCACAATGAAAACAAATAATTAATAAGTGTTATTAATAACGTTTACTTAAAGCCACCAAGCACTTTTTAAATTGGTTATAAGGTTATCAAACGTATCCTTTTTTTAAATACATATTATGGCTTTAAGTCTAGTGAATATCGGGGTCATTAGAAGCGGGATGGAATAGGGGACAAGGAACGGGAAGGAATGCGGCCATGGCCTTTTGAAGGAAGTATCCCGGCATTCGCCTGGAGTGATCTGGGAAAAATTTGGAAACCTCAAATCTGGATCGAGCGCATCCTTCTATGGGGAGAAAGTCCCTCCATCATTGCAATAAGCTGGAAATTCATTTGCTTTTTGGTGCTGCAGGAAGCCTATTGTAATGAAAGTTAATTTCGATTAGCAGCTCACTAATTAGATATCTTTTGCAATGTCTTTCGACAGTTTTCCACCAACAACTTAAGTCATCCGTGACGACGCTACAACTAAACTTTCTCGGCTTCCGGTAACCAACGATACTATATATAAAGTACATTCTTTCCAATTCCCTGGCTACCACCGTTTTGCTGAGCTCACTGGTGGGTTTACGGTAAGAAGTTTTACAAGGAACCGAAAGGTCCCAGGTTCAGAAGGTATTAATGACGCTCTTGATCCGTCTTTAGTGTCTCTCAAATTTGTTCTGTTTATTACCTAAAATTCTGGATCCCTTTTACTTAATTTGTTGGATCAGGTGGTTCCGAAAGAGCAGATTGCGTAACTGGTAAACTTCTGTTACAGACCATTAAAACTACACGAAATTATCTCACTATATATTTGAATCCAGTGTTGTTTCACAGAAACTTAGAGTACTAATAATAGCTGGTTTCACTGCCTCCACCGTAAAAAGTTTCTCATCTCAGCTTATGGAGTGAACAATACGCTCACTTAGTACCTCAGTATTACAGCAATTAACATCGAAAAATATACTTAATTCTGCCGAAAACAAAAGCTAAAAATACTTTGGGTCAACAGTAGCAGTAACTCTCTTTACTGCCCTAATCAGCCAGAAATATTAGTTATGAGAGTGGCTCGCGGATTCGTCTTGCTGAGAGCTAGGAGGATGTTAAAAGGAAATCACAAAAAGTGCTGAATTATACTCAAGTAGGGGGCCCAAGCATAATGTCAAAATTAGATCGAAATTAGTGCACTAAGAACAGTATCTACTGTAGAAAAGTCGCTAAATAATAATGAAATTGCAGAAACTATTTATACGATTTAATTAAATTGTACGATAAAAATAAAATTTATGAGACAGTAATCATTGTTAAAATTTAACAGGTGTCAAAAAATTAACAAGCGTAGCGTGCAATTTATTTTCAATTATGGTTTCAATAGGGAAGCGAAAATTTTATTTCACGCCGAATAAGCAGAAATAAAAGAAAACAAAAGGAAGTGTAGTAATTATCGTCTCTTCTCTATTATTCTAAATTGTTAAATATTTTTTGAGGTTCTCGACAGTAAATTTTGTCACTGTTATAACAAAAAACTAACTGTTCGAGGATAGGTTCATTGTGCATCACATGAAACGAATAATGCAATAGTGGCTACAAATATTGCGCAGGTAAAGGAAACAATAGACGCTGGCTGTCAGGAGTGTCTCTGAATACAGATTTCAGTTTCCCGCGTTTGCTAAGGCGGTTTCTTAATATACGAAAAAGCCGATTTTTATTGCTAAACCCAAAAAGCACACACTTCAGTAATCCACTTTCGGTGAGCTATAAAGCCAACGAATAATAAATTTTACAAGCGAACCAAGAAAGAACAATACATATTTGAAACCAATCTAAATTATAATTTTAAGTTGCTCAAGACACATTTACATTTCTTAAGAAACGAAAATCTAATATGCTGTGGATACCACAAGATAAGATAATAATTAACGATAATAATAATAAATTCGCTCCATGAATGCGTTAACATGTTAAAAAGTTGGAAACTGAGGCACTTCAGTCTTTTAGTTTGCTTTATGGAAACTCGCTCAAGTTATGAACACTATAGTAAATTGGATTTATTACCAAACGTATCAATACATTTTGAGGGGGCTTAAAGTGACCAACCCTAACGGCATCATGTCACTGCGGAAACTGAGATTGCGGGTCGGTCGGAGATAAAGGGGACCGGAAACCCTTGCAGAACGGAACCCCTCGGACCGGCAGATACTAAGTCAGGTTATGTGGAGCTAGCTCCCTGTGCCGCTGCCTCAGCCGTGGGGGGAGGTGGCCATGTGCCGTTGCTTCGCCAGTTCAGCTGGGCCGGAAGTTCAAGTGACGTGGTTGGACCTTGCAGAGCAGAGAAACTACAGTACCGAAATTGCCGAGTGTGGCCCTATTCTCCGGCTCAGGAAAGTAGCACCCCCGCTGCTTCAGTAGCGCGGTACGGCAGTATACGTCGCTCCCTGTCGCCGGGGTGCATACTGTTCCGATGCTCCGATTGTGCCGGCACTGCCGACTTCGAGTTGCGGGCCGGTTGAAGTTCAAGGAGGTGGTGAGCCCGTGCAGAACGGAAACACACGGACCGGTAAGCCGGCTTTCGTCGCTGTAGGTGGTGGTCATATCCGGTTCTCAGATGTGCCGGCTGCTGGGGCGGGTGTCTATGATCTGCCACCGGTATGGACCAAACAACGGATCGTTAGATCCTGGTTTACGGAACAGCGGGTTCATAGTGAGGTGAAGTGATGCTCCCTCCCGCCGTATGCACTCACTGCCAACGCCTTAGGGTACGAACACAAAGGACGCAGGTAGCCTGCGCGCTGGTTGCCGGCACGAACCTGCGCCGGCCGGCGGAAAGAATGTTTCCTTGTTATCAAATGAGCGCGTTCACAGTAGCGGCAGGCACCTGCTTACAACCGCCTGTAACCAGCGCCAGCCTGCCCACAGATCATTCCGGTGGGCATGCTGGCGCTAGTTACAGGTGAACATTGATGCTGAAGTGTTAATTTCTGCGGTATTTGATAACTCCCTGACATGGAAGAAGAAGGATAAGTTGCACAGCAACAGAAATGTCTTCGACAGATGCTGCAAGTAAATAACTTCTGAAATGAAATGAAAGTTGATATGTAAAATAATTTTTATTTGATTTTTCATTAATCATATTCTGTTTCATTGAATTCAGTTAATGTACTGTAAAGGATTGTATGAAAAATATGAAACACAAATATTCTCACATTTTTCACTACATTTAATGGTCGTCCTACTACTTGCTGTTGCAATTTGTGGGTTTCGTTAAATACAAAACATAGTTAAATTACGCTCAAAGCCTTCTCTCTCAATAATTGTATCATATAAAACACACATATATTTTATATTATTACCAACAAATTTTGCCTCTGTTTTAAACACTATTTTTAAAACAAAATTCTAAAAGCACATTTTACTGCTTTCCTCACTCGAGATAAAGATTTATTAAAGCATAGTTCCTCAAGCATCAAGTATGTACACCAAAAAGTTTCAACAAATTAGTGAGAATGGGATTTCGTTAAACAATGTTCCACTTTACAAAAAAATGAAGTAAAAGGTTCAAAAAGTCATTGTAGTATACTGGAAACATTTTTGTTTACATTTCTTCAGCGCATTAAACAAATGATATTCACCACAATTTTCCGTACCACAATTTATTGGATGAATACCACTTATTTTATTTCTTAATTTCTCCATGAGAAGAAAATACTCGTTTGAGGAGTTAGACGTCCTACTGGCAACTAGCAGTTTTACCTGCTTTCTATGTGTTCGCAACCTGCGCGATGGCGCATATTAGGGGGCTTGTCCTTCTGTTGCTCCCGGCGGTAAGACCTAGGGTGCAGGGAAGATGAGGCGACTTTGATGAGGGATGACGGACAGAATCATTTCCAGTTTATCAAGTGAACTTGAAGAAAACTCAATTACGTATTTTTTTCTGTCTTCGACCAGATATCTCTGTCATGACAAACCATTTGAAAATGAAACATCCGAAATTACTTTGGTATGTAAACGACACAAAAGCAAAAAAAATCGTTAAGTACACAACAGCCAGCTTCCTGAATTTCACAGTTCATGGATATGTTCTCAAGTCAAACTAGAACATGGAGTTTTAGCTATGAAGCACCCTGAAGAAAATATAGCAAGGGAGCTTAATAGTGTCGCAAATCATTGGGCTATTGACCAAAACAAAATACATTTACTTATTCATGACAGTGACGCCAACATGATGAAGGGTGTACGCGTGGCCGAGTATGCTTCAGAGAATTTTAACTGAGCCACTGAAGATCCAGCCTGAAGAGGCAGTAGTGACTGTTACTGCTAGACGTCTCGTTACGCACTTTAATCGTTCGGGTTTAGCTCAAGAAAAATTGCTTGCGATACAAAAAGAAAAATTTACCCGACCGTCAGCTGGTGCCAAATATCAGCTCGAGATGGAATTCTACCCTTTTGTATTACAGAGTTCCTGTTGGAACAAAAAAAGGGCTATATGTAGCTGATCGCGAAATGCACACTATCTTGACGCTTCAACAGTAGGGTTTGATTGTAAAGCGTGTTAAGCTATTGAAGTCCTATGAAGAAATAACAAAATAACAAGTTCTAGTCTCTACTTAAATTCCGAAGCAATATCAAAAGTTTCTGCACTAAAAAATTATTTAGATAACTCCTGACTTACCATACATTAGAGCCTCTTTGAAAACTGAGTTGAAAAGTCGTATCGGCTCCTTAAGTGAAGATTCAGACTACTTGATTTATACTAGAGCCAAGATTCAAGGCAAACTATCTGGGGTTTGCTGAAGCTCGACAGAAGATTCTATTGGAATCTATAAAAACGACTTGCGAGGAGTCTTCCACCAGTAGCAGCTCATCTTCAATGGACGTTAAAAGGAGTAGAAGGGACGAGACAGAATCAACTATGACTCACGATGCTCACAAAACTATTTGGAACTTTTTTACGAGACAGTCGTATTACGCTCAAGAAAAAAAACGTGACTGCTAGCAAAAATGATTTTTATTTTAAGTAATCTCGAATTAATGGAAAGCGTGACTCGTATATTTGGTAGTCAGATAATACGTATGACACAGTATCCGAATTTGACAAAATTTGGTAGAATTTATTTTTCAGCACCTTGCAGCAGTGTATATAGCGAAAGACTTTTCGTTGAACCTGGCCTTGAATGCGAGGACTAGCAAAACTGACTACTATATCCTATTACACAGAAATTGGTTTTCATTCCGTACAAAAACTATTTTTTTTATGTTAAAGGAATAATAAATGGTATTTTGATTTGAAGACATAGTGTTTTTATTTGTGTTTGGACTTATTATTTACTTCATCATCATTATCGTTGGGGACCATCTCCAGTTTCCCGGATGTGGTTACTTAACATTTGTAAATTTAAAGAAAATTTTATGAAATTTTCGTAATTTATTGATAATTCGATACCCGCCGGATATTGACCTACTATCCGGTATCCGGCCGGATAGTAAATTTTGTCCAAATACCGGATAGTTGCCGGATATCCGTTTCATCTCTAATTGGCACTCCTTGCCGGCTATATGTACTACTTTTTCTGTCATAATAGATTCTCTATATAAGTGGGGACTGGTAGAGCACGAGTCCGAACATCTGACCCGGAAGGGGAAGCGCCACTCTTGGGCGCTGCGATGGTGCTCTGTGAAGCTTGGACGAGTGTGTGGGAACCTGTGCCCTTCAGTGACGCATTGCACAGTCGGTCGGGTGCGGGGGAACGTGCGCCAAGGGCAGGCCTGCGCTGTGCTCGGTTGCTGCGGCTACCGCTGTCTCCTTAGGGGGTGTGCGGGGCCGAGCGCGCGTGGGACTAACAGACAGGAGCAATCACTTTCTCACCGGAAACAGTCAACCCGCTGCGGGCTGATTACTACTACTTATTCAGATTCGGTGAGTTGACATCATCAACACGGGGACTTATCAATGCTTTACGTCTCGTCAAAATCCGACAGGAGAGAACTGGGGGCAAAGAAAAGGAAGTATTATCATGATCTTAAAACGCGCCTCACCCGGCTTCACACCGGAAGTGGTAGGGTCGTCATCAGAGGTACTTGGGTTACGGAACCATCTGCCACTAAGAGGCCAGAGGTGGGGCTCCCTCTCCCCTTTACACTATTGTTCACTACTTTCGAAGAGCACCATCGGGGTCACCTGCGCACATCTCATGTTACCTGTAACACCCGTTACCTACATCGTGCTTCAAGCCTCGTCAATGTCCGACAGGGGAGAACTTGGGACAAGGAAAGGGAAGGTATTCGCGGACGACTTTTTTAAGGAACCATACCGACATGGAGTGATTTAAGGAAGCCGTGGAAGCCCGAAATTTGTGTAGCAGGACGGAATGGAACCCGCGCGCTCCCGTATGCCTTACTGCTCACCCAGTGGGTTCGTTAACGTGAGGAGAGTCCACTCAGCGCAGTGACACCTAAAGTCGATCGTCTAACACAACAGCCACTGAAAGGCTGCTGGATAGAAACCAGTTTAGTAGAACAACCAACGTTAAATGTGTGTCAATACAGATATGCGAAAAGGTGTAAAATTTGAAGATATAGTGCGAATCGTATAAATAATTCGCCAGTAACTTGAACGTGTACAGTAACAAGCAAGACGGATTAACAGCTAATTCACGGAACTTGGGGAAACATTAAGTCCAACACAATATCACTTTTGGTTTCCCTTCTGATTCAAGGCATTGCGTGATAATGACAAGGGCCTATATTACTCTCCAGCTATTAATCACCGACTTTAAAGGCCTCGTTGTAACGGATAGTAATATCACCAAATAATCACTACCGCCAAAAAGAATTAAAACACCACCTAGTCGATACAACAAACCCGTTGCCATATCGAATGCAGCTCCTCGGCGATGACTAACAGCCTCGCAGTTCGATACCAAAATTGGCAATGATCTCCGCGTAATCTGTTCCCATCACATGACACTATTTTAAAACCAGCTTCCGTTATCCGCGTTCACGGTCTAGGAAATTCGGTTTAAGGTTCAAGGTAACGAAGTACCACTAAATAGGAATCATTTACTCATAATTATATCTTTGAAGTAAGGTTCTTAGGCGAAAGTCTAACACTCAGGAAACAGAACAGGAATTCTATAAGAAGACAGATAATCACCACTTATGTCCAATCTTGTTCTCAACAAATTAATCAAAACCTTGTAGAAAGAAGTAAAAGGAATATACCATGTATCTCTTAAAAATACCTCACGAAATTTCTCTTAATTTTGTTTCGGCTTTACTCCTCTTCGACGTCAAGGTCACCAGAGGCGGGAATGGGCTGAGAACAAGGAAAAGGGAGGAATCCGGACATGGCATTTTGAAGGGACCACTCCACATTCACTTGGAGTGATCTGGAGAAACCACGGAAAATCCAACTCTGGGAGGCTGGACAGGGATTAAGACCTGTGTCCTCCCGAATGCGAGGCCACAGCGTTACCCACCACGCTCAGAAAATTTAGCTAAAACTGGTGCTCAAATCTCCCGTTAAAAAACTCACTACATGTAGTGATTCTCAAGGTACCAAGATGCATGAGAACTCAATCTGGCAATACTTCTCAAGTAAATTCAGATACCTAGAAGAAATTGTCAACCCTTCCGGTATAAACCGCGCAGCAAACACGAGAAAATATTTGAATTACAAAAGGCCTGTAGAATCACCTGGAACAGATACCACATTTTTTTTAATCTGCTTAACGTCTCTCTAACAGCGAGGTCTTTAGAGACGGGAAAGGATGGGGGCAAGGAATGGGAAGGAATTCGGTCATGGTATTTTGAAGGAAGTATCCCGGAATTTGCCTGGAGTGATTTGGGAAACCATGTAAAACCCAAATCTGGATGCCCGGACGGGGATTCGAACCGCCGTCCTCCGGAATGCGAGGCCAGAACGCTAGCTGTTACACCATTACGCTCGGTCCAGATACTACAGAAGTCAACATCCCAAAACGCGAAGACACTATAAGTAGTAATCAAATCGAAGATATTATGCGCATCGGAAACTATGGTTATTGAAGGCAAATCGCAAATTAAAGATATTGAAAAGCAAGAAATTAAAATTTTAAGGAAAATCTTTGATCCAATTTGTACAGGACGAAAGGAAATTTTGCTAACTATATCAGCATTCTGAGAAAATTTTAGACACGTTCAGAAAAAGACGGAAGAAATTTTACGCCCACGTTATGATAATGAATAAGAACAGACTGACCAAGAGAATTCCGATCTTGTCATCTCAAAGGACCTTTATCTTAATCTGTACTTTTGAACCATAAAATAAAGTTTGAGTGTCATTTGGTTCCAAGAAATGTGGTAATCATATTTTTTATGAGTAGCGTTCTCATATTTTTCATTTTACTAGGGAAAAATGAATGAACTTTATTTAGAAGCACTGATATCGGCAATTTTTTATTCTCCTGTTCCACCATCGGTACAGAGACCACAGAAGCATTTCACTCTCGAGTCTCGTCTTCAGTATTCATTGTTTAGTTGAGCAGCAAAAAGTTTGTTGAAAGAAGTAACACCTGGAGAGAGGAACATAGGAAGGAGGTCATAACTAATGGGGGAAAAATAATTGATTCTCATGACTGTGATATGCGCATAGTAAGTAAGTGACTGGTTGCTGTATTTTTTACAACCCATATATTCTCGACTGGAAGAATTTTTAATTTAACTCCACATAATAAATACCGTATATTTCTAAACGCTACATTATGGATTTTTGATTTTATATCAATTTTTTTGAATAAACATTTAAATTTAAAATATACTACATAATTCACCATTCACCCCTCACCATACGACTTTATTGTACTTTTGATTTAGCCACCAGTTTGACTGCTCGCAATAAAGAGCCACCGTTCTGGACAGGAAGGAGGGTACACAGCAAGCTGGTGGTCGATTACGTCGACCATCATAAAAACTCAACTTCCAGTATGGATGGAATTCACGTGTACAATCATTATACTCTGGCAAACCTTACTTTGTGTAAGTGGAGTCACTATGAATGTTCCGCGTTTCAGATTCAATGTAAAACTTACTCCACTATAGATAAAGGCGGAAATTCTATTGCTAGACCGTAAAATCAAAACAAAAAATAATAATAATAATTTAAAAAAAATCGAATGCACTATTTCTTCGGGAATTTACAAGCTCATGACTGACCACTAAGGATGGCAATATGCGCATAGTAAGTATTATCCTCCCCGGAAAGAATCTTGCCACACGAAAACGCTGATTCGTAGGATAAACTCCCAGAGACCATGTGCTACATATCCCCTCTCGCTCCCTCCACTCCAGCCGAGTCAAATGTTTACAGTTCAGCGTCAGAGACCGTAATTTCAAACGGTCAGAGTTACACTTATCCCTGTGAGATTGTATACTAATCGGAAATACTGAGTGTTAACGACATATATGCGACAGTTTGGCGACACAATGGCTTGCTAAAATATCTAAATATAGTAAATTAGAGGTTACAGCCAATATCACTTTGACAATGCAGTATTTCACGGAATGGAAAGTTGCACCACATTCCATCAAGCCCTATTGCAGAATCAAATGCAGGTTAACCTGACCCCCACATTCCAATGTCCAGTGATAATTATATTCAACGCTCGCGAGTTGCACCTTTATTTGGTAAATATTTCTTATGTAGGCATTTCGTTTTTACAAAAAATTCTCCGATGTTTCATCACACCAATATTTCCGCCTTTTCTGACCCATATTTGTCTCAATTTCCTGCAAGATCTCTAACCCTCAGTGACCTTGTAATGGTTTAACGGCATTTCCCCATTACTTCGTAAGATAATTTGAGAAGTTTTAAATAGTGGCGGTTTGCGTGGTTGTCTGGTGACTTCAGCTTCCGCCAAGTCCGTGGGTTTAGGGAGGTTGAACCCAGTTTTAAAGCATGGGTTGAAACTGGTCGTCGTCTAGTGACGTGAGCATCTGCCGGGTCTGTGAGCTCGGGGGTGTAAACCCCAAATTCGGAAGCATGGTGCGCTTGGGAGAAAGACGCACCTAGGCTTCTGGTCAGGCAGTCTGCCGATTGGCCGTGGAGTAGGTGAGTCCTTCATGAGGTGAACAGTCAGTTGAGTCGACGAGAACGTGTGTTCGCGCTCAGTAATTATGATGAAACTTTAATTAAGTAGGAGATGATTTCTTTGGTGATATGAAGGAACTTTAGTAATGAAAGAAAGTATTTGCAGAATTTTATATGAATTCTTTTCGTGGTGAGTCATAGTTATGGTCTGTGAACTAGTAAAGGTGTTGATGTGTGAATGAGAAGAGTGCATGTTATTCAGTCTAAATTTATCGGAGACATTACCTGTAATCTTAAAGGATCGAAGTACCAATAGCGAACTTTCATAAAAGTTGGGAATTGGAGCGAGATTATCTTATTAATTATTAAATGCATGTGTTTCAAATAAGAAGGTGCATTTTCATTTCATTTACCAACTTAACGTTGGTTGGCGGCCGTCAGAGAAAGAACCAGAATCTAGTGACTGCGCGGAAGCTGTAAAGGTTCACAGTAAGTATTGTAACCAAACCACCAACATAACCGCGACAACCTTACGATGACGGTATACGGATATAGTTACGGGAGTGGGTAAAAGTAAATATAAATGTTTCTAACGTTAGAAGTTTCGTCAAGTTCCATGTCTGACTACAGCCACTATTACGTATATTATGAATCGAAAATACACGACGACGTGCTGACGAGAGAGAATTCTTTCGGCAGCACAGCCATTTTTGTCGAGGTCATTAGAGGCGGAAAAGGAATAGGAGCAAGGAACGGGAAGGAATTAGCCCCACCCTTTCAAAAGCACAGTTCTGGCATTTGCCTGGAGTGAACTCGGAAAAAACCAGATGGCCGCAAGGCGATTCGAATCCGCTGCTTATCATTCACCGTTCACCCGCCATAACCGGTCAATTCTTGTGAATAAGGGAGTTGCATGCTGGTTGCTGGTAATCACGACTGCCATTCATGGTATGTTATAATGGTAATTACGTCTCATGGATGATGTAAAATTGACTTATTTTGTATAATTCACTCCACATGTACAGTAAATATCGGAATATAATCCATATTTACTGATCCAACAAACTGGAGAGACACATTAAATATTTATGGCGAAACTATTATATAATGAAGCTGAATGTAAGTCAGATACTTTTTTTGCTTCTGGCCTTACACCTCGACATCGAGGTCATTAAAGGATGGAAGAATCTAGAGGGCAAGGAACGAGAAGGAATTTGTCCCAAGCGTAAGAACCATCCTGGCATTCGGCTGCTGTGATCTGGGGAAACCATGGAAAATCAAGCAGGATGGCGTCCTCCCTGATACAAGGTCAGATAGGACAGATCCACTGCAGGACGACTTCTTGTGGGAATGCAAATTTATAATTGGTTTTGAGGTTTGTATTGACTGGATGTTAGTCGTTATACCACTGTAGAGTAAGTTTGAGACTGCGCGTCGAAACCTAATTCGTGAGTGCCACGCTTCATGTAACCAAACTTGTCCGCCAGTATTTTTATTTACGCTACGTTTTTATATTCATTTTATAGACTTTAGATTCGTAACTGATGCTTTTAACGCAAAGTTTTACGTAAAATGTTTACCAATAAACACAAATTATAATGGAATAAACATAATCCTTTAGGCCAGATTCCGTACAAGAGTAATGCCAAACTGAAAATAAAAATGAACTCCGTCGAAAAGTGTTTTGATAAGAAATGCTGTGTTTTCTGCAAGGTAAATTGTGTTAGGCATTGCGAAATCTTCAACTGGTAGGTGCTAGATTTCATTTCCTTACCACACAGAGAAAAGGAACAGAAACGAAGGAACACGCACTAGTCTGACAGTGAAGCAACCAAAGGAATGTAAGTTGTGACATCGTTCTGGAGCCAGGAACTAACGTATAGGTTAATTTACCGTACAACTCTCGTATCTGATCTGAACTGCAAGGACAATAAGCTCCGCTCCGTAAAAAGAGCGGTTACGACACGCCGGCGCCAGTTGTTCTAAAGCGATGTAATTCGTGTTGCAGCACTGTTTTGAGTGAATGGAAACTTTCCCGGTGTATCAACTGTATGTTCTCGGGCCTCCCAGCAGGGAAGCGCTTCATTTCGAAGCCGCTTTCCGACTTCATCTTTGTTGTAATAGTAGGCTTCCGCCCTAGAAGACCACAGAAAGATGGTCGAAACTTCGCAGCGTCACCCGTACAGCCAACAATCAATTCGTCTTTATTCTTATCTTTTATTTACGGATACCGTCCTCATCTCCAAGAGGAGCGGTCTGGTGTCTCAGTGGCTAAGGCATCTGACTGGAGATCGAAAGGTCCCCGGTTGGAATCCCTGTCTCGGTGGGGATTTTCATAGGCACTTAACACGTCCTTCACCTCTGGCACAGCTTGCTGTGTAATGTGAAGTACGCCAGAACACTTGCGTGGTTCAGATTCCACGTTAAAGTCGTACGCGGAAGGATTGCCGGGCTAGGTGGCGGCTACGACAGGGGCGGAATGAGCAGCCAATAGAAATCCTGTCACCAGGTCAATACGACGACACGAAATAATAATAATTATTATTATTATCTCCAAGATCCCCGTAAGAAATAAAGAATCCTTATAATCCTAATCAGACATACACCAGCACTATAGAGATGGGTCGTTCGCGAGTGAATCAGTTCTTTAGAGCAATTCTTTTAAAAGAGCGAGTAAGCAGTCGCTCACTAAAAAGTGAACAGTAGTTCTTCTAGGTGAGTCGGTCAGAAATCGGCTAATTCCGAAGATCAAGAGAAGAGCTTGTTCACGTGGGCTTTGTGGACTGTTGAGCTAAAAAAAAAGTCGCAAATATAACTGAGCAAGTGAGCTAGTGAACCGTCCAAAAGAACTAGTTCTTTTCGTAGAGTGGTCAAATGAACACCGCTCTTTTTAGTGAATCACTTTGCCCACCTCTATTTAAGAAGGTAACCTCACGTCAAAAACCAGGTACTGTACAGTTATTTGGCCCTTAAGGAAGGCGAAGTAACATCTCAAAAAAAAAAAAAAAAAAAGTTAGTGCTGTAGAGGTGGGCAAAGTGATTCACTAAAAAGAGCGGTGTTCATTTGACCACTCTACGAAAAGAACTAGTTCTTTTGGACGGTTCACTAGCTCACTTGCTCAGTTATATTTGCGACTTTTTTTTTTAGCTCAACAGTCCACAAAGCCCACGTGAACAAGCTCTTCTCTTGATCTTCGGAATTAGCCGATTTCTGACCGACTCACCTAGAAGAACTACTGTTCACTTTTTAGTGAGCGACTGCTTACTCGCTCTTTTAAAAGAATTGCTCTAAAGAACTGATTCACTCGCGAACGACCCATCTCTATTCTTAAAGTCATCGTTGAAGAAATAAAATTGATCCATCTGCTTTCTTAAAAAAAAAATAAAAAATAAAGTGCGCACGGCTTTTCGTACAGTGAGACCCATGCGAGTTGTTCGGCTTTAGTAGTGCTGTTTGTCTGCGAAGTCTTTAACTCGTGTTCTGTATGATAAGTATGCTTTATTTACGAGGCAGAAATAGGGGACGGTACCATCATTCGCCTAAGAAATTCGGGAAGCCGTCTAAAAACAAAAAACCTTGGTGATCCAGTGAGACAGCGCTTCGATGTACGCAACCACACCGGCGGGCAGTCTATCCAGCCACCGGTAGGAGACCTGGTGGTCAATACACATCAGACGCCTGGCTTGAATCCGCAGCACGGAGCGAATGGGAGTGAGTGCACGCGACATTCCTCGGTACAGGTGTCACTGGCTTTCCTTTCCTCTTACTTTACCTACTACGACTCGTACGGGAATCTGGGACCTGTGATCGGACAGCACACCATAATCAGATACAATTTCCTCAAGCTACAACAGATTAATCTAATTGCGGCGGACTCAGCTTGAGAGCAGATATCAACAGTGTAAATTAAAATTAGTTTTATCGAAACGAAAGTAAATGTTTACATCGCCAGTCCTGGCAACAGAACGGCTAATTCATTGCTTTCATCGTCTAAGAATGGCTTTTTCGGATACGATTTATCTCAATGGTCATTTTAATGAACTACTGCGTTAAAATCTTAACTGCAGTAAATGCTGGGTGCAAAGTACGCGGTGATGAAAAACTTTAAAAAAATCACAGCTCAATATATGACAATACGTTTGTAAATACGCCACTTTCGACGTCTCGACCTAAGCGTCCTCTTAATAAAGGGCCTGCCACCATGTGATAGGATTTTACTCTTCTGTTATTTTTAATGAATCTGTGTTCACTTGTCCAATGACTACTACTCACGAGAGAAATGATTCCACGAGAGCATTGATTCCGATGAGGACGTATGAGAGAATGATGTCATTGCAGTTTACCGAGAAGTGTGCGCAATCATCTCTCGCAATAGTTCTGCTCATTTTCATCCAATCGGGTAACAACTGGCGAATTTTCCGAGTTTCGCATGGAGTCAATGTCATTAATCGTAACTGTGAAAGGATATAAAGAGTTGTGCAATCTCGCAATTGTAACGAGCAACATTTGGAAGGGGGATAGTGAATACCGTAATAACGTTACCGGGACAATAAACTGATTCACTTTTGGCATCTCCCAATCCAGCCCAACACCAAAATGTTTTGAGCACAAACGTTGATACCAAGATCAGAAACAAAAGGTCCTGTAATAAATGGTTCTTAAAAATTCTATCGTCTTTAATTTACTGTCATTAAGCATTACCTCATTACCAGTAAACACACATCAAATTTATGGCACGCGTTAATATATATACGAGGGTGAATCAAATACAAACAAGACTTTCGGCCGTTCGGGCGCAATAGTGGTGGGAGAACGTTCCCGCTTCGTTTGGCGATAGGTAGGTTTGTCAGGAGTGGGGGAAGACCGTTAGCCCCCCCCCCCCCTCGACTCGCTCAGTGCCAACCGTCACGATGTCGGAGCAAGAGGTACACTCGTCGATTGCGCAACGTGTTATAATCAAGTTTCTCGCTGCAGAAGGCGTAAAACCGGCAGAAATCTTGAGAAGATTGACTGCCCAGTTCGGGAAAGAGACACTGTCGCGAGCCAGAGTGTTTGCATGGCATAAACAGTTTGTGGATGGTCGTCATCATGTTGAAAATGAGAGCCATAATCGCAGACCCCGCACCAGCATTACAGAGAACAACATCAGCTGTGTTAGACGGCTTATTGAAGATGACAAGCGTCTTAACACTTCTGAAATTGCAAGTAAGGTCGGAATAAGTTATGGGAGCACTTACTCCATACTCACAGAGGAGCTTGGGTACCGTAAGGTGTGCGCCAGGTGGGTTCCTCGCCTTCTCACAGCAGAACAGAAATTGAGTTGTTGTTGTTGTTGTTGTTGTTATTATTCGGGTTTTAGGGCGCGTCGACGGCGGGGTCATTAGCGCCCTAACAACAACCAGGCGTGACAACGTGGCAAAATTGCCGTCTGTGTGGCCGACTGTAAAGGGGTCGGCCACAGAGACAGCACAATAAAATACTAGCATACTAATTAAAATACCGTCTGCATGGTCGACTGTAAAGAGATCGGCAACGCAGACGGCAACGTAAAACTGAAAATAGGCAATAAAATATAAAAATACATACATTAACTGGTTGGCTGTAAAAGGGCCAACCAGTTTAAAAAACGCGTAATCTGGCTGGCTGTAAAGAGGCCAGCCAAATAAGCAGTGCCACAAGTAAAAACAGTACTTGGATTATAAATGGCCACCAATCCAATCTAAAACCTAGGCCGATCTGCCCAAAATTTTTGGGACAAGACCGGCCAAGCTGCAAAACTTTAAAACCTTAGCCACGTTGTCACGGTCATCGCTTAAAATAAGGGACAGATCGTTGCCTAAGCCAACGTCTGCCCTTAAATCTAAAAACAACACACAATCAATTAAAATGTGGCGTACCGTCAAAGGTACGCCACAAGCATCACATTCCGGTGGGTCCTCCCGGCGGAGAAGAAAGCTGTGCGTCAGAGGACAGTGCCCTATACGGAGGCGAGTAAGGAGAACCTCATCCCTCCTCGCCCGCTGGAAGGAGCTGCTCCACGGCTGAACGGTCGGTTTGACCAGCCGGAGCTTGTTATGCTCAACTTCCAGCCACTGCCTCTGCCAATCATCAAAAACAAATCTCTTCGCCGCCGAGGCAAGGTCTGACTTTGGGACCGGTTCAAAGTCGGTTCTGACCTTGTCGCAGGCTAACATGGCAGCTACATCAGCTGCCTCGTTCCCCCTGATTCCCACATGGCCCGGTACCCAGCAGAATAATACCTCCTTTCCACGAGATTGGAGGGAAAGGAGGGCGTCCTGGATGTCCTGGACTAGACGATCTGCTGGATACATATTTCCTATGGCCTGAATACAGCTGAGGGAATCACAGCATATGATGAAACACTTATCGCGATTTACTTTCATATGCTGGAGCGACTTTAGCACGGCGTAGCACTCGGCAGTAAAGACGCTGCACCTGCCGTCAAGTTTATATGTGTAAGTCGCTCGAGGGAACACAACGGAGCAGCCAACTCCGTTAGCCTGCTTAGACCCATCCGTAAATACCGGGGTAAAATTATGATGCTCGTTTAAGACATCTGTAAAAATTCTGATAAAAACATTATCTGCGGTACACAGCTTGTTGTGCCGCGTTAAATCTAAAATCATTCTGGGCCTCTTTAAAAGCCAGGGAGGAGATTTACTCCAACCCTGGTGATAAAAAGAAGGAAGCTCGAATCCGTATTGTTCTAAAATTGCCTTTGTACGGTAGCTGAACGGTTTAAGGGCTCTATGCCGGTTGGTATAGAGCCGCTCGTAGTTGGGGTGTAGAACTACGTCATGCACGGGACTGCCTGGTGTTATGGCAACGTGCAGGTAGTGTCGCACCATGAGGGGTCGCCGGCGGATGGTAAGCGGCGGCTCGCCCGAGTCAGCACAAATGCTGACAATAGGGCTGGTGCGATATGCACCCGTGGCGAGCCGAATTCCAGCATGGTGGACACTATCCAATATACGCAGGTAACTGTCCCGTGCCGAACCATACACGATACAACCGTATTCCAGCCGCGACCGTACAAAGGCTCTGTAAAATTGTAGCAGACAGGAGCGGCCAGCGCCCCATGACCTGCCACACAGACATTTTAAAACATTGAGAGCTTTTGAGGCTCTGGCTTTCACATCTTTAAGATGTGGCAGCCAGGTTAGCCTACTGTCTAAAATTAGGCCCAGAAACCGAACAGTATCGGTAAAACGTAAAACAGTGTTCCTCAAGGTGAGGTGGAGTTCAGGTAAAAGAGTCCTACTACGACTAAAAAGTACACACCGGGTTTTCTCGGCAGAGAAACGAAATCCGGTGTGCACTGACCATTCATCCAGCCTGTTCAGCGTGAGTTGCAACTGCCGCTCAGCGCTTCTCAGGCTGGATGATGCAATAAAAATTAAAAAATCGTCTACATATAAGGAGTACCCTATTGGACTCCTTATAACACTTAAAATGCTATTTATCGTAATAGCGAAAAGAGTCACGCTTAAAACTGACCCCTGAGGAACACCGTTTTCCTGAATAAAAACGATCAGACACTTCACCACCGACTCGGTACCGGAAGCAACGACCAGATAAAAATGATTTTAAAAAACGGGGCAGGTTACCCTTAAAACCCCATTCGTGCAACTGCTTTAAAATAACATGCCGCCAGGTAGTATCGTAGGCCTTCTCGAGATCGAAAAAGACACCCACAAGATGTTGGCTGCGGATGAACGCATCCTGTATTGCCGCCTCCAGGAGGATCAGGTTGTCCAAGGTGGAACGGAACTTCCTGAATCCACACTGAAAGCGGCTCAGCAGATTACGGGATTCAAGACACCAGACGAGGCGGCAGTTAACCATCCTCTCCAGTGTCTTACCCACGCAGCTAGTCAAGGCAATACTACGATAACTACCTGGCAACAATTTGTCTTTGCCAGGTTTTAAAATTGGAATTAGTGTTGCTTCTTTCCACGAGTCGGGGAAGTGTCCTCCGGTCCATATGTCATTAAAAGTATCCAGAAGGTACTCTTTAGCATCTTTACTAAGATGCCTCAGCATCTGGTACTGGATCAGATCAGGCCCTGGAGCAGTGTCGTTAGCGCTATTCAACGCTGACTCCAGTTCCCAAAATGTAAATGGGCGATTGTATGCCTCTGTATTCGACGAATCGAAGCACAGCGCGCGCCTCTCGGCAGCAAGTCTTTGTCGCTGGAACCGAGGTTCAAAGTTGGCCGATGAAGTGACGGCGGCGAAGTTCTCCGCCATCAGCTGCGCTATGCTTCGTTCGTCGGTAATAATACGTCCATGATCCAGTAATCCAGATACCTGGTGGGCGAGAGTACCTTCCGGATATACGGCGGATGGACTCCCATACTTTTGACGAAGGAGTGGAACGATTAATAGTGCTCACAAAGTTCTGCCATGACCTTTTCTTGCTGTCTTTAATAACTCGACGCGCCTTAGCTCTAGCAATACGAAACGCTGCTAGGTTGTCAGTTGTAGGGCACAACCTAAAACGACGTAGCGCCCGTCTACGACCCTGGATGGCGGAACGACAATCGTCGTTCCACCAGGGGACGGGCGTCCTTCGCAGCGTTCCGGAGCTTTTCGGCATGGAGACGTCAGCTGCACGGTGAATCACTTCTGTGAAGTGATTCACCCTTCTCCTGTATACTGCCACAGGGTTGTAGCAGTACAGAACGGCAGAAGAGCTGCCAATCTGCACCACTGACGTTCCATTTACGCCGGTTATTACCTCCTCCCCGCTCACACTCAACGTGCATCCAAACAGGGAAGTGGTCACTTCCATGTAGGTCGCGATCCACCTCCCAATGCACGGAGTCCGCGATTGAGGGGGAGCACAATGAAAGGTCGATGGCAGAAGGACGTATCCGGTAGCAGTGGTGAAATGAGTCATTTGCCCTGTATTCAGGATACAAATTTCCTCCTGCTCTATCAATCTACCAACCTACTCGGCCCCTGGGGCAATCGGTGGTGGAACCCCACAACGCACTGTGGGCGTTGAAATCTCCCAAAAGGAGAAAGGGCCGAGTGAGTTGTCGTATAATGCCAACCAGGTCGTCGTAGCCGACTGACACACTGGGTGGCAGATAGACAGAGCATACGGTCAGTTGGATTGGACCGTGTATTTTCACCGCTACTGCTTGTAGATCAGAGGTGAGAGCAATGGGTTCGGAGTGGACTGTGTTCCGAACAAACACGGCCACTCCGCCCTTCGCTCGATCACCCTCGGTATCGTCCTTCCGGAATATGTCATAACCTCTTAGCACTGGCTGATGTTGTGGTCTAAAATGTGTCTCCTGGAGACAGAGACACAATGGATTAGACCGTGCTAAGAGTTGGACTTCCTCTTTGTGAGCCTGAAAGCCGTTTACGTTCCACTGAAGTATGGGAGCCATTCTACCTATTTAAAACCACCCGCCCCGGGTCGGGTGGGTCAGGGTCTGGTGTCTGCTGAGGAACGGGACCAGGGTCTACGTCCACCAGCATAACGTCATCTTCGGGGTCCGAAGACGACTTTTGTTCTAAGGCCTCAGCGTCTTGGGAAGCTTTCTTCCGCCGAGGCCTTCCCCCCTTCTTCTCCCTGCCAGTTGGGGAACTGGGTGGGGAAGTAGAATGGGACTTCAAGAACACAGTGGGGTCCGTGTGTTTAAACTTCGGACCCCGAACCTTCTGCACAGTTTGCCATCCGCTTCCGTCAGATGGCGTTAATGCTGCTACTAAGGCTGTAGATACAGCTTTTGCCATGGGTGCTGCTTCTGCTGTTGCAGAGGCACCCACGGCTGCAGCTACTGGAGCGGATGGCCGTGCTTTCGCTGGTGGACTTGATGACCCTGCTGCTGTATTGGTCGAGTTAGCAGAAGCGCTACTACCGACGACCGCGGTCCTTGGTGTTAGGACCTTTGTGGGCTGCGCACCACATTTACACTGGCACGAGCATGTCGTGCTCGTGCCCGTGTCTACAACGGCCGTCTGCGTAGCAACGTTCTCCTTCCTGACGGGAGTTGATAGCGTTTTGGCGAAACTAGTGGCGAAGACCGGTGGCGCCAGCGCCTTGAACCGTTTCTTCGCCTCGCCAAAGGATATTCTTTCCTTAGTTTTCAACTCCTGTACCTTCTTTTCTTCAAGGTACACTCGACACTCCCTGCTCCAGGCTGGATGAGACCCGGAGCAGTTGACACACACCTGTAGGAAGGTACAACTACTGCCTGGCTCGTGTGCAGCCTTTCCACATTTCCCACAGGTGGGGTTGCCCTTACACGCCATTGTCGCATGCCCGAACCGTTGGCACTTAAAACAGCGCATAGGGTCCGGGACATACGGACGGATATTAAGATTTAAATAGCCGGCCTTGATGGCTTTGGGCAACGTTGGAGTGTCGAACGTCAGAACGAAGGTGGCAGTCTTCTCAAGATTGCCGTTAACCCTTCGTTTTATCTGCCTAACCTCGACCACATGTTCAATTGACCATTCCTTAAGGAGTTCCTCGGGCTCAATATCGATAAGGTCGCGGCACGTGACCACGCCTTTACTCGAGTTAAGAGTTTTGTGGAGTTCGCACTTTACTGCGAACTCCCCGAGCTTCTCAGACTTAAGGAGGAGGACAGCCTGCTTATGGGTAGATGTTTCCAAAAGCAGGGTCCCTGTTCCTCAGTTTCTTGACTGATTTAAGGGTCCCGGCAAGACCCTTCCAACCCTTTTTGTATATAAAAGGGGGACACCTTCTCGAAGGATCCCTCCTTCCTGGACATAATTATGAAGGCATTGTCGATGACAAAGTCCTTCCCGTTACTGCATCCATTTTCTGGGGGAGGGCTATCAACCCTCGCCCGTTTGTTAGAACTGGGTGTATTTTTATTAGCCTGCGACACACCCGGGCCGCAGGGGTCTTTGGTTTTTGTTTGTGAGATGGAATTGTGGTCCCACGAGTAAAAACCATTTTAGAAAAGAAGTGCTTATACAACAGGGGTGCGCAGGTGCCCCTGAGGTTGCACGTTAGCGTGTGATCTACCTCTCACACATGCACCTCCTCGGCACGTGGCTGACCTTGAGGTTGAGGGGTTTTTTTATAGAGGTTTGTACCGTCCTCGCGATCCGGGCGATGAAGCCAAGATCCCCGTTCTCCTAGGCACACAACGTTCCACCGCCACGCCCTACGGTGGTCGTTGAAGCATGGTAGGAGTTTACGGTGTGGGAAACTTGCGGCGCTCACAAGTTTCCAGCTCGGGCACCGCGGGTTCGCCAAACCCGTACCTGGCACTTGCGTACCAGGCCCCTGCGGGGACAGAAATTGAATCGACTTCAGGTGTGTGAGCGTCTTCTGGCACGATTTCGGGAAGAAGGGGACCCATTTCTGACTCACATCATCACCTGTGATGAAACTTGGGTGCACCACTACACCCCTGAGTCCAAACAAGCGAGTATGGAGTGGAGAAAAAAAGGAGAACCTGGACCAGTGAAAGCCAAGTCACGACTATCGGCTGGCAAGGTTTTGGCTACGGTTTTTTTTTACCAGCGTGGTTTGCTGCACCTCGATTTTTTGCATGAGCGCAGGACAATCAATGCGGCCTACTACTGCGACATTTTTGAGTGAGGTCCGACTTGCATATCGCCGCAAAAGACGAGACCTACCGATGAGGAAAGTGGTTATTCTCCATGACAATGCTCGCCCCCACACAGCAGCCTTAACCAGGGAAAAATTGGAGAAACTGGGGTGGGAGACACTGGACCACCCTCCTTACAGTCCAGACCTGTCACCCTGTGACTTTCATGTGTTTGGTCCTCTCAAGGAAGCTTTGGGAGGCCAAAAAATTCAACAGTGATGCTGAGGTGGAAGCCTACGTGCGCAATTGGCTGCAGACACGACCTGCATCTTTCTACATGGAAGGAATTGGGAAGCTGCCTATCCGCTGGGAAAAATGTGTTTCTAAAGCAGGAGATTACGTAGAAAAATAAGATATGTATTTTTTTGAACTTAAAATAAAAATAATATTTTTAAAAATAAAGTCTTGTTTATATTTGATTCACCCTCGTAAGCTTTCGAGTGTCCTGCTGTAACCAAAAGGTTAGTGCGAATAACATTTACGCAATGTCCCCCGGAAAACTGAGGTATTATTATTATTACCAGGGGAAAAATGTACGGCTTGGTTTGTACATTAAGCACGCTGCTTGTCTTTGCTGATGTTCAACTGCAACGCAATATTTATAGTTTTGCTTCGATGAATAGATTCTCAGGTTGTTCAGAAGTACTGAAAAAAAAATTGTAAACTATAAGAAAGTACTGAAAAAGAATGATATCAACTAAATCGGGGAACAGCAAATCACTCTTCTGCTGTTAATTTTGAGAAAACATTTTTTTTACCATGCCAGTTTCTGTTATTCATCTTTTGTTCCCTGTAATCCAATGCATGCTACAAATTCTCTCACACAATCCACAACGGCTAGCAACAAACACAAAGACTAAACAAGCCGAAGAAATTCGTTGTACTATGTTCGAATTCGAAGCTTCTGAAAGGCGCAATGAAAAAATAATAATAATTATACGCCCGAGAAATCTTCAAGCAATAATTATAGCATTGTCAAGCGCCAGTTTCTCTCACGCACCGAAGAGTCCAGTCCGAATAAAGACTAAGTATTAAAATTAATTAAACTATTAAGCTTTTTTAGCTATCCTCAATCTTTCAACTGGTTTGATGCAATCCTCTATCCCTTCCCATCTTGCATTAACCTCTTCGTCTTAACATACCCCTTACAACATACGTCCTCAATTATCTGCTTCTTATGTTCTAATTCTGCCTTCCTCTACAGTTCTTACCTTCGATTGTTCCCTCCACTAACAAATTAACGAATCCTGCAGGTCTCAAAATATGACCTACCATCACGTCCCTTTTTTCTGTAATATACTTCCATAAAAATTATTTCGTCACCCATAATTTCCAAAACTCGTTCATTTCGTACTTTATCTGTCCACCCAATTTTCAGCATCCTTCTATAACACCACATTTCAAATGCTTCAATTTTCCTTCTTTCTGGTATCCCTAACGTGTATGCTTCGCTACAGGGGCGGATCCAGGATTTCGGTTGGGGAGGGGCTTGAGCGGGACTTCGTTCAGTTTGGGGGGGCGGGTGCTTGGCTTGAGTGGATTTTGGTTGGGGAAGGCTTGCCCTCAATGGATTTATATTTTGGGGGGAATCGGGCAAGGGGTAGTTTAATAGTCTCCTGGGGCCTCAAATCCGTAGAGCTAAAAAAGGGTCTACACGATGCTGGGTGTTGGGGGTGGATCTAGAACCTTTTGGGAGGGAGGGGCTTGAGCCCCCTAGCCCTCCCACCCCTGCTTCGCTACCATAAAGTGCTACACTCCACACAGAATTTTAAAAAGTTCTTTCCAAGTCCTGGATCACTGAAACTTAAAGATTTCTCTTTTCCATGAAGAATCTTTTTGCTAGTGCTATTCTGCTTTTATCATCATTCCTTCTTTGGCCATCAGTTGTAATTTTACTTCCCAAGTAGCAGAATTCACCATTTTTAAAAATCAAGAACTTGTTACTTTTAAATAGTTCATTACACGCTTTGCTAAAGTGTCTTGCAAATGGTGTATACAGATCGTAAACAACAAACATTCCCATTGCTATTAACTGAGGGTTTTGGAAAACTATTTTAATTATTCAAAAAAGCATTATTTTCACAATATATTATAGGATTAATTAAATCCTTCATCAAATTATACATGAGATTTTTTATCCAAAAAACTATCTACTAAATTTGTAATATGTAATATGTACACTCAGGTCAGGTCTAATAAACTTTTTCTACATACGTATAAAACGACTTTTAGCCTGATCAATCCTACACTACACTTTGTGAAAATTATAACCCCCGAATTGCAATTTGAATGCAAATTATTCCACAGATTAGGGACATGACAACACACAAATTATTATAATTATAGAATTACTCATAGAACTGTACATAAACTCTGACCATGAGAATTCAGACTGGTGTGAAACTGGCACATCCTGCAATCAGAACCTCTAGATGCCGTGGAACAGAATCGAAGACAATCTGAATATTCCAATGGGTGCATTCACGAAGTATCAACAGTGATTGCAGGAGGAGCAGAACGAAAAAGTTGCCGACCGACTATATCCCAGACATGTTCGATGTGCGTAGGCCAGGGAAGCAGTGGTACCTGTCGTTCCTTGCCAGGTGGAGCCAGGCACTGTCTTTTTTTTTTTTTTTTACTTATGGCTTTACGCCTAGTTGATGTCAAGGTCATTAGAGGCGGGAAAGGAATGTGGACAAGGAAGGGGAAGGAATTTGGCCATGGCATTTTGAAGGAAGCATCCCGCATTCGCCTGGAGTCGGGGAAAACCCAAATCTGGATGCCCGGACAGGGATTTGAATCGCCATCCACCCGAATGAGAAACCAGAGCGTTAATCGCTCACCCACCACACTCGGTACAGGCAAAGTCCTGCTGAGGTATGGCATATGTAGCTGCCTGCAGAATGGATAGTACCTCGTGCTGTAAAACCTCCCTGATGTACCAGTTGCTGTTCAGATTGCTCCCATACGCATAAAGTGAGATCATATGTTACAGCCAATGGCACCCCGAATCATCACACTTGGAGTTTGTCCGCTAAGCAGCTCAACGTTGTAGTCTCTCAGATTGTGTTCAACACAGTTGTGTCCAAAATGTACTAGGCCATCACTGTAGAACAAGTTGAAGAGATACTTGCCCTAAACCATTACATTTTGCCACTCAGTGCGCATGTGGCGATTTCACACACCCCTAGCTGACTAAGAAATTGGTGGTTTCTAGTTAATGGAAGCCTACGCAACAGCATCCATGCCCTCAGCAGATGGCAACGAACCGTCGACGCAGACAGGTCTACACCCATGTGGAGTAGGTTACAGTCATACCACGCTGTTGTCACATTGTTTGGTCCAGTACTTGCTTGTCACTGAATACAAACATCTTCTATCAACTGATTCACAGAGGGATCATGGTTGTAGCAGCATACCAGTACGAGTAACTCATTTTTCTGAGACCAATCATGATGCCATTTTTACACTCACTGACATACGGCCTTCTACATCGACGAGGCATACCATCCTACTTCTACACTTCCACCTCGTTTGGGAGCTCCGCACCGACAGACTGTATCGTAACACTGACCTGTCAGGTCACATGAAAAGGGGAGCTGCTGGGCCTATGTGCACGCCATCTCTTCAATCTTAATAACTTATTGTTCCACTGTTCTATACATCCTCCGATTTTGGAATGATTCATACCATTCCTTATGGGAATTGCAATTTTTAAATAATATTGTAAATTTTCTTTCTTGTTCTAGGTGAGAGTAATCATCCATAACAGCTCCCATGTATCTGAAACAGGATACGCGATGGTACCACTTCTCATTCAAGGTCGAATGCTCCATTGTTTTAGAGAAACAGATGAACAAATTTCTCATTTTCAACATTTGTTGGAGTCCAGGAAGTTTTTTCATCATATCAGAGTCATCAGTGTATCCGTCTTTGTTCCCAAACATTATCCTTTCAAGACACTTTGAATAAAAATTCATTCAAAGGAGTGACAATACTTATTTGTTAAGTTTACTTAAGAAAATTTTTAACTAGTTAAGGGCTTTTACAATCTTAAGTATGTACTGCAATTACTTTTCATATAATTTTAACCCAAGGCAGTTACTAATTTAATATCAGAAATTGATGATGAGTTTGGTACCTGGTACTTATTGACTGAATACCTAGATAATGTTAACTGAACTGCTAACCCCTACCCCAAACCAGAAATTTTGCTTCAGACCAGTTAGTAAAAAGTATTTCTCTTCTATTTGAGTAAGTTATTTTGAAGAATATTTTCGCAAAATTTCTGCTGTGCAACAGACTAGCCAGCCAAGTTCTGTAAGATCAACCTGAACATATTTACAAGAGAAGCACTTATTATCCACATATAGCTACACATACTACATTTTAAAGGGCTAGTATTTGAAACAATTACCACTTGCTTTGCTATGTTTGTTTTGCCGAGTGGAATTACAGGCATCATACAATGGATACCTATGAAATTCCATGAATCTGGAATCTCTATGAGCAAACAGCACTAGACAGTGGGAGAATTTGACAAAGTGAATCTGATACAGACATCACTCAACTTGAGAAGTGGAGGTTTTTTCATAGCTGTGCAAACGGAATCATTATGCAATTTGAGCAAGTGTAAAACTCAATAACAAAGGAGTTTTTAAACAGCAACAATTTGTAATGGTTGGCAAAAAAGCTTTTGTATGTGTGGGCAACTGTGACACATGCTTCCTCTACTCTGGGATTACTCTGCAGTAATACCCAGAGTAAGAACTCTGGAGGGGGTTAGTGACACTGGTCAGATACTGGAGACTTGCCTGCAGGCATGGTGAGAAGGAAGACACCTTGCCCAAGAGCTGCAATGAATGTCGAGAGGAGAAATATGTGAGACACTGTGTCACTGATAGTATCAAAAAGAAGTGGTATTACAGTGTTAACAAGTGCTTGTGTTCTTTCGGCTACAGTGTGACACAGCTTCACTTCGAAAATGGTAATAGTCAGCGAGAAATTAGTGAACACTGCATACTGGTTGTACCCATAATTCAACTTTTAGTTAATGGTGACAGAGTAAGATCTGGAAAGCTCAAAGCATGAACCGAGTACTACGCAGTACAATTGTGTAACATACATTTTTAAATAGACTTATTTGGGGACTCTTGTTTTAAAGTTTTTTTTTTGTAATTTTATTTGGAAATGAAGACTTTTCTCAATTCATGTTTTTAATAGTATCCTTTTTATTGAAAAATGTTGCTGTGAAATAAATTTTTATCACATTTATTTGTGTTGAGATATAAGTAAGAGTTTAGAGTTTTAAGTGTTGATTAAATTTTATATTCCCTTTTCTGTTCTTAAGCATCCATAAAAGCAATCAAGGATGATTAATAATTAATAAGAAATAACTCATAATTGACTACAAGTTACAATAATTATGTAATCAAGGATATAAATACAGTGAAATACCTCTATGGAGTACAAGCGGAAGCAGAGTGCAGTGATTATATAGCGCGAGAGCTGGTAAGGTTTGTGACAGAATAGTTAACTTTTTTAAAATTTTAGAGAAACTTAGTCTGATGGAAAACATGAGGAGACTACATTGCATCAACATGTCATGAAAGCCTCCACTCACACATGAAACAAAGGACAAATGACAATATTCAGAAAAAAGAGTGCATATTTAGGCCATGTACATTCACATTATTGGTCTTATCTAATATTATAATAGGATTTTGAATCAAGTTCATATTGTCATACATCATAACATGCAATACAGGCAATGTGTGATTGCAGCTTTGATTTTCTAAAAGCAATAATAGTGGAGTTTGTGGTTAGGCTGAAATGCAACCTGGAGCAAGCTGACAACTGTTTTGCTACAGCACAGGGGACGAGAAATTACATTTAGCTTTATTTTATAACACTTCCATTCAGCTATGCAATTAAATAAAAATGAATTGCCAGAACACTATGTTCAACCATTCATTTTCATCTACATCAACATATATACTCTGCAATTCACAAAATTGTGGGTGGCAGAGGGTGCTCAGCACCAAAGCCAATATCTTTGTTGTGCATTCCAATCCCTAATGGTACAAGGGAAAAAAGAATTCATATAAGAATCAGTGCAGCACCTTATTTCTCTAATTTTATCTTTCCTGTCCTTCCGACTCAAATAGGTTGGTGGAAGAAGTATTTCACTACACTCAAAAGTGAAAGTACGCATGTTTACCAATAAGTTTAAACGAAACGTGTGTCATCTATCTACCAGAGATTCCCAACCTAGTCTCCTAATCAGTTCTGTGACGCTTTCATAAGGACTGTTGCAAGCGGTCATGAATCGAGCCGCTCTTCTCTGTACTTTCTCTATACTTTTGATCAACCCCTTACGAAACGGGTCCCAAATGGCACAACAATAATCCAAATGTGGATGCACAAGAGATTTGTACGCTATCTCCTTTGTTTGTTCATTACAATTTTTCAAGATTCGACCTATGAATCGTAGCCTAGAATTTGCTCTACCTACTAACGAATTAATGTGTATGTCCCATTTCATGTTCCTTTGTACTGTTATTCCCCAATATTTCATAGAATTGACCATATCAATAACTGTATTGTTTAACTCGTATTTCTGAGCAATTGGATTCTTTTTGTTAGTTATGCTCATTGTCTTGCACTTTTAACAATTTAGAGTAAGTTGCCACTCAGCGCACCATGCCAAAATAACATCCAGATCTCGCTGATTTCTAAGCAATTGGCCAAATTCCTTACTTCCCTATAAATAACCGCATCATCAGCAAAAAATCTAAAAATGCTTTTCACTTTGTCTCCAAGATCGTTTATAAAAATTAAGAAAAGAAGTGGTCCTATTACACTTCCTTGAGGTACACCCGATGTAACATCTAGATTAGAAGAACTTTCTCCTTCAACGACAACATACTGCGACCGACCAGTTAGAAAATCGTTTATCCATTCACAAAGCTGATCCGATATACCGTACGCTCTAAGCTTCGCTAAAAGGCGGATGTGTGGCACAGAGTCAAAGGCTTTCTGAAAATCTAAAAAAATTGCATCTACTTGTGAACCTGAATCAATAACTTATTACTTCGTGTGTAAATAGGGCCAGCTGTGTGTCACATGATCTTTTCTTCCGAAATCTGTGTTGATTTGTTGTAAGCAAATTATTTTCATCTAGAAAATTCATGAAGTTCGAGCATATAATATGCATCATAACTCTACTACAAACTGATGTTATAGATATGGGACGATAGTTTCCAGGATCACTTCGATCACCTTTTTTGAAAATCGGAGTTACTTGCTCGATTTTCCAGTCTGAAGGTACTTTTCGCTCTTCTAATGATTTGCTGAATATATCAGACAGAAATGGCCCGATTTCCACCGCATACTCTGAAAATACTCTTATTGGAATTTCATCTGGGCCCGGTGCTTTCCCCCACTTCAGGAGCTCTAATTGCTTAATGATACCTGCAGTGTCACACAAGGTTTAAAAATTTGTTAAGGAAATTGGTGCACTACAGAACCGACTCCCACAGCTATGTCAGCACAGTTGAACCAAATGATGAAATTTGAGAAAACATATCAACAGAGGTAAAAGGGTGGCATGTCGCTCTATTATGAAAGAATGAACCAATATTTGATAGTATCTGGAGGCAGCTGTGTTCATGTGATGAGCCACAAATCCGATAGTTTTTTTGTTTGAAGGGTAAGTATTGGCCACTAAATGACAGTAAATGACAAATGAAGTGCAGCAAAGTAGATTCAGTGCCAATCTGACCAAGCCTTCTACATGGAAGCATACAGGGAAACTGGTACAAGTGGTTCTTTTACTTTCTATACCAAGGCTGCCAATACCCAGGCCTGTGGGCCACTTTGTGGCCTGTCAACAAATTTCAATGAACCACCAACAGCAGTGGTCTAGAATATTCTAGCTCAAAAACCTCCGAAATGTCTCACTGACTTACTTGTTACTTGTATCTTTGTTTTATTTAAATACCTATTGTAACTATAGGCAAGTACGAGGGTAGTTTGAAAAGTCCGTGCAAAAAATAAAAACTACTTACGTGTTTGGGGTAAACCTTTTTTATTTTTTGACATAGTCTCCTTTTAGACTTATACACTTCGTCCAACGATGTTCTAGTTTGTTGATCCCTTCCAAATAATAGGATCTGTCCAAGTTTGCAAAATATCCTTAGTGTGTGCAATCACCTCCTTTTTGAATAAAATCTTTGTCCCGCCAGCCATTTCTTCAAATTGGGGAACAAATAGTAGTCCGAGGGAGCCAAGTCTGGAGAATGAGTTGGAATCCTATTTCCATTAATTTTGCAACCACAACTGCCGAGGCATGTGCTGGTGCATTGTCGTGATGGAAAAGAACTTTCTTGTGGGCCAATTGGGGGCGTTTTTCTTGCAGCTTGGTTTTTAAACGGTCCAACAACAATAAATAATATGCACCCTTTACCAGATAGTCGATGAGGATTATCCCTTGCGAATCCCAAAAGATAGTCGCCATAACCTTTCCGGCCGAAGGAACGGTCTTCGCCTTTTTTTGGTGCTTATTCTTCCTTGGTAAGCCACTGTTTAGATTGTTGTTTGGTCTCAGGAGTATAGCAATGTGTCCATGTTTCATCTACAGTGATGAAACGATGCTTAAAGTCCTCCGGATTCTTTTGGAACAGCTGCAAACCATCCTTGCAACACTTCACACGATTCTGTTTTTGGTCAAGCGTCAGCAATTGCGGCACCCATCTTGCGGATAGCTTTCTCATGTCCAAATATTTATGCAAAATATTATGTGCCCATTCAGTCAAGACACCCACAGCACTAGCAATCTCATGCACCTTAACTCTTCTGTCATCCATCACCATATCATGGATTTGATCAATGATTTCTGGAGTCATAACCTCCACAGGTCGTCCAGAACGTTCAGTGTAACTTGTGCCCATATGGCCAGTCCGAAAATTTTGAAACCAAGTATAAACTGTTCTAATCGAAGGTGCAGAGTCACCATAATGTCTATCAAGCTTCTCTTTAGTCTCCTGAGGAGTTTCGGCTTTCATAAAGTAATGTTTAATCACCACACGAAATTCTTTTTCGTCCATTTCTTGAAAATCACTCTACTTCCTTGATTCACACGAATGCCAAACACAAAGAAATAGACCAATATGGCTGAAACTTGGTGTGCGTTCATTCAAGAGATGCTACTAACTAAATATGATATCGATATGCGCCGGTGGTGCCATCTCTAGGGCTTTGCACGGACTATTCAAACGCCCCTCGTATTAGGTGACCCATGGGCTAATCGATATGTGACATGCAGACCCATTTCCAAAATTGGTTGGGCAGCCTGGGTGTGTACGAAATGTTTGTGGCGTCTAACCTGTTGAGGGGCCCCGGCAGCGAGTCGACCCACTCCTGGACGGTGACGGGGGACTTGCGGTGGGCGGCCGCAGCCTCCGACTCGGGCTGCAGCTGCAGGCTGAGGCGGGGCGTCTTCGGCACCCTGTGTGGCTCGGCGCCCCCGGGGGCAGACGCCCCCACTGCCGCCTCCAACTCTGCGTCATCCTCTCGAGGGGCGGGCTCCAGTATGAAGCTCGGCACCTCTCCCTCGACGGAGGCGGCCGACCCCGACGCGGCGCAGTCGTCGGCGACGGTGACCGCCAGGGCGGGCGCTACCGGCGCCGGCGGGCCCTGCGGCTCCGCCGCCCCCGCAGACTCATTGGCGACGAGTGAGGGCGAGGGCGCGGGCGTCAGCACGTAGAAGCCCTTGGTGTGGTCTCCGGAGGCGCAGGCCTCGCGCAGAGCCCCGGAGTCGAGACTGTCCTGCCGCCCACTCGTGTCCTCGACGCTCGAGGACGCTGCCGCTGCCGTGGTTACCTGCTAACCGACGCCACGCACACACACGGTAATGCCAACACTCCGTACACGCATTACAGTTACATAGGAGATATTACCAGTGAATCTTCGTGGCTAAATCTTTTCAACTGAATTTTTTTATAGATCTTGGTGTATTTTTCCCTTGTACAAATGAACTAAATATGCCATATAATTTACGGATTTATTATTTTAACTCTAGAAAAAATATTACTTTTTAAATAAATATATCTGCTCCATGATGCCATTTGAACAGTAACTTACTTTAACTTGCACATTGCTATTGAATAATTCTGGTTTGGTAATAGCAGGAGCAATTGAACACAAATCCACAGTTTCAGTAACTGCACGTAAATAGCGAGGACGTTAGAGGAAGAACAGGAAAGAAATCGGACATTGACATCCAGGTCTTCACCTGGATTTACTTCGTAAAACTCAGATACACCGAAATCTGGATCCCCGGAAACCGAAACTTTGTTTCGGATAAACCAAAAGTGTCTTGAAAAAAATTCTTTAACGAAAACTAAACATAGTTCTAACTACTACCGAACACATTTATTGTCCCCTGTACCAACATTTTCAATAAAAACCAGGAACAAATTAACCATAAAAAATCGAGTAATTATTATGTTTTAAAATGGAATTCTCAAGTTTAGGTGTTTCTAGCAACATTCTAAACAGCATCGAAGACAGGGCTCGAAAACTTACAAAAAAAAAAAAAAAAAAGTTCGTCATCCTACAATTATGACACCACTAACGTAGATATCAATTAATATGATTACAATCTGTGAATGAATAGTTGTTTCATCAATACACGAGCCCTCCACATACCATTTGATATCAGGCGATTTTTTGAGATATTAAGTTTGGCTAGATTAAGTTACTCATAATTCTGACTGTTGACAGATAATACTAGGAAACTACTGAGCAACGGAAGTGCGTGTAATCCGTTGAAAGTCTGTTTAACAAAACAGGGTGAGTTGAACCCCGAGAATTTAGGGTTCTGTTATCTTATGATCAATCACTTATCATCTTCCATGTGATAAACGGCGGTCGCTTGGTACAGAAATCACTGGCCGACATTTGCAAGACGAGCAACGAGCTTCGCTCCACGGTTCTCTACGCAGAGCCACGTTGCTATTGTTATTGCACATATAAAAACTTTGGTTTATTTTTCTCACAAATTATAGAGTAAATTAGTTTAAATGTTAGTATTTTTCGTTTAAGAATCTGGGTACACGGCAGTGTACCCGTTAAGTCGACTCAACGGTGGCACTCTCTACCCTTTTCTGGAAGCAATTCGGGCCGTTTTTAAATCTCAGTTTCTTCGGTCATGATAATGCTGAGTGTCGCAAATTTCTGTTATGCATAGATATCAGCAATCTTAGCAAACATATTAAATTTTATTTCGTTACTGTTCTTAGTTTGGATGTTATTTGGATGCAAACTTCAGCGATTTTATCACTCACTCACTCACTCACTGAATGACTGACTGGTGATCACTAAGATTCTAAGGTACAGTAAAAGTCCGGTTATCAGAGTTCCAATTATCCGAGCCGCCGGGTTAATCGAGGCAAATGATGAAATTGTTAATATGGTTGTCAGCGGACAATGAGAAGATGACGAAGAAGATAAAAATGAAAATGTTCCAAAAATTTCTCATGCTGAAGGTTTAAAAAGAATAGAAGCAGCACTTGAGTATATTGAGCAACAGGAAGAAAGCACAGCAGCCGACATAATGATGCTACAGCGTTGGCGCTATACTTCCGCTAAGAAGAGGAACAAAATTATGACACAGAAGACAATTAAAGACTTTTTTGGCAAGGGATCGTAATTAATGTACAAAAAACTTTATTGCTTCACAAATTAGTTTTACACTATAAATAAATTGTATTATTTCAGTTTCAATAAGTTTTTTGATTCATTGCAACCTCTTTCCATGACCTCTGGTTATCCGAGGTGGTCCCGGTCCTGTTTACATCGGATAATCGGACGTCTACTGTACTTGCCGTAGTCATAGAAAGCTGAAATTTGATACACAGAAAAAAAAAAAAAAAATCCAGCATATTACAAGAAAAATCTGAAACACTTAAATTTCCATAACCCCTTATTTACCCCTAATAATTTCTACACCTCAGATTTTTAGAGTAGAGTGAGCTTACTAAGCTTAACTAATGTGTTAATTTTAGTTCTTTCCTCTTCTTACTTTGGAAGTAACTGAAATTCAAAATTTTATTTCGACCACGACACCCCACATTAAAATTTCACTGTACTTCCAGTAATCGTATCAACAAGTAATTTGGTACACATATGGTTTCATCCCAAATTCATAAGAAAAATCTAATATTGGAGTTTTCCCCCGTTTTTATTCAGTTACAATCCCAAACTTGAAAAATTCTGGAAAATATTTGCGGCTTAATTGCTTTGCTCCGGACAAAGCTATATCCCTGAGAATTGTTCTAATGCAGAGAGATCAGGAAGTTTAACTAATATCTCAAATTTAACTTTGTTCCTTTGATTAGTTTGGAAGCTACTAGTAATTTATTTACGGTGGTAGTTAAACCAGCGACAATCTGCATCGTTCGGTTAAGGCGCACACCCCTTATTTTCAGAGAGTGGGCATTGTTGGTAACATAATATTGATGTCTTCAGTTCTTGTCGCATTAGAGTATCAAGGCCCACCTATCCTGTTTAGCTACAGTGAAATAACTGCACCAGGTAATTGGAGGCAAGAGTTAAGAGATGGTAAGGCGCTTTCACACCGCACGACGTTCAAATTTATCAGAAATGGAGGATAGGAACAAATTCGCTAATTATTTAATGAAAATTGAAGAGCTATAATCTACTGAAATGATAAATTTAAAAAATAAAGTGTTTCAACACAAAAATACTCATCACCACCATATCTGACCACACCAGTCCATGCTACACTAGGTCTTAAAAATCAAATCCAAATAAGTGCTAGCATAATTCGGCGCCAAGCGTCACCCCGATTTTTGTGCGCTCTCCGTGGAGGATCCCATAAACAAGGTTGCTTTCGCAACACTTCTAAAAAATCGATGGATCTTTTAACTGGACCACTACTCTGTCGTATCCAATTTAACTGTCGCTGAAATGCCTGTGTAGCCAAAACAACGCCATGAGCAGCGACGCGCTAAATCCCCTTCATGTGTCAATAGGGACCGCCTCCCGAGCCATTGCCTAATGCCTAGCATCATTATTCATGACGGTGACAAATTAGTGCTCTACGTCCCGGTTACACCTTAGTTTAACACCAAATTACGAGACGATTAATGGACTTTAGAAGTCAGAGTTGCCACAGCATAAGAAAAAGTAAAGCAACCATATAAGCGAGAAGCGAATGAGTACATGGCACCAGCAATAGGTTGTACAGATACCTTGTATCCAGAGACAATATATGCTTGTATCTGATCTCATAACAACTTGTTTGCTGCCGCGCTATTTAGCTCTGTACCGTAACAAGGTAACACTGCGGGAGAGGGTATCCAACTATAGGCGTAACTCAAAAAGTCAGCAACGTTCTTTTTTTTTTAATATGCCATTATCACAGACTTCAACAATTTCGACAGGCCAGTTGTAACGACTGTGAATATCTACAGATGGCAAAATACGTGCATAAAACCACTCTGCACGTAGCTAACACAGTGTACACTACCCCGGTTCGTATTTCTGATGGTATAGCTCAGATCCATTACTGGAAACATGTAACAGCAGATGTCAATAACAAAAATTTTCATTTGAAGTAGTCAAGGCATCTGTCAACGTGTAGGTGAGTAAAAATTTGACAACCTAAATTAGTTTGGTGAACAATGCCATCTGTCCGTCAGCCATGTTAGCTTCGTGTAATCGTGATGTTTGTTATTCTATAAGCTTCACATGTGTTTTCTGAGGCAGAGAGTAGTGAATGTCGGGATTCGCTTAGGTGAAACTGGTGGTTATTTATTACAGAGAAAGAAATGCAGGTACTACGTCGAGTTAAAGTACTCGAGCATATTAAGAATGGAACCGTGAAATGTTTCATGGAAATTTCGTAGCAATAAGCCTGAGGCGTCGTCAACTTCCATTATACCCAGTGACCACTAATACGGGTTTAAATAACGATTCCAAACACCAAAACAAACAGGCATTAATTAATTAGCGGTAATTACTGTTGCATGAGGTTTCAGTTTTTCTTGTGCTTTCTCACAATTTTCTGTTATTTCCCATGACGTACTTTCATGCAACCTCACATCCGCAGCTAACGCCTCGTATCCACTTGAGCACGCTCAGGCGAATGAGCCGCTCATTTGTTGAGCGTGCTCAGGAAAAAGGAAATTTTGGTCGAACGAGCCTGTTTTTAAATAACCACAGTGCTCAGTAAATGCTCGGCTTATGACATGTCATCACGTGTTTATATGGTAACTATGGCCTTTATAATTATTCATATGATGTAAAAGGAAAACAGAAAAAGAACCAAGGTGGTGGATAACAAAGTTTTCGTAACCGAAGAAGTTATTTTAATAATATAATTCGCGAATTGACTTTTGAAGGAGATAATGAGCCTTTTCAAAACTATGATAATGCCAAGGATCGATTTCGAACATTTGCCGCGTTTAGTTGTACCTCCTAACACGGTGTACCTATGCGTGTTGCGATCACACCAGAAAAATAAATGAATGATTACTTCAGGAGATTCCTATACAAACCTGCAGCATATGTTCAGAGTACCTAAATAGGGTATCAAACGTTTTGTACCAGTAGTCTGTGCTACTATTTTTGAGTCACTCCAAAATTATATTAAGATTGGTACGTATTTATTACTTTTATAGACTTTCATTACGAATATTCTTATTATTTATTTATATCTTTAAACGAGCAATTCTTGTATATATATATATATATATTTCGGATCTCGGAAACGGCTATGACGATTTGGATGAAATTTGATATTTAGATAATGTTTTGACTTTTAAGATTACCTAAATAGTTGTCTTCCGTACAAAAAAGCAAGTTTGCAAAATACAAACAATTTTTTCACTTGATATCTCGAAAACGGCACTAGCGCCATCTCGTAGACAATTCAGGTACCAGAAAGCCTACAAATAGATTCTCTCTGATTTCAAAGAATATTTAAACGAACAGTTCTTGTATACTGGCTGAGGCGTGGAAATAGTAACATTGCAAGTTTAGGTTCGAGCACAACGTCAGGGTCCCAAGAAGTAAATGTGCTATCGGTCTGAAATTTACTACACATGTTCCTAAATGCATATTATTTCATAAAACGGTGCCTATGAAGCCGTCAAGCGTATGAAAAATGTATAAAGTTGTTTGAAATATGGGTAGCTCGTTACAAGTTATTACGCAATAAATGTTATTACCGCCCGCGTTATTACATGTTGATATTTTTCTGCGTGTTTCTTACTTTTAACTATTGGTGCAGGCTGCATTTCAACCTAACCACAACAGCTATTATCAAAAATTTAAACTAACTTAAATTCTCTGTATCCAACATCTAGTGTTGCCCAAAATCGGTCTTGTCTTGCATTTTTGCAAGACCAAGACCAAGACCAGGTGTATTGATGCAAGACCAAGACCGGCCAAGTCTGGTCTTGTTCTTGCATTTGGGCAACACTAGTGTTGCCCAAAATCGGTCTTGGTCTTGCATTTTTGCAAGACCAAGACCAAGACCAGGTGTATTGATGCAAGACCAAGACCGGCCAAGTCTGGTCTTGTTCTTGCATTTGGGCAACACTACCAACATCCGTTACGGTAGCGCCATGTTTTACCCTGGAAGGTAGGCTGCCATGCAATATATCTTAGCATTGAAATCCAATATGTCGCCACAGTTTAATTGTAAAACATTTAAAAAGGAAGATAATTAAAAATTTATGATTGGTTTTGTCAGAGGTGATAAACTTCTTTGAAAATAATATTACCGGTACCAGTTTTAAACTAATCACCGTTTACTTTTTGACCGTAAAAAGTGGTTGTTAGTTTGTCATTAAATACTACCACGCGAGGTATGAGCATAGTTTTAGCTGAGTGAATTGATTTAGCACTGATGATGTTCTATCATTACCGTGACGTCACAATGTGATGATGAATTCTTATGGAACGCGACGAAACATATCGAAAATAAAGAATAAATGTTCTTGATATCTCGCTTGGTTTACGAGATATAGCATGTTAAAATCAGTTATAGGTTTAGTTCCTTGTGCTTTTGGCGACGTTTCTTCTGGTCCATGCTGTATTTCAACCTAACAACAACCATTTGGAACAAAATAAAACATGAAAAATACATTTCCACCGTATCGACATAGTGCTTTTGGTGGATTCTTCTTCTGGTCCAGGTCGGATCTAATCCTAACCTCTTCACTTGAGGTATCAGAAAAATAAATTCTTTATTTTCGATTTTTCTCGACGAGTTTCATACGAATTCATCATCAAACTTGGCCATGACGAAATTTATCTTCTGGTCCAGGTCGCATTTCAACCAACCACGTCAATTTTGCGATATGATATCTCGAGAACTAAGCGAGATATATAAATTTAAAAATATTTTGCACTTTAAATTTTTCTCGTCGAGGTACATAAGAATCCATCATCAAGGGTTTTCGTAGAATGCCCTAAATTAACACAAATCTCGCAGCGTTAATCAATCCCTGACTGGCATTAAGATTTCTGTTTAACATAATAATAGCATTTTTCTTTGAAAGCAATTTATGAGGCGGTCTCGCAAATGGATCTAACGATTTGGATGAAATTTCATATGTAGATAACGTTTTGCTATTCAAGTTTTTAACACGATTTAAAAAAAAAAAAAAAAAAGTTGCAATTTTTGTATTTGGTTTCTCGAAAACGGCTCTAACCTCATTACGTAGAAGGTTCAGGTACCAGTAAGCCTAATGATGTTAGTGAAGTTTCTCTTTGGTTAACTGTGCACCTCAAAACGCCTAGGAAGTTTTCAAGCCTTTTACTTTAATCAAACTTTACTCGAAATCTTGGATATTAAATAGAAATCGAAAGATGCCGAGCGAAGATCGGTCACCCAGGTACTATTTATTATTTTGTATTATTTTACTTTTTATTTAAGTCATCAAGACCATGGTTTAATACCTCGCTGATTTCACCCCACGCATCCTCTTATTTACTTCGATTATAATACTGTTCGCATGAGCTATCCCGTAATACATTCTTTGATTCAAGGAAGTGCCGCTGTGGCATACGCTCGCGTTTATTATAAACTAGCGTCCGCACTGAGAGTACCTCTGCAGACAGCGTGGACTGCCTGGTGAGGCGGCGGCGCAGCGGGGACGCCGGCGCCGACAGGGAGGTGCCGAAGAGCCTGCGCAGGCGCGGCTGCTGCGCGAACTGGCGCAGGCGGCCGACCAGGGACTGCTGCTGCTGCTGCTGCGCGGGCGCCGCCCTGCCGCCCAGCTGCAAGCCGCGCACCAGCTCCTGCACGCGCCACTGGAACCACTGACCGCCGTCCTCTGCCAAACACCAGCAACGGCAACAGTAGTAAAGAGCTAATATGCATTCCAAATATCTTCATATGGTACATGCTTTATTTTTCGACACAGTTACCTCTGTTTCTGTGGAACAACGTTATATTAGTAGGACGCCTGCCACCGGAAACACATTTCCACTTCATTCTTCAACTCGTCATCGTCGTGAAATTATTGTCTGGAAGATGCTTCTTCGAGTAAAGAAAAAACAACTTTGGAGAAGCTAGCGTTGTCTTACTGGACGCAAACACTACTTGCCAACTATCACATTTGCTGTGCGAGTATCCTCTGGCCACTCACTCACCTCTAGCACGTACCTATGAAAGAGCGTACTTCACACCTGCCCAGATTCTGAACTGGCGCCGTCACCGTTAACACGTGATGTTCGAACGAGGCTATACACAGCAGTGAGGAATGCGCGCAAAAGGGAAACGCAACGATTAAGGTCAAAACCACTAAAATGCTATCCGGACATGCCTCGTAGCCCGGTAATCACTTTTAACGATGTCTCAAATGACATCTACTGTTGGACCAACCTCACGTTTCGGAGTCAGTTTATCAACTGTCACTGATGGCCTAACATATATACGATCAAATGTGTAACAACTGGACTGCGACTCATCGACCCCGACTGTCAATAACACCTCCAACCAGAAACAGCGTAAAACACAAACTCACGTAATCATCCCCCTGCCTTTTGCTACATATCATTCATGCTTTGCGCCGGCAAGACCGTATAGAACTTTGTTTCAGCCACTAATCCACCAACCCGGCCTTTACACAAGACACAGACTAAACGTGGTATAAGCTCGCTGAACGATGATGGCTACCTCAGTCAAGGAAGTATTAAGCTGGGAAGTAATTCCATTTTCAAAAGAACCGGCAGTGTCGGGCTGATCGGTATGAAAACTGCTGGCTTCAGCTTAGCCACATCGAACACTATCTATGAATATGAAACACACTGCGAAAATACTCGCTGCTACCCGTTGTAAACGCTGATTCACGAGTTAGACTGGTGAGCCAAGATGGCTAGGCAAGTCCACTCTATGGCACTTTCCCTGGTGTTAGCGACTCTCACAACCTACTCACGGATATCACCACTACTGTCATATACTACGTACACAAAACTTGCAAGCGAGAAGTGTTTTCATAGCGACGTTACCTTTGGACGCGCACATGATGCAGAGTTGCCCCGATTTCACTCCCCACTCCTCGAGAGCGACCTTGTGGTCGCCAGGGTCAAGGTGAGCCGCTGGCTTCTACACCGCGTCCACAGCTTTCATCTTCTCGTCAATACATCAAATAAATTGTCCGACCCAATTCTATAGTTCTTTCTCCCGCTTCGTCTGACGTGAAAGAAACTTTCTGTAGCTCCTACCTTAAAATTGTAGCAATAATATACCTTGAAATAGGAACAAAATGAAGTTAGGGCAATCAATCAGAACATCTTATACACAGCTGAAGGTAATTGTATCTTCATAACGTCCTTGCAACATATTTCAAACACAATATCCTCCCCTCATCCTGAAGAGCTGACACAGGTTTGCCGTGGTTAGTATAAATATTATCTTCCAAGCTGTTTCTTTATTTCGATACACATTCTATTTTTCGAATCATCCCTGTGCAAGGTCTTCCAGGTAAATTGCCCAAGGAAAATTCACTGTTTGAAAAAGATGACACTGACGTTTCTCTGTTTCTAGAAGACTATATTTAGTGAAGGTAAGTCCTTTCCCCAATCATAAGCCAATCAACGAGAAACAAAACTAGCGTCATAAACGAGATAATGCAGTTTTTTTTCTCAGATGTTTTCAGATTCTATGAACACTTTGTTAAAGGAGATTTCAACGTCACAAAGATAACCAATCTATCGTTCTGAAGAGTGTAACCTTCTCTCAGTGCAGTTTTATCGTCACTTTACAGCAAGTGTCAAAGAGATTGAAATCTTATAAGAATAAAAAATACTTTCATCTTCGAATGCTGTTGGTATCAGTTGTATTCACTGTGAGTTGGTTAGGCGAGTAAATGCACTGGCTCTTGAAACGTGGCGCACCGACGCGTGAGCATAGCTTATTAGCTGCGGCCCGCCGAGCAAAGGGCGTTAACTAGGGCACGCGTCGCCAGCCACTACATGTGCTACTCAACAGGTGCTTCTCAAATCTCAGCATGCGCGTCGTGGGGTACGCTGGTTCACTATGTGAAAACACCAAAAACACAATCGTACATACCGTGGGCAATGCTTGCCAAGAGGCGGTGGCCAACCACCGAAATCTGAGGACGGTTATCCTGGACATGGTAAGTTAAGTAAGTATTGTGTAGACTTCTCACATATCCAATGAGAAGCAGGGGATAAAAATAATTTTTAATTAAAACCAACTTTTATTAACAGTTTTGTTTAATACAATTTCCAACAACCTGGATATTAAACGATGTAAGAGCCAATTCTGTCACAAAATATAATCAACAATTGAACTTTCAATCTATTGATTAATAACTCATTCCTCTAAAGACTTCCCAAGAGACCCTTGTTTACTGCCAACAGGGGCAATGATAAGGAATCTGGTGCAATCGCTCGGGCAGCGGAGTAAACAGGGACGCAGTGAACAATACAGAGTTAACCAATTTGTTTTGTAGCCTTAAGTATCACAGTAGCAGAGCAGCACATCCTCCCGCGGATTTACATATGACTACCGCGTGCGAAGAAAAAAGGATGTTTTCACTGTCAGTAAAAAATTGCTTTTATTGAATAAAACGCAAAATATTTCTACGCTGCAATAAAATCAAAGCATAATGGAAAGTTATGCAAATTACAATTCACTTTTAAGTCATCAAAACACTCCGAACATTTCAGTATTTAAAATTCTGAATTGGCTCCCGATATTTTTACAAAAATTTTCACACTTATTGTTAAATAGAAAATTGCAAGTCATGCAAAAGAACAGCAAACAACGTCACTTACTCAAATTTTCATCTCAGGATGGTTATGTTGGTTGGCCTGTTTCTGGCGGTCTTTAAAGGAACTAATTAGGCCTCGTGGTAATGGATTGTACAGCTTAGTATCCCTATCTTCTTACTCTCTTTTTTTTAACGCCCTGTCCTTTACTCGTTTTCTATTCGTCTTCCGAGTTGCTGCAAAACAATCCTTCCAGCGTTTTATTAACGGCCTTCTCCATTTTTTCTTCCACTGATACTGTCATGTTATTTATTCTCCCATTTTCTGTGCATTCATTCCAATACCTCCTTTCTATTACGTCTATTATTTGTACTTTATATAAAGATGTTATTTCCTTATTCCGCCTCCTTGCTCTTAGTATTGTCATTTCACTCCTTTTTAATTGCTCTTTTTTGAATCAGTCCTGTATCTCTTCCTGAGTACTAGATGCGACTTAGCGCCTGCCAAGGTGTTGGTGTGAATCAGTGCAACTCAAGGGCACTGACATAATATTTACCTATCGAATTACTCGCCACGCAGCGAGCCATAGAGAAAATTTCCTCCTACATTTCAACTTTCAAACGAAACTTGAACCGTTCCGCTCATGAGCGTTTCATCATAATATGAATTTATAATTACGTTAATCATTATTATTAATTACAAACAGTTTTCGCGTAGATTTCATGAATGTTGAAAAAAGTAATAAGACTGACACTGGTTTTAAAAAATGTCCTTGATTGTGGAAATACACAATTTCATATTAATGAAGGGACTTCAGAAAATTTCATTGCAGTTACGATTAGTAGCTTACCACAAGAAGCACTATAAACCTTTCACAAACTCTACAGATCTCTTGATTTGGTGCAAAACAATTAGCAGGTATAGTAGGTTGCCATGGCAACGGCCAAGCGGTCACTTCTGCGCGGCTACAGCCGCATATCGATCAGTAGCGTCGACCGGCCTCGACAAACGTTCAAATCGCGCGACCTCGACGAGGGCATCATCGGCGTTGAATCTCAACGATCACGCCATTTTACTTACGGAAAGAACAGATTCAGACGCAGCTTTTAAATCATTCAATTTCATTTAACACAGCAAAAAAATAATTTTCTCACCAACGATTTCATCGCAATAAAAGCGAGATATCAATTTCTATATGTATCCCTTGTTCCGAAGTTCAGAGGAGAGATTAGATTTCACAGAAAGCTCTGTATGTCAGCCACAATGTCGTTAATTGCAGACTGTAGACGTGAATGTGTGAATCAGTACGATCGATACCATAGCAACCTCCGGGCAGGACTGGCAGTAAATGATTTTGCTCGACTGGCGAGTTGTAAAGTTTGAGAAATCATCTGCGATGTTAATCACTGAGGAACAGATAAGATAAAGACAGCAGATACCGTATTAATACAAGATAAATGAAAAGGCATCCTCCAGACTTTAACCGTGAAACTTCTCTCGACGGATATGCCGATGAATCAGTCACCATTAAGTACACTTAAAAAAATTGCGTTATTATGTTGGCAAACTGTGAATTTATCAGAACCAGGTTGCCTTTAGACTGACAAGCCAAAAATATTGAACAACGAGCTAGGACCTGATAACAAGAGAGATGGCGGATTTGAATGGAAGTGAAACAAACTTCAGAGTACCGGAAATCAGAGTTTTAATGAGTTGTACATTAGATACAGCCTCTATTCGGAATGAAGAGTGGTCATCCATGTTTTTAACTCCACCATTTAATAAGAAAAGCCTTAGTTATAATGGTCACATTGCGTTCGTACATCCTGATCGTGTTGATACCTGGTCCAGAACGTGAGAAATGTTAAGTTACTTTTCAACCGGGAACGACGCAGCAAGTCTAATCCCAATTGGACAGAAATGGTGCCGAGTACTGGTACTCCTCTGTCTCCCCTCCCACTCCTCCCCGAGTCGCACGTAATACGCGAATGAGAGATCGTAATGAGTGATAGATGTACATACAAACCTCTTCATTCATTTCCTTCGTACTGATAAATCGTGCAGGAAGCGAAAGAAGTGCTCAATGTGTTTCATGCAAAGCGATTAATTACACTAATTTATGTTTGCGATCTGATGACATCTTAATAGAAAATATTGTATGTCAGTTTTTTGTGTCTTTCAGGCTTAGCGACGACGTCATTCGAACTGGGAGAGGACTGTGGAAGCATTTCTGTAAATCATTAAAACGGTTGGCCGGAATGGAAATCCTGTCCTGTCGAGTAACACAACCCACCAGGCTAGGAACATAACGATTTCTGCAGTTTACCATACAACTGAAGAGAGAAATAATTTAGTTTCCGATACGTAGTATTCTGTTTGAGAAGAGAAAATGATAAAATTCAAATTCAGCCAGTTAACCTGGATGGTTCCAAATTTCCTATAAAAAAATTGTTATTGCTGGAATTTTCATGTATTTTAGCCCCAGATTTACGTATGACAATCGGAAAAGAAGATCTAATACAATCCTCACAAGTTTCCACGAGATGCAAAAGTAAATTAAGACCAAACGTCTTTAATGGGCTTAAACAACCGAAAAAAGAAAAAAAAAAGATGACAAAGGTGAGAAATATCAGGAAAATGTGATGTACCAGAGGGAGAATTTTATCTGCCTGAATAAAGCATGAAAATACGTTGTAATGTGGAACAAACCAGTTTTCCTGGATAAATTTACTGGGCTATTACTTGTCTGTGCATCGACTTCCGATTTAAGAATTCGCTAAGCAATGTGAAATGCCACAACTCTGCTTAAGTTGAAATCGTTCTAAATCCAAAGCTCCGATATCTGTTTTTGTAATGTTGTTTGAAACGTTTACGATATTGGAATATTGGAATTAAGGCTATTCTAAATCATATTCTACCTTTAAACAATAAAAGGTTTTGAAGAATATCAGTTTCTTCCTGCGACAATCACCATTTTTTTTTTTTAATTTTGCGTTTGTACTTTACCGACTGCATTACATTTTACAACCTACTCGCAAAGCTTCCGAGTGGAATTTATTATAAATTAAAATAATTTTACAATAAAATAATCAACTTAAAATTCGAATACCGGTAAGCTATTAAAACTATCAGTTTCCACTGTCTGCTTGCTGTTTCGCAGACTTGCCTCCTACCTAGTTAGTCTGCAGCCTGCTCAACTTGAAGTTTTGACATGCGAATCGCGACTTTGGGATGATCACTCACAAACTGTTCGCTTAATTCCCGAACAGATTTGACCAAATGAATATAGACTTTATAAACAGCAAACCCTCTTACCAAGAAGTGGGCAATATTTTGTATATCTACAATCAGAGTATTAAGCTTATGAATGATGGTTATCGATACTGGCTGTGTGTGGTGGTGGTGGCGAAGATGTGACACGAGGCGCGGGGAAAGCCCAGTCGGGGAGCCAAGGCCGTCTGGTGGAGAACACCAACCACATCAATGGGATCCGCTGACGTTACACACTAGCAAAAATTCATCTAGCTATGAGAAGTGCATCGGTGACTCCACATTTTCTCGAAATTTCCCTATGAACAACAATACCACTGCTAATGTTTTAATGTTGGTCGTTCACAAAGTCTAAAAGATTATACGAAAAATGAAGGTAAAAGATTCTGAACATAACGGAACCATCCAGTTCGTCCTTATCAATAAAAGGCGGCAATGCGACAATTATCTAGAGATAAAGCCACCTGACTACGGCTGCAAGATGTTTATGCAGCATGATGTCCGAGATTGGACCCTGACCCAGCTACTGGCCGGGTCAACTGGGCACAGACTGAGCCAACACCTGAGGCACGCGACAGGATATCGTCGGTGAGTGGATGCCAGTATATCACACCATGCGATAGCAGTCAAATTAATCATTATATTTCAGGCCACAGAAGACTTACAGCACTGAAATTTACTTCAATCCAATGGCTCCGTGAGCTCAGGAGGCAACAAGCCGTCTCAAGCCAGCCAGCCACCCTTCTACCTCCGAACACTGGTATATCCTCAAACATTGAAGAAAAGTCAGCCTGCATTATTAAGATTGAGAAAAACAACCTGGGAAGAAGCCGTTATAAAATAATCAGAACTTTTCTTTTTGATTCATGCTGAACGCCTCTCTGACGCCGACGTCATTAGAATTGTGAAAGGACTGGAGGCATGGAACGGGAAGGAATTCGGCCATCACCTTTTTGAAGCAATCATTCCGACAGTCGCCAAGAGTGATTTCGGGAAATCGTTGAAAACTCAAATCTGGATAATCGAACGGGGATATGATCTCACGCGTTCACGAATATAAAGCCGAGCGTCGCGAGAACTCTTCAGTTAATAAGAAGCTTGGAAACCTAAATTGCAACTAACGGTAAAATAACACGTATACATAGGACTTTTATATTGTTATTATTCAATTAGTATGCCGGGGCTTCCTGGTGACTTGCTACCGCCTCTGTCATGGCAGCTATTCTGGAGTCTAGGTGATCAGTCGTGATTGCGCCTCAGCAAGGCTAGGCCATCTTCTGCGTTCTGATGCGCAGCTCGTTGCCACTTGCTGCATGAGAAGCGGTCTTTCCACCTGCGCACCCGCTTTCCCACTGACGCAGTCCACGAGGCTTTGGGAATTCTGCGGATCGGCGAAAGCTTCCGGCTGCTGGCACATCGCCAGGCTCGGCATCTGAACCAGTTTGTACCTCCTCGTTCCACTATGCGGCGCCGTCATGCTCAAGGTCACAATGGCTGGCTAAGTTAACTTTACACACCTATTTGCGAGAAGCATTATGGCTTCGTGTTATTTTGTTGACGTAAGTGTTATTGTTCACTGATCGCATCATAGCTAAGGAGCGTGGGTGCCATACTTATTAATTTTCGTTGCGTTGGAGCTAACGCTCGGGTGGCAATTCCACTAGTCATCTAATTAGCCCTTTATATATATTTTAAAATTTTCTTTTATAATTGGAATGTTAAATTCCTTCCCCATTTACTTTTCAGATTTACAAATTTTAATTTTAAGTCACTTAAGCGTTATTGAGAAATTATTCATCACCTCACTTGGTAATCTGTTCCAATCCCTGACACCCTAACCAACAAAATAAAATTTTCCCACTCCCTTATGCATTAAATCGAGCGCAAGCTTGTGGTCATTATCGTCTTCCCCCTACCATGTACTATTCCTAATTCTTTGACCAAGCCCCCAGCAACATTTGCCCTGTACACTCCCAGCACTCTCTTCACCCTCCACCTTTCCTCCAATGAGTCCCAACCAAGCTCCTTTATCATATCAGTTACTGAATGGCTCCTGCGATAATTTCCACAAACAAATCTAGTTGCTCTTCTCTGCACACCTTCCAATTCCTGTAATTGATAATCAAAATGTGGATCCCAAACTACAGCACCATATTCAACCAATGGTTTGACCATAATTTTGCAACCCAACTCTTTAACTTCTCTGGTATGTCCTCTCATCTCTCTCTCCAGTAAATAAAGAATTTTGTAACCCTTTCCTACCACCTGTCCAATGTGTTCTGCCCAATTGAGTTTGTTATCACAAGTTATGCCAAGATATTTACACTTCAAGCTTTCAATAAGCAATTTTGAATTCACCCTATAATCATAATTAACCTTCAGTTTTTTATCCGTATACCTAATAAGCTGACATTTCTTGGTATTTATCTTCATTCCATGCTGACCTACCCATTTAGATATTCTAGCCATGTCACCCTGCAGCTGTTCACTGTCTTCACCTGTTTTGATCCTATTGTATACCATTATATCATCTGCAAAATACCTAGATTCTGATCGTAACCCATCAACACAGTCCTAATACACTACCCTGTGGCACTCCCATTTTTTTCCACCTCTTTTGATAGTGAATTTCCCACTCTTCTGGCTTTTAAGAATGCCTCTACTCAGCAAGTAATTTTTTCATCCAATCCAATAGATTTCAGTTTATTTAAAACCATTTGATGGCTCACTCTGTTAAACGCCTTAGAAAGATCTAGTTGCACACTATCAACTTGGCCTCCACTGTCCAATTAATATGAAATATCTTGCATATAGCACACCATCTTCGATTCACATGAATATCATTGCCTAAAGCAGTGTTGTCGATCTGAAAACTAGTTTTTTTCCTCACAGACATTTTTGATGTAGCTGCATATCAATATCTCCATCATTTTGTCATCACTGATGGCAAACTAATGGGCCTGTAATTTTTAACCCTATTTGTAACCCCTCCTTTATGAACTGGTACTACTGTTGCTCTTTTCCAATCCTCTGGTAAGCAGGAAGAGTCCAAACTCATTTTAAATAAAATTTCAAGGAAAAGTGCAGTATCGTAACCCACAATCTTTAATAAATCTGTAGTAATTTATCTACACCAGCTCCTTTAAATTTGTTTTTGTGTTTTTTTTTTTTTTTTTGTTTTTTTTTTTTTGTTTTTTTTTTAGCTTTCTGAATTCCTTCATAATTTCCTGAGTATTTATTTCAAATTTTGTAGTTGCCTCATTTTTACTTTTAGGGAGACTCTCCTCTGATTCATTCCCTCCCTTTACAGGATGATTAGCCCTAGTTGTCTCACTAAACCAGTCACTCAATATCTCTGCAATTTTAAAATTCTCAGTGACTTCAAATCCATTCTTATCTACAATAGCCTGAATACCTTTCCTTCCCCCGAGTTTTCTAATATAGTCATATAAATTTCTAGATGCTTCGTTCAGTGGTCCTCCTGCACCAGTAACATTCTTCGTGAACCCATCGTTTGCTTCTATCTTTCCTCTTGGTATTAATTGCTTGTTTAGTTGTTTTAAGTTTTCCCTACTGCCTCCCTGTTCTTAACTCTGTTGTGTTACCGTCTCACTAGTCTCCTTTACCTTCTCACCTCCCTATTGTAATATGTAGGTTCTGTACTTCTCTTTATTTTCTGCTTTGGAATAAACATTTCCTCGCCTTTTTTTACTATCTCCTAAAACTCTTCCCATATCGCCTCCACTGTACTTGTGCCATCCTTCCATTTGCTAAGCCTTTCCCTGAAATATCTCTTCAATTCTAAAGTCTGTGTCTTTTTATAATACCTTTTTCCCCGTTTTATTTTGGCCACTCGTTTACTGAATCCTCTAATATCCATCAGTACCGTATAGTGATCACTTATTCCTTCAGTTACTTTACACCCTACAAGATTTTCATCAGGTTTTGTTAGAATGATATCTAACATGTTTGGTCCCCTCGTATTCTGCTCTACAACTTGCGTAAAACTTTCTTCCATTATTAACGTATTTGCAAATCTCTGTTCCCTTGTGTTATTTACCTTATTTCCTATCCAGTTGACAGCTGATAAATTTAAATTCCCTCCAATAATAACCATTCTACGTTCACATCTGTGAATGTGAATTTAGTTTCTCTCCCAAGAATCTCATCTACATCATGCATTCTTCCATCATTGCAGTTTCTGTAGTATACAATTAATACAGTGTTAAAGTATTTCACTACAGTGTGATATTGTCGCGCTAGTTGTAATACTGTTGTTATTCTACGAGTCGGCGAATGTTTCACACAAAATGACCGGTTCTCATCTCACGGGAACTTGAGACGTCGGGAATGATAGTTCTCGCATTGCATGAAGCGAGTTCAGTTTATGGACGGCTTCTGGACAACGTAACTGCACTCTACTTTTAGTTTTATAGTCTCCTCGTATTTGCAGTCTTTGGAAGTTATCCTCGTGGATCTAAAACTTAAAATGAACTTTTGGATAGTCATTACAAAATTTCTATTTAGTTAATGATAGTAATGAAGCCTATAAAGGCACTTGCAAAGCACTTTCTTTTCCACTTATGCCGTGGAGCACGCTTAGCTGTATTGGAACAGGCTACTGTAAATTAAATGCAATGTTCGACAATCAAGTTTGCGTCTGGAAATTCCTAATGCAGCTGCAATACGCATGGTTGGCGAATGTCCAGTAAGAAAATTAATGGCACACACTTTGTCAATAAATTTGGCCGCCGCTGAAAAATTCTATCACTCTTATTTTGCACAATCTGACATCAATGTCACCCTAAGAAACAGTAACGCAATACTGGCTTGCCAGTAGTACATTACTGTTTCCTAGGATGACATTGATGTCAGATTTTGCAAGATAAGGGTGATAGAATTTTTCAGTGGCGGCCCAATTTATTGTCAAAGTGTGTACATGTGAACGAATTCTGATGGAAGTATTATACCATAAGCGAACTCTCGCCACGGGATAGACCGAGCCTGGTATGATCAGTTTTCCATGGTTTTTCCGAGATCACTCCTAGCGAATGCCGCAACGATTCCTTCACCAACACCACGGACGATTTCATTTCTGTCTGTTACCCACGAGCCTTTCCCAGTTCAAATGAACGTGTCGAAAAGCCGTAAAACAGGAAACAAAATTTGTGGGACAATGACTTAAAAACACTGGACACTGCTCCTATGATTACTGGAATTTAGTACTTCCGGTATCCCGGCCCGACACCGTCACATGCCCGGAAGAAGAGATGGAGGTGGACAACAGATAGACGGCGCTAGCAACAGGCCAACTAGCGCCACCGCATAGCTGGGTTTCCGCCGCGGACAATCAGAAGCGACTGGCCTACCATAGTAAAAATACAGCCGCGCTGTCCCACTTTAGACAGTGCTGTGTTCACTGCTATTCAGTATCGTTACCGTCTCTCAGTATATCTCATCTCCGACTTCAATCATCGCGCGTCTCGGCTTACGTTCGGTTACTTCTTTGGACTCTGTGCATCGCATATTGGACTCTGATCAGTGCGCGTCTCGGTCTGCGGTCGGTTTCTTCTTTGGACTCTGCGCAGCTCATCTTGGAATTTGCTTCTGTTTTCGTTTAATCGTCTCCGTCCGCCATGTTGACATTTCGGCCGCCGTGCGGACGCAGCAGTACTGTTCGTCGATAATCTAGTTCAGTGGTTCTCAACACGGTAGTTAGGGATTGTGCATAAACTACGTGGCTTGGTCTAGGGGATGGGGAGGGGTTGGCTGGAACGCTACGCTGGGCTACGTGGGGGGAGGGTGGGATTCCGAGCTAGGCCACGTAGCTTTCCTTTCATATTATTTGTTACAGTTAAAATGAGATACAGGGGGTAGAGACAAAAGCCACGTCAGGCTACATGGGGGGAAGTGGATTCACAGGAAGCCAAAATGGAGCTACGTGGTTTATGGACGCTCCCATATTTCCTCCCTGTCGGCGTTGAGGAAATCAAAAGCAGCGTTTTTGATCCAAGTTAAATTTAAGTTCCCTCCCCCCTCTTCAGCAAGAACAACGCTCTGTACAATATGACAAATCTGATAGAGAGAGAGAAAAAAAAAAATACAGAATGCATGTATCGGAACATTATAGCTTTGTTCCTAATACCTTTTTGACTAGAAGATGAACGAGTCTCTGCAAGCTCGCTGCGCCAGAGCACCACAGTGTGATTATGTCACGGCTCAATCAACTATGCTTCTACAGTACTGTACTTAACAAATTCGTACAGTTCAATGTGAGCGACAAGCCAAAGGCGTGCGTTTGTGTTAAAACTTGACTCGTACAACCAAAATTCTATCAGGAAACATATGATGACATGTTGGTATTTTTCCAGTATTTGGTAGCAAAGATTTTACCAACAGCATGATCATTCCAATTGAATCACAGAACCTTTCTCCAGCATACAGGCAGCAGAGTTATCACTGCAAGAGTAGTTGATAGAAGCGTCAACAACTGAAGACTTAAAATTTAAATTAAGAAATGGATATCAAGAATTATATTCACCTTTTTGGGAAATTTTCCATTGCTTTACCATCAACATAATTAGCCGAAAAAAACCAAAAAAAAACGATTTGGCGTAGTTATCAATTTACCAACAAAGAAAAGAAAGATTATAAGTAGTGGAACGCAATGATTTAAGATTTCTGGTGACAAATACGACCCAAACTATTGAAAAAGTAACATCATTACACCAAGTTCAACCCTCTCACTAACAATGTTAATGTTATGTTAATTTTTAATATATATTTTTAATCAAACTTTGAGCAATATACTAATATCGTCAATAACTTTTAATAAAGTAATTTTAAAAATCTGTCCCTGTTTTCAACATATAACAGAGGGCTATCGAATCATTGTCTGAAAATTTTAAGCACAAAGGGTTACATTATTGATTACAAGAACGGAAGTCGTCACGATTTTTTTTTCTGAAATGGGGACAGTAATCATTTTTTTTTTTCGAAAAGCGGGCGGCAGGCCTATAAATGTTGTTCGTCTTAATCGTTGCAATTATGTAATGACAAATAATAATTGCGAAGAAAGAAGTCTGCCAGACGGTAAATAAATAAATAGCTTATAATACATTCAAAATTCATCTCATGGAGATGAATATTACATGCAGCGATTATTTCTGCAGGGGGGAGCATAGCTCAGGGGATAAGGCGTCTGACTACGGCCCTGATGGACGGAGTTCGATCCCCGATGAGGCCGAGTCGTTTCCATCGGAGCTGACTCAGCCTGCTGTCCCATGAGTACTGAGGAGGAAACTCAGTGGGGAAGGTGAAGCCGGCCTGAGTGTGAGCGCGACCTTTGACTTTTTTATTATTATTACCAACAGTCCGGTGGCCGTTAATGTACTTTGTGAAGTTCAATTTGATGCCATCATGGTTATGTGTTATACATTAGCCATTTAGTTTTTTTGTTTGCTGAAATAAAATGTAAAGTCGCCGCATTGGTATTACAGGATCTTAATGAATGTTCCCTTCAAAACGTTAATTGAATTTAACAGCTTTCATAGAGAAAAAATAATTTATTTAATAAAAAAAACATACTAACGGTTTGATAAAATGGAAGCTCTAATGGTTATCTAACCTAGCAGTTAATGACCGAGAATTTTTGTGAGTGATCATAAGAGTGGAAATGTTTGCAGCGCTAGAGGAGCTTGTAAGGCACGTGCCACAACTCAGGTGTCCGTGACCTGCAGTGCTCACAACACCTCAACACCAAACACTGCAGCCATCTCCCCAACCAACCGTCATCACCATTGTATCACATTATTCAAGATTTTATTTATTTTGTGCTATTAAATGAAAAAAAATAATATAGAACTGCTTGGAAGCATCTAGACCTTACGATACCCAATTTTTTAATATTTTACACAACTTCGAGTTTGAGCCTCCCTGTCAAACGAGTTGAAACTGTACGACAACCAGAAAAGTTATGGCTTATGTCTACATTAAATCGAGTGTAAACATTTGAAATGCGAACCTGTTAATCTGGAAACAGAGGTAAGACTACGAACCTTACATTTAACAGTGTTTAGAACAGCAAGTGTAAACCAGAAATTTTATTATACTTTAGGCGCCAAACAACAATTACGCTGCCATTGTTATAATAACGAAACGTAACTTCCTACCCTGCTTCCATCTGTTTGGCGTAAGTTGATGCAACGTGATATGAACGTTTGTCACATTTATGTACAGCTGTACCAAAAAATTTGTTAGGACGTATAGACCGATTTTAAAAAGGAAATAGAAAACCAAAACGAAGTCAGAGCTACAAGTCGTATCTACCAACCTCTGTGTGAGATTTACTCGAGTAGTCATGTGAAAAAGTGTGTCCCGAACACAAATATTCACAAATATTCAGTGAGTAAGTTGCAGCCTGCTCCATTGAAGGCTGACAATTTTTAATTTAAAATAATATCGCAGAACACTTTTTTCATAAAATTATATATATGTACAGATATATTTTATAATGAGCTGTAGGATACATGAAACCATCTCTAAAAATGTGTCTTCTTTTTAACTAAATTCAGTACTCTTTTTTGAGAAGGTATAATAACAACGGTTTGGTCATTAGGTACATAAAATTTTAGTAAAGCAGAAGATTATTTTTTATGACTTCATTGCAAGGGCGTATCCAGGATCAGAACTAGGGATGGGGGGGGGGGGGAGGGGAACTCTTATTTTTTTCGAGGAAGTGGGGTGGGGGACTGAAAAATGTCGATTTCTTACAAAATAAAACTCAAACATATTGAGGAAACTATTTTTATTATTGATTAACATAGTAATCCAAGGACCTACTATGCAGTTAATCAAGATCGTAATTCAATTATAGTTTTTTATGTAAACATTAATCGTCTCGGATTCTTAGAACAATTTTCAGTAATTTTCTTTGTTAATACCTCACGGTGTACTTTCACGAAATTTCGATGCACACTCATCAGGCATAATCCAGCCAATCTTTCCTCTCCCATAGTGCTCCTGAGCCAGTTTTTCACTCGTCGAAGCGTAATGAAGACAACTTGATTTTTCTTCTAGGGGGGGGGGGGGGCTCGCTGGATACGCCCATGCTTCATTCCTTTCCTTTCGGTGGTAAAAAAAGACAAATCGTAAAATTATTGCACTAACCTTGCGAAGCTATGTTCACCGTCTAGTGATCATGAGATTTTTTTTCTAGAAAATACCCTTTATAAATACATACATGAACAATAAAAGGAGCACCAACTTTTGTTCATTATAATTTTTTTATTGTTACAAGTAAATGGCTAACTAAAAGCACTGATACATCCATTATTCGTTTACCTCACTGTGACTTTTAACTGAGAAACACCATAACTCATAGCAACCAGAATCACAAAATACTTTTTTTGTTTCGAAATTACATTTCTCAATAACTCAAGAAATACTGAAACTTCTTTCATAAACAAAAGGAACGATTGAAGTAATGTGGGGCATTGATAATGCGTTGTGATAGGAGGCATGCCAGGAGAAGTTCTGCAGTGTTGCTGCTGTTTCACAGTGGGGCGGGCGTGTGTGAAGACAATTGCAATGACAAAAAAGCACAACCGGGTGATCCACAAAAGATCACGCCCAACACACAGCAAAGCTGAATGGCAATATATTTAAGTTAGACGACATTCATTTGAATTTCTGTAGTTATTGGGAAAAAATAACGCCCCCATCCCTTCAACATTTTAATTCGCCCTGTCGTCGCAATTATCGACTCGCCCGAAAGCTGCATCCAACAAGATCTCATTCATTCGAATAAATTTTTCCATTGTTCCCCATACCTCTCTTCTAGACGTCTCTTTAATCTCGTTACTGTACGTGTTCTCTCGAAATTACACCGTCCATACTCACTCGTTCAATATCTTTGACTAGCAGTGTGTGATGCGACTACCAAGTAGTAATATGGTTTTGTAACAGATGGAATAGCGAGTGATGTTTTGCACTAAAAAAAACAAATGGAAGAAGGAATAGGGTGGAAACCTGTTATTGGCCCATTCAGGCGCACTGTTCCCAAGGACAAAGTGGATGACAAGCATAACGACCCCATCCGACAGAGGAATCACCATCAACTGTCGTCTGCCCTCACTCCATACGCCCTGTGGAGGCAGAACTTTGGTGATTATGAACTGTGCACTACCATATATCCTACCGTACCGGTCCAACAGTAAGAACCTATCCAGCTAACACAGTGTTACGCGCCGTGCACCGTCACAGTGGGACGGGTTATTATTTTGTAATACGGAACAATGTATAGAGATTAATACATTGAAAAAAATTTCAGAATTTGTTTATAATAAGGTTAAAAGTCTACGAGTATTATAACCTCAGTAAATAGTTCGAAGATAGGTAACATAATTCAATTTTTTTAAACTGCTTAACGTCTCTTAACAGCGAGGTCTTTAGAGACAGGAAAGGATGGGGGGAAGGAATTCGGCCATGGACTTTTGAAGGAAGCATCCCAGCATTTGCCTAGAGTGATTTGGGGAAACCATGGAAAGCCCAAATCTGGATGACCGGACGGGGATTCGAACCGCCGTCCTCCCGAAAGCGAGGCCAGAACGCTAACCGTTACACCACCACGCTAGGTTCATCATTCAAGTTAAAGTAGTTTATACAATAAAACCATACGTAATTACCAACAATCGCGTAAAAGTGTTCTATTTACTTACGAATCACGACGAACGACAAGAACACACATTTGTTGAGGGGAGTCAAATGCCATTTGGAGGGGTAGAGGCAAGCAGGGCAAAGCATCCAGTCAAGTGTGCGTCTGGCTTGTCAGAGCGGCAACGCCACGCAAACAGGTATACAACACGCTTTTGCGCCATTTTGCGGATTGCGGATCCGCATAAAACTGTAAGATGAAGCGGGATCCCGCGTTGCTAGATTGCAATCTCTAGTCGCAGACAAAAAACTGTCGCAGTCATCTTGCTAACGACAATGCTGGTCGGTGCCGGCACGAGTCTGCACGAGTCTGCACGGACACGCTCCGCTCACGCGCGGTGGATGTGAATAAGCCTATATATAATGTACGTAATCATGTGGACGCGAGGGAGGCGAGCCGACACTCGGCTGAGTGTTGGTGCTGTGACGGCGCAGGCTCGGCTCGGTCTAGTGTGGTTCGACCTTTTATTCGGAGTACGTTTTCTGTATCATTTCAGTATCTAACAGCGGCATATGATACAGTTTGGCTGGATGCACTGCTACTTAAACTTAAAAAACATATACCCTGCAGGAAACTAACATCACTCCTGAAGAATATGCTGACCAACCGATATTTTAAGGTCACCGTCGGACATAAGACAAGTAAGTCATTTACAATAAAAAATGGATTACCTCAAGGGTCAGAGCTAGCTCCATTGCTCTTCAACTTGTACACCAGTGACATGCCAGAAACAACCGGCAATAAATTCTGCTACGCTGACGACATAGCTATCGCCGTCCAAACTGCCACATTAGAGGAATGTGAGAGCATTCTCTCTAACGACTTAGAAACCTTGAACACATATTATAGAAAGTGGAGACTTTGTCCGAACCCAATGAAAACAGAAGTATGCGCATTCCACTTGAGCAATAGAATAGCACATCAGCAGCTCAAAGTGAACTTCTGCCACCAGAGGGTGAAACATAATTTCCATCCTAAGTATCTTGGCATCACCTTAGACAGCTCCTTAACATTCAAAAAACACCTCGAAAACACAAGTCAGAAACTGAAAACACGAAACAACATCATGAAGAAGCTAGCTGGTACTTCGTGGGGAGCTGATGCGAACACACTACGAACAACCGCTCTCACCATGGTTTACCCTGTTGCTGAGTACTGTGCTCCAGTGTGGCAACGTAGTACTCATACTAGAAAAATCGACGTCCACCTGAATGAGTGTAAGAGTAATAACTGGCACCCTAAAATCCACCCCAGTCCCCTGGTTGCACCTGATCAGCAAAATACCGCCTCCAGAGATAAGACGCCAAGAAGCAACGGCACGTGAGTGGATATCATCCACATTCCACAGGATCTCCCAATCCACGAGGTTCTAAATAACTTACCACCCACTCGTCGTAAGTCCAGGAATCCGGTATGGGAAGATGTATTTGACTTTGATGTCATGGAAAAATGGCGACAAAGCTGGAACTCCGCATCTGTAAAACATCCAGATATTAAAGATCTCACAACTGGACTTCCAGGATTCCATTTAAATAGAGACCAGTGGGTCAAACTAAATCGCCTAAGAACAGGCCATGCGAAATGCAACGCCATGTTATATAAGTGGGGTCTTCAGGATTCTCCTGCATGTGACTGCGGTGCTCCTTCCCAGAGTGTGGAGCATATTATCAGGGAATGCCCTCTACGGAAGTATGATGGACCATATGAAGATGTTTTTGGAGCTACAAGTTCCTTCGTAGAATGACTGAAAGAACTGGACATCAACTTGTGAACGCTACCAACGTTCTTGTCATTGTATATATTTATTATTGTGTTAGTTGCTTGCCATACGACAAATAAAATAAAAATAAATCAACATACTTTTTTAAAAATGAAAATCTTTATTGTTTACACTTCTTGTACATTAGCAAACAAGTTTCATATGAACCATTTTTCAATCTAGCTCTTGGTTTGTCGGATTTTCGAAAATAATACTACGATCAAAGGAAGTAGTATCTTCAGCTACGTTTTCGTTCTGTTCCATCTTTCATAACAAAAAATTCGGAAATTTGAACTGTGATAAGTGATCAAACTGATGCCCTCCTGTCTCAAGGAACTTTTGAAGGAAAGATTCGTGTGTTCCCAAAAGTACTTCTCTTTTAATATTGGCAGAGAAGTAAGTCGTATCCTTCCCTTCACGTTTCTGGTGTCGTTGGTACATCAATATAAACTTTTTCTTTGAAGAAAATCCATAAAAATTTTTTTTGGATGCTGGACATACTAACCAACGATCATTGTAAACGGTACATAATGAGGTGTACATGCATCATGTTGGTACCAGAGTGCCTTTCTTCTAAGAATACATCTTCCACAGTTAATAACTTCTCAGTTAAAAAGTTTCAGTACATTTGTCATGTTAATGTGCCATTAATGAAAAGGAGTCCAATTATCTTCCAATATTCAAAATCATAATTTCATAGCCTACGATCAATGAAGCTTCACTTTCCAACAACACATGTTATGTCGATTTGCTTGGCAGTGATTTGTGAAGCTGCATTCGTAAAATAATAATAATAATGTAGCGGGAAAAAAAATCTTAATTATATTTTGTATCCATCCAGGAAATACTATTCTCTTCACACAACCGTCGCCCAGGGGCGTAGCTACTATGGGGCTGTGCAGTGCAGTGCACCGGGGCACAACTCAGGGACCCCCAGCCTCAGCTTACAGGGCCCCTACCAGCAACACAAAGCAAAAAAGGTCACCCCATCTGCTCCGAGGGCCAAAAATAATTTTTTTGCACCGGGGCCCTTGTTGACCTAGCTACGCCACTGCGGTCGCCCCTAGTTCTTGATGTAACAGCACATGTTACTGATTGCGTGAACGCTGCTTTTAAAACTGTAGCTATTTTTCAAGAACTTACTTGGAGGGGAGGGGCAGTAATTTACTGCCACTAACGTTGCGGTTGTCTAATTCTTCTGCGGTTCCTCTCTCTCTCTCTCTCTCTCTCTCTCTCTCTCTCTTTACGCACTACCTTCTTCCGAAAACCGTTTTACAACACAACGAAACAACGATTTCAATGAATTTATTCTATTGGAAAATCGTTCAACATAGCCTGTTAAACATTTCTTCCAGAATCATTCCAATTTTCTCCTCTACCAATAGCTACTTTATGTTCGACAAAAGTTAACTGCAGCACAATAAAATAATGTATCGTAAGACTTAAGCTTTTAATCGACTTACGTTATCTGCCATTCTTTTATAAACAAATTGTCAGTACCCATCTATGGATTACGGAATACAAAATAACTAATAACTGTGTTGAAAGCTCAAACTGATTGTTCCATATCAGCGGTACGTCAGGATTCGAAGACGGCTGGTTACAGCACGCCGTCCCGTCTCGTTACCATCAGCACGACTGGAGTACTCATCGTGTAGTGGTTCCAAACCGGTTGCATGACTTCACCCACCAACCACATGTAAGACTTATCCTTTACGCGTGCAAACACTTTCTAAGCAACGCCGTTATTCTACGGTATAAGTCATCTTTAAGTACGATTTTCTTTGATCGAAGTTTGTTGTTCAAATGTCTGTCAAACTAAGCGCTACACTGAAAAATGGTTCACTTGAAATGTGTTTACTATTTTACAAGAAAGAAAAATAATAAATAGGTTTCCATTTAAAAAAAAACTTATGTTGATCTTGAACTTGAAAACGTAATCGAAATTAAAATCTTAACAACAATTAACTTTTAATTATCTCAAACACGTGGTTTTCGAGATATTAAAAAGTACCAGTAACATAATCCATCATACATTTAAAAAAAAATTGAATTAGTTGTTACTCTTGTGTATCTCAACGTAAATCCGAAATATCTATCCATAAAAAAAGGGGGAACAGCACAGTAAGTCAACTGTCACTACGCAAGGGAAAGCGTCAGAGGAAAAAGAAACATTTGTTACAATAACCTGTTTCGGAAGAAAAAAGTAAAATGTGTTTTCCTTGTTTTGCCATTAGCTGTCATACATGAACTGACGTGCTGCTCTAAACTGTAACTTGATTCATAGTTTATACGTCAATGCGTTTGAAATAGAGGTGAAGCTAGTAAGCTCAAGTTTAATCAACATGTCGCAATTCATCTCAAGCAAGAATAATGCAGTAATTGTGAAGTATTGACATTAGCACGATTGTCATCGGGTTTTTCAGCGGGAGAGAATACAACACATGTGAGAGAACCATCCGCTCATCACCAAACTCGTGGAATAATTCCCAGTCCATAGATGAGCGTTGGAGATTTATGAAATATATCTTTAGGCTTATATCCTCTTCAGTCCCGAGGTATCATATATGATACCTCCAGAAATTATTTTTTTCTCGGGCCTCTGCACAGCTGAACCTTTTCTGGCCTATGGTATCATCTACGATACACATCGCGCTTCTCACAGCTCATTCGTTCGATCTTCTGCCGAGTGTCACAAGGTGACAGCACTGTTTTGAAACTTGGGATTCTGCAGTTGCACAGCATGGCTCGTCGAAATAAAGGTAGAGTCATATTTTTTTTCCATTTACAAGTGTTTTCACGTGCTTTAATAACTTATTAAATCTGTACAGACATATCCCAGTTAAAATCAAACTATAAATTAATGTTATATCGAATTTAAAAACTTTAAACTTTTAGGTATCATATATGATACCTTGGGACTCAACGCCTACTTTTTAGGTATCATATATGATACCTTGGGACTCAATGCCTACTTTTTTTTACATCAGTGGAAGTGTAATTAAATATTCTTTTCACTTGATTTCCAGGCTTGACTGATGAAAACATCACTGAGCTGGTCAGTAGAATTAATCAAGATTATTCTGGCATGGAGTTTGATGAATCTGATGACGCAAACAGATCAAAGTGCCTCTTGTTCAAATTCGGCAAACAAATGAATTATGGAGGCATTCAGATGAGTAAGAATAAGTATGTTACCAATGTAATTACTTTTTTCCCACTAGATAGTTTATTTAGAATAATTATTCGTCACTTTTAGTTTTCAGATCGGTGACACCGCCAGATCAAAGTGAAGAAAGTGCTTTAGAAAAGGAAGCCCTGCCTCTTGTTCAAATTCGACAAACAAATGAGTTCTGGAGGCATAAAAATGGGTAAGAATAAGTATGTTACCAAAGTAATTACTTTTTTCCCACTTGATAGTTTATTTAGAATAATTATTTGTCAATTTTAGTTTTCAGATTGGTGATGCCTCCAGTGAACTCAAAACGAACATTGTTGGCAGCAGCTCAGTAGTCACAGGTGAACTCACTACTGACAGGAATTGCTTTAACAAATTTTACAAAAAATAAAATTAAATTAAATTGAGACAAATAATATTAACAGTGATCCATGTTCTAATATCAAGAAAAGAAAAACTACTTTGAATATTTTTATTGTTGTAATTTTGTTTAAATATTTTGAATTGTTTACTTCACAATTGTTGAAAATTTTTATATTACTTTTTATATTACATTTGTATGTTGGCCTATCTACAGACCTACAACAAATCTGAAGATTATGTGTATTGTTTATGACTTATTTATTTGTAATAAAACAGCATGAAGCAGTAAAGTTGTGTATATAATTTACCTGCTTGAGTCCCAAGGTATCATATATGATACCATCTATAAAAAATTAATTATTGTTTCAAAAAAAATTTTCATGGTCATTCGTTGTTAACTAGCATCAACAGGGGCGGATCCAGGGGGGGGGCTAGGGGGCTCAAGCCCCCCCCAAAAGTATCTTTGGTCCACCCCCGACATTGTAGTTTTGAGACCTTTTTTTTTTTTTTTTTTTTTTTTTTTTTTTTTTTTTTTTAGCTCTACGGATTTGAGGCCCGAGGAGGCTATAAAAACTACCTTTTTCCCGACTCAAGCCCCCCCCAAAGCCAAATTCCACTGAAGGCAAGCCCTCTGAACCAAAATTCACTCAGCCCAAGCCCCCCCCAAACCAAAGTCCGCTCAAGCCCCCCCCAAAACAAAATCCTGGATCCGCCCCTGAGCATCAACACAAAGTAAATAACACAATAGTAGTTCACTTGCACTTTTATTATGAGCTCGGGACTGAAGAGGATAACAGCTCTCAGCATCTTCTTCTATCTATCTATCTATCTATATCTATAAAACGAAAACCGGATATATTTGAAGTAAAAAAACTCGGGAACTACAGAGCAGATTTCGATGGGGTTTTCACCGTTTTAAAGATTAGAATCTCAATTGAAGTGTTTGGTATGTCTGATGCTCCAACGTAACATAACGCAGGTGTGGTAAATGAAAATCTTAACGTAAAGCCCGAAGCAAAAAATAAAAGAAATACGATACTTACGTCATACATCGTAAAAAAATAATAGCCATGTTATCGCATGTAACGTTTACTTTATTAAATTTTGGTTTTTAGTCTTTAAACCCCATACATATTTATATCGAATGTGAAGAGGAAACTACGTAAAGTGGAAAATATTTAAATTAATTTTAATAATACAATGAAAAAAATCTTTCGATATCTTCTTTGTGTCTTGATGTTACTATCTGAGTCCGCACTGCTACAATCTCTGATGTGAAATTTTAATGGGTGTGTTAAGTAATGCATATTTGACGGTTTTGAACATGAAATTGAGCTGTTTAAAACCTTTAGTGAAGAACCTTCCGAGAAATGTGTTGCTTTTTGAAATTAGTGTCTCTGGATGCGAATTAAATTCTCGCTGTTAATAGTATGTAATGCACGGCTTTGAACATGAAATTGAACTGTTTAAAACAATTAGTGTTGACATGTTCCTGATATCATGGCTAAAAATATTGCAGGAATAAATCAACCCCAACCCCATCTCTTTCCTGCTACACAGGGGGTTAGCCGCTTAAATACGTATAGAAGAATGGAGCGACTGACATGAAATTCACAAGTGCAAAACACTGGCAGTTCTATCATTATCGTGGCGCCAAAATCTGATGATAAATTCTTAAAGAACTCGGCGAAAAAAATCTAAAATAAAGAATAACATTTCTTGATATCTCACTTGGTTTTCAAGATTTAACATGTCAAAAATCAGTAATAGTTCCTTGTGCTTTTGGTGACATTTATTCTGGTCCAGGTTGTATTTCAACCAAACAACAACCACTAGGAAGAAAATAAAAAACCTATAGTGCATTTCCACCTTGTAGATATAGTGGTTTGATGCTGCCATATCTCGAGAACTAAGCGAGATATCAAAAACATTTATACTTTAATTTCAATTTGTCTCACCAAGTTACATACGAATTTATTATTAAATTTAGCTGAGGCGAAATTTTTATTCTGGTCCAGGCTGCATTTCAACCTAACCACGTCAATTTTGAAATACGATATCTCGAGAACTAAGCGAGATATCAAAATATATATATATATATTCTTTACTTTCAATTTGACTCATCGAGTTACAAAGGATTCCTTCATCAAATTGCAGCTCCACGGTTATCGTAGAATCCCCCAAAAAATTTACCTCTTTTATGAGCTTCAATATTCACTGTGTGTGTAAATCAATCTAGATCATACCGGGCAGCGCCGGGAACTCTGCTAGTAAAATTACATTTAAAGAATTATGTACTAGATAACAAGATGGGAGATGATTAACTGTGGACTTGTATATTTTTCGTATGAATTTGAGTATATTCATCATGTAAAAGAACATTATTTTATAGAGAGAAACTGTGTAATGATATGTAATACGTTCAAGGACAGTATTATGCATGAAACATTAATTAAAAGTTAGAAATTTTGTTGATGTGAGCCTCGATGTTTGGAGGACAATTCTCAACTGTTTGGAGGACAATTCTCAACTGTTTGGAATGGTCGGTGTAGATAATTTTGTGTGTAAATGCATGTAAACAGTATTAACTTTCATATTAAGGTATTTTATAATGATTGTGAGTGACTTTGTACAATTTGTAATTATTTTTGAATGAATTTAATTGCTAATGTATTGTTAACGTTCAAAAAATATCCGTCAGCACTCTTTTTTTTGTGTTTCTTCAGCGCTTATTCATACGCGCGGAAATGGCGAGGAGAGTTAAAACCTTCTGGCGATCGACGGCAGCAATCTGTAAATTGGAGGACAAATTAAGTGAATAGAAAAAAATCATTAATTGGCGAAAGGATGGCTTGGTTAAATATCGAGTTTCCTATCAGGCTGTTAGACTAGTATGGCCCGAAGGACCGAAATTAAGAAGCATATGGTTGATGACAGACAACTATTACTCGCCTCAAATCTAACTAGTCCGTCCTTGAAGTCCATCGAACATTTTTCTGGAGACCACAATTGTGTCAACTCGGCAGCTGTCAACCGCAAGAGTAAATGATAGTCATCAGCTGTCAAACAAATGATATGTAGTACCATCAGTAAGGGTTACATAATCCGAAAGAAAAACGGATAAATGGCGACATGGACTGATGCAATTGCGGAGAGGTCCAGACCTCGGAATATTTACTACTCTCTTTGGCTGTATTCTAGAAAACCAATGATGAAGATACAGAATTCCGAAAGAAGAAAATATAATTGTGTTCCCGAATACGAAAAAAGAACTGAACCGTTATGTTTTTATTCAAATATGCAAATCTTAAAAAAAGTTTCAAAATTATTCTTTGAAAGCACTAACACGAATAACTCTACACTTTCGTCTACGCAGCTAACTGTTTCACCGCTCCCGCCAGTTCTTGTTCGATATGTAACATCCTTCGGACACAATCAAACAGGAGCTGTGCAACTCCACCGCAGCTCTGGGCCTCTGGCTAGGCTATATCACGGGCCGTGCCCAAGCTTGTTGAAGGTCACACCGAGGGAACAACTCACAATATCTAGCGTAAGCCATACAATATAAAACGAAGGCAAGTAGCCTAGTAACTAACAAAACTGTCGATCGATGCAGAATAAATCTTTCTCCCAGTTGCAAATGATGGCCGCAAGGGTACGAAATAAACACTCATGACGAATACTAAATACCAATAATATCTGTTGAAAATTATATACAGAAGAGAAACAACGCAAATGATCAGAGCCGACGATCTCACCTCAATGCTTAAAAATGGCCACTAAGTTGAGGATTTTAACATCCTACACGATACAATAAACAACAATGACAACACTCTAAACGGCAAAGCAATGTTACAGGCTGTTCAGCAAGAAGTCTCAGAATGGTGTGTGTTAAAAACGCGAGTCTAAATTGTGTTTGTCAAACGAAGGGACATAAATCAGGATGAACTTTAAAGGCCCGATAATAATTTAAGCGACATGGGGTGTTACTCACAGGTACAACAATTGCTCACAAAGCTTCTCAGTACACAAAATTTGAACTGTTGCTACCTGGGGCGAGTACTTTATTTTATATACATACAACTAAATAGTTATGCTCATATATAAACCATAATTGAGCCGCAGAGTTAGCCCATAACAACGTGCAGGTGGTCCGCAGGCAAATTATTAAAAATTTTAATGCCGTATTCGTACTGTACAAAGCTACAAGCGAGTAGAAGCCATATGCCCAACTTTCTTAAAAGCCACAAATATTTCAATGGCCACGAAAAAATCTGTGTTTTCCAGGTTGTGAGAGTAGCATCATTGCTCCTACAGTAGTCTATTAATTTCCAGTTGGCATCAAAAAGAACACAGTTTTTCAGGGATTAAGTTGATGACCGCTTTCTGAAGGACTCATGGGAGGTGTGAGGGACCTCTGTACATGGTGGGGTTGATGACGTAAGAGTGGAAATGTAACCAAAAATAAAAGATTTTAGGTCTCATTTCTTTTATTTTATTTTGATTGTAAAACATCTCTCCAACATTAACATGGTCATTCAATTGGTTACTAAATATTGAGAATCTGGTCAATATTTAATTACCTTTTGATAGTTCAATTCCAGTTTCCTAACCGTGTTTCCGCTGGAATTCTAAACTTGCTTTTGGATTTACTACCTTATTATATACATTAAAATATGTGCCACATAGGTACAAAATTAGGGGCGTATAAGTTAGTGGTGTGCAACATTATTTTTGACAGTTTACTGGTCTTCGGCTTTAAAACACTGCATTACATCAATACGATTTAAACACACAGCCACCGCGTACAGCAGGCCCCAGCGTTGTCATTTGTTGGAAACAACTGTTTCTCTACACACTCGTGTCTATAAGTTAAGAGGCGTTGACAACAATTTGATTAGTGACACAGTGATACTGATAGTTACAGAGTTTTGTTTTGGGCTTTCGCCTCGTCGATGGCCAGATCATTAGAGGTGGGAAAGGACTGGGGACAAGGAAGGGGAAGGAATTTGGACATGGCCTTATGAAGTAATCATCCGGGCATTCGCATGTAGTGATTTAGGAGAACCATGGATGGGGATTCGAACCCACGTCCTCCCGAATGCGAGGTCAGAAGCTTTACCACTCAACCATCACACTAGTTCACAAGGTATAGTCTATAGAGCTTTTCAAGTTATTTCAAACTGAATTGTTGTCCGAGTAGTAGGGAGTAAGATATTTGTGAAAAAACCTATTTTTGTGACCTATGACCTTGAATATCGGTGGGAAGAAAATTCAGGTGTATATAAAAATCCGGCTTAGTTGGAATTTTTCTGAACTAAAATTCTAATTTTAGAAGCCTATAGCACCGCCTCATTTACACTTCCGTGCAAGAAGACTGCAAACAACCGTGAAAAATTTCCGCTCTAAACTGTTAACAGACGTATAGCATTTTTGGTCAGGAAACAAACTAGCGATTTCGATTTTCCGCGAAATTCGCCCCTGACAGCTGTACCTACAGCTTTAATATGGATTCCGAACCACGGAACGTACTTATTTTATCAAAGGAAAGTCCGAAGAAACTCTTGACCCCACTGGGATTTGAACTCGGGGTTCTGAGTTTTCGCGGCAAGCTCCTTAACCACTGAGGTACTAGACAGAGTCGAGACTGTGTCTAGTAGTAAACCAGAAGGTATGTACCGACTTCCAAGAAATGCAAATATGTGCGATGACAGAGAAAATCCTCCGCAAACATGACTACCTCCCCTATCAGCTGTTAAGTGGCGCTGGAAGCAACACAACTGTCAGCATTTAACGCGCAACGGTCGTGCCATTATCATACAGGTCCTGGTTTTTTTCTTATACTTATAGCTTTACGCCTCGTCGACGTCGAGGTCATTAGAGGTGGGATGTGACTGGGGACAAGGAACGGAAAGGAATTCAGCCATCGCCCTTTGAAATAAGCATCCCAGCATTCGCCTGGAGTGATTTGAGGAAACCATGGATGCCCGGACGGGGATTCGAACCGGTGTCCTCCCGGATGCGAGGCAAGAACGCAGGTCCTGGTAACACAATCTCAAAGCAGAATATACAACGCATTTTTGATATGGGTGCTCTTTAAAATAAATGTTGGGTTCAATAGATTAGAGTCCTGCAGCTAAATTTCAACTGATGTTCCTAAAGAGTCTTCCTCCGACCATGATAATTTTGTATTATGTAATGCTAGGTTAAAATGTAAGGTTGACTTTTATATTAATAGCCCCAGGGAAACACAATACGGAGTGAAACAGTTCACCAAATTTGGGAGTCTTTATTCTTCCTTGGTTATCAACCGAAGTATTTTACTGTATCATTTCTCTTCTCTTATTTTAGTTCACAGTAGGTATGGCATCTGACAATCTGATTCACAAATGTCAGGTGTGGCCAACGACGGAACCTTCCACTATCGTCGTCACAAATTGGTTGTGGCGCAATACATGACCAGAGAGATGGTCTCTTCTCGTTTGAGTAAGACGCCCTAGGACCAGCTGCGTTAAATATTTCTTCGTCACTTTGTGCTTCCAGCCGTCTTTAGCGTTCTGCCATAGTACCAGATCCTCAGCACCCAGGTCCATACAAGCCCACACTTCTAACAGGCTTGCATGAACATGATACTGATATCTGAGACTGGAATTACGTAAGTTTATGTAGGTGTTAAAGTCATTTCTGGCTTGACTCTTTTGGACTAATTATAACTAGTTTACTTCTACCATCTACAGTAATGTTATTTTCCATGTAGGTGTATTCTTACACAGTTTGAGCTCACAACCACACGTTGGACCTATTTCACCTGTCTATTCCCCTTTTATTTAGTCTGCCGGTTTCCTAAACATTTGCTGTTCTCTACATTGATTACATCAGTTGGGTCTGCATACTTTAAAGTGTACGTTCACCCACGCGCTCACTCCAGTGCCATATTGGTTTGAATTTACAGTGAAAAATGATAGAACAGGCCGTCTTCGTCATATTTTATCTCTATTTCCTCATCTTTTGATACAATTACTCTTTCCTTTATCTATAACATTATCATTTTTTATTAAACCTGTTTTCCTCAGAAACCAGAAATTTCACATTCCAGTTGGCATTAATTAAATGGCATTTCCAGAGGCACAAAAGTTAAAATGGTAGCTGGTTTTTCCTCGGCTTTTTTTCCCAACTGTAGTCTTAGGGCTAAGATGGTTCCCTTGCTCTTGTCCCTCTTTTAAGTCAAAATTGGTCTTATCAGAGTAAGGGTTTCCATCCGCCTTTGCATGTTTCTCACAATTAAACGTATTTGAGATGAAGCCGTACTGTTCACGTCTAATGGTCGCTATCTTCTTAGGTATTGGGGATGTAAAGAGGAAATTTTGAATTTCGATGAAATAAGTTGTAAAATGTTAATCTTCACGAATGATAAAAAAAAAACAAGTTTTTCTTAACCCAGTTACTTAGTTTTCGAAAAGTTAATCAAATCCTCAAATAAAAATTTCGAATACCAACAGAAAAATGTAAATTCTAGTATAACTACCCTACAAATTTATTAACTACACTTAAGACACAGACGTCGTTCTGCTTCCGCCGGTTTACATGATATTACGAATGGTACAGCCGATTAAAATTTAAATCTGAGATAACTTTTTTCATCTGTGGGGAAAACAATTGTGGTGGGGGGGGGGCGTGAAACAGCACCCTAAAGATATGTTGTTAAGAGAAAATTTCGTTGCTTTATACAGGACAAAAATATTGACCTTGGGTAAATAAACTGAGTAATGTTTACGTCATAAATCAAATTGTTAAATTTTTAAAATATTCTATTACGTCGTTTCAAATTCTCGCTTAAAAAAATTAATCAGCAAAAAACGCATAACGTCCATTTTGGAAATGACGTGTTAGTTCTTCCTCGATTAACCTGGTTTAGACTACTGTAATTTTTTTATATCCCTTTCAGGACAAACACATTCTAATTTGTTTCATCAAAATTATTATTATTTTTTCTTGTACTAAACTATGAAATATTTACTCGATATTCCCAACTTATATCCCTTTCAGGACAAACACATTCTAATTTGTTTCATCAAAATTATTATTATTTTTTCTTGCACTAAACTATGAAATATTTACTCGATATTCCCAACTATAGAGTATTATATCGTGCCATCAAAATGTTTTTCCACAGATAAAAAATATTTCAAGCCCAAGTTTTAATCCTCTATAACTTTTTCCAAAATTACTGAACTCTGAATGAGCAGAATAAAAAGGCTTTACGGGTACTCGAAATCGAGGTCATTAGAGCCAGGAGAGCACTGTGAACATGGAACTGGAAGGAATTCGGCCATGGCCGTTTGAAGGGCCCACCCTGAAATCTCGCACAATTTCTATGCACAAATCTTTAAAATGAAGAGGTGATTCAATATTTAAAAGTTACATGATAGGGCAGATTAGATCGTGTTTTATAAATTTCGGTACGAGAATCATTTCGCAATTTGTTTCTTCGAGCTTGAATTTATTTCCTATATGAATCCGTTGTGTCAGGAACTTTACGTAAATAAATTTTTACGCTGGTTAAAACAGTTTTTCAACATTATGTTTCCGTAATCTATACAGTAAATGGCAAAATTCCCCACCAGTGTAGCTCAAAGCTCTCATTAGGGACGTCGAGCCTTAGATTTCGAACAGGAACTCAGTTCCTCCCCTCCCCCCCCCCCCACACTCTTCTAATGATTCACGTAGTCCTTGGTGTGCGTATCGAAAAAGGGGGGGGGGTGATGGCAAAATTATCAAAATTGAAGTGAGACATTTGGGGAATCTCCTTTGTAAAGAGGAAAGAATCCTTACAGAATCTCAGATAAGTCATAATCAACCAATAACCAAAGCACATTATAATAGTGTACCAATCAATATACACGATATTTTGGCAATAAACTATATTTATCACTCGAGTAACATGTTAATACATTTAGTAGGCTTAGTGATTATACAACTGGCTAACCAAAAAGCAAGGAGAAATAGAACTCTCACAACCATGTAGAGCCAACGTCAAAAACCAACTGGATGCGCTGAAAAACGTAAACGGTCACAGCAAAAATTTCACAGTGCATCTACTTTGCCTAGTCGCCGACCAACTACATTCATTCAGTACACATGCCTTCTAGCATTCAGCCGCCACATGCTCTAGTAAAGCGACAGAAGCTGGCTGCTTGCTACCTGCAACTTTCTGCTCAGTCTTCCAACAGCTGAACCGACACTAACGTTGGAATAATTGCGTCTGGGCTAGTTAAAGACACGAGAGAGAGAGAAAGAGAGACAGAAAGAGGGGAAGCGAAAGAGAAGAGGCATGCTGCAGGATGCGCCACCCCCGACCTTTAAGGGCACCAGCCCCACCCAGTTCATTAGGGCCAACACACAACCTCTCAGCACGCATACATTTCTAATAAGCCATAATGAACCTGCTTAAATACTGTGCCAAGAATATTCATCAAATACCCATTATTTTCCTCTCTTCACATTCTCTACAATTTTATACGTTTCGACACGCTTATAAATTCCAGTGGGCGATAGTTGAAGAGGTATATGATAGGAAAATCTAAATTACACTTCCTATAATTAATAATTCCTGTCCGAAATAAAGGTAAAGGAAAACCAGTTTTCAACTCAGTAAGCCACCTCGAGGAAACTGTAAACATTAACGTTATTTCTAAATACGTAAGAGATGTGAAACTCTTCTTGCAGAAGCTCCCCTTCTCAAAATTATACTGGAATTATTAAGATGATGGAGGAGGCAAAAGAACCGATATAACGTTAACAACTAGCGTCCGCAATTGCCTTAGTCAAAAATTACAAACCCAAACAAGTATTTGGCTGGTAGCACATTCACTGCATTTCATACCAAGATGAATACCTTTTACAGCATATGTTAGACTTAACAATTCTCATTTTCGAGATACGCACGATATCGTCGAAGAAAATTCTATTGCAATCTGTCTGTCTATCTTTGCCGAAATCACTTTTTAAGAAATCACAGGCAACATGTGTTGTTTTATAGGATTGCGCATAAAAATCTACCTAATTCCCACGAAAAGAAAAGTGAATTGAAATTTGGCGACAACTCTGGTAGAAGAAACAATATATTTTCCTCTTTCAGTTTATTAAAGCCAGACCTTTTATGGAATATCTGATCGAGTCATGAGCTACGAAGCAAACTACGCTCGCGGCACAAAGATTAGATGCAGTGAATAATAGCAAAAATCATAATTGGTAAGATAATTCAAAAACAGATAGGAAACTGGTTCAATAGAACGGCATAGACAGAACATTGGTTGTAACCTCTCCGACAATGATGTCATGGATTCTATGTGAAAAGAGTGGAATAGAGGTGTACCACTATCATACCTAACTGGCACCATTGCTGACTTCGCAAGATCTCCAAATCATACAATGTACGTGTCGTGGTATCTACTGAAGAGGATTTCGGATTATGACATTCGGCTCAGACATTTGCGGATCGGAGTTTCTCAATGGATATTGATGCTCTTGTCCTAAGTAATCTACGAAAGTCGAAACAATCTACTACTACAAACGGAAAGAGAAATTTAATTTTGCAGTTCTTACATTTCAGTATTAGTATCACATGTGTAAGAGCAAATCGTGCCTGCAGCTAGGATCTCAAACAGTTTTTGTCAGATATTACTGAGAAATTTTGGTAGCTATTCACCTTCACACAACGCTAAAAGGCAGCGACCATGTTTGTCGATTTTTGGACTAGTTGCATCTCGAGGCAGTCGTGCTTAGTACCAGAAACATTTTTGAAGTAAATAAAAAAAGTTTTGCGTTTCAAATAAAAGAAAGAGGATATGCTCGATGTAACATCCCCACAGCTTTGATTTGTTGTTTCAGTCCGGACAGTAGCCCAGAAGTAGTTTAAACATAAACTTCTTCATCTTTGATAAAAGATGTGTGTTGGGGTTCGAGTGACGTCATCTACTTCAATGAGTTCTGCTACTTTGTGATGGGCTACTACGTAAGAACAGCTTGTTACAACCCGAGGGGCTCCGCTACTGGCTGTTGTTTGCTTTCATTGCAAACAGGATGCACTGGGCAGAACTAACACGAGTCTTGAAGCTTAGGTGCCTTCTACACAAACAGTGCGTTAAAGGTCAAGGGCTGTGTGCCGTGCAGTGAACGACTCTCGCACCACACCGAACAACAGGGTATTCCGAGTGCTCCAGGCAAGAAGAGGAAGAACAGTGACAGAGGAAGAGACAGAGAGTGTGTTTGTGTGTGCGAGTGGTTTACCTGGGTCCATTCTCTCTGCCCATGAGTCCCAGGGCGGAGCAGCTTGCAATCGACAACACACTGAACAAGACTCACATTACTACTGAGCCGTCCCTACCGGCAAACAACTTGTTATCTGGCCCAGCAGCTCCGCAAAGATTTACCACCTGCTGCATAACGAGCGAGCGGCGCAACTTCATACCGTACACTGCTCACGTGCTGTAACACACACATTACACAAAAGCATACACTTCAGGAAAAACAAAGGTACTAGGCACAGCCCAGTTCATTCACGCTCTTGTTGAATAAACAGACATCCTGATAATATAAAAATACAGAGTGCCTGAGTGGAAAGCACCGGGCGCTGAAGTGGTGCAGACGCAGCGGTACAATCTCCTCAGCTGCTTACAAGATCCCTGAGGGACAGCATACTCAGACACTTTATCGAATTAAGGTTGTAAGATTTACTTCTTGCTTTTTTAAATATCGTATTTTAGTGGTGCAGTTTAGCTTCACAAACAATTACCATGCAGCATCAATGTCTACAACATCTAGATTTGATATTAGGCAAAGCATAATACTAAGGAAAGCACAGGTTTTTTCCTTAAATTCTTCTACACTACTTCCACTTTAAGTTTATGCGAAAACTAACAGCAGCAGCATTTGTATCCTCACCAATAAGCGAGAAATGAGTAAAGCTGTTTACAAAATTATTATGTACTGACAGTTGCTCAATATAATCCGTAATGGACACCAGATAAGTCACTCTGAATGTATGATGCCTACTGTATTTACGAATAGTAATAATATAGGGATAAACATTAGGCCCACTTCAAAAGCGTAAAGGGGCCCACAGACGATCAACTTGGTTGTCAACCTTGTCGTCAACTTGCCATGTTGAAGACTAAGTTGAACGTCTGTGGGCATGTTGGTGGTTGAGATTCAGGTTGAGGTTTTGGTTGAAGTAAGATCAAACAGTTTTGATATTTGGTGGGCGGAGTCTAATGTTGGAGACCTTGTTGTAGTGTCTGTGGGGAAGTTGACGACAATGTTCTCAACATCAGTTGTAAACTTGGAGCTGTTCAGTCTATTTTATTGTTATTTGGTGACTACGTTTTCATTTGATCAATTGATATGTATATTATCTTTTTTTTTGAGGTCAAATATTGTTTATTGAATATGGAAAGAGTACCGAAATTCAAATTTGGGTGAATTTTCCAATACTTTAAAAAAACTGCCGAAGCTGTGAAATTGAAATATGAAATTTTTCAGTAGCGCAACAAAAATAAAAATGAGTGACCAAAACTATTTAGTTCTTTGCCAACAAATTGAGCTAAATACGGATATTTACATATATTATAAGAATACAGTCAGAAATTTTAGAACTTGTTACCGGAGGGAATTGAAAAACGTGAAACTGAGCTAAAGAACTAGAGCCGGAACCGAGGAGGAGTACGTGCTAAGTTAAATGGTACTTCAGATCACTGAAATTCCTACGTTACACTACAAGTCTCAATGATAGAATGTGGCGATATAGAGGTGAGAAATTTTAAAACCTCGACGCTCTGCCCACTAGCTAAGAACATCAGGGTTTCGAACAGCTGACCAAGCGTGCTGGGTGAGCGGTGACCTTCTGTCCTGTCCAGGGCCGCCGTAAGCGGGCGTGCAAGGCGTGCACCGCACGCGGGCGGCACATCGAGGGGGGGGGCGCCAAAACGAGCGATCGACAGTAGCCGCCCCGCGATAGTTGCCATTCCATTGTCGCCGCGACGAAATTTGTGGCGTATTATGTAGCGAGCGACCTTTTTTTTTTTTATTTTAGCTCAACAGGGCCGGCGACAGTCGGAATGGCAACAATGGAACAATGGGGGCCGCAATCTCCAATCTCACAGTTTTTTGACCCGGTTCGGAAATTTCATAAATCTACCACTGGCTGTAGTTAGACAGGGGGCGGCATAATCGGTATTGCACGCGGGCGCTCAAACAGCTAGCGGCGGGCCTGGTCCTCTCATTCTAGAAGACGCGGGTTTGAATCCCCGTCCGCCCATCAAAATTAGGGTTTTCCATAGTTTCTGCAAATCACTCCAAGTGAATGCATGAATGGTTCCTTCAAAAGGCCATTGCCGAATTCCTTCCCGTTCCTTGCCTTCAGTTCTTTCCTGCCTCACGATCTTGACGTCGATGAGGCGTTAAAAAAAAAAGTGAACAATCGTTTATTCACATTAATACAATCCTCATGTTCGTATCATTTTAAATAAATAGGAGCACTTTATCCAATTCATTAAAAATTTTAGTTCCCGTTCTTAAAAAGTTTTGGACATCGTCAGTTGCAGTGACGTGTTGTTCGCTCATTTAATTGGAATTAGAATTCTAGACGCGGTTTTAAATATCGTGCCTTTGTGACAAGCAGGAGACACATTATCGTCACGCAACTCTCTTAAAACTAAAAACTGCAATGCTACCTCACTCATTTTTTCAATAATAAAGCTGTACTATAACCAAAATACTTTTAAAAAAACCCAGTAATTCAAAATTATAAAATTCAGCAATAGAAAACACTCAACAAATAAAACCCGATGACACATACTCGAATGTGATGTTTACAACTTGGTCGCCAACATTTCGTTTCGTCTGTGGCAAACGCTGACAACCAAGTTGACAACAAGGTTGTCAACCAAGTTGATCGTCTGTAGGCCCCTTAACGGCACATTGTACACAAAGGGATAACAGTTACATTCTCGAAAAAGTAAATTACGCCGGCAGCAGTGTAACGCGAATGACTGTTACGTAACCCTATTGCTTCTTTGTCGCTGTCGGCAACAGCTAGTTATGTTCAGTCTTTACTGGCGGCCGAAAATGACTCGAAATCAAACATAATAACCAGAAAAATGCCGCTCACTGTCGATAAGAATGAGTAATCTTGAGTCTTCAAAGGGATATAGAACAAATACTTCAGCAGACATCGTCTCGCTACAGTTTCTGCCTACAGATGATGTGTTTGGCCCGTGCTATTGCTCCAGGCAGTCTTTTCCTCCGTTCTTTCTATGATACTTATATACGAGTCTTCTAATTGGGTAATTCAAAAGTGGTAGCTGAGCTCTTTGAAAATAAAATTTAAACAAAAACCTCAAAATATGAGACTTCTTAACAAAATTGGATGATGGAAAATTTCTGGCAGACTATTCCTTTTATTTTTTAAAAAAATCTGATTTGAGCCAGCACTTTCGCAGATAAATCCTTCCAATAAACTGAATTACACTACAGGAATGCTGTATGCTTACTTTTATTCATGAGAGCAATTTATTCACACTGTGAAATGTTTAATTTCCCGTCGATCAGAGCACCTTAAGGAGGATTTAACTGCGATGGAGTGCACGCTCCTGTGACAATTAGAACGAGTATATTCGACTATGAATCTCTTCGCGTCTACTATCTTAAGGCGGGAAGAAAGGCGTGAAAGAACGATATGTCACTGTTGTGTCAACAACCAGCTGAACCACAACACCAAACAATATTGCGGGATCAGAGCCAACATCAAGCAGCCCATGCTTACACCAGTTAAGAACAGGTGATTGTGTAACTAACAATTTTTTAGTTGCAAAGCAGTAGCATTTCACTTTTCATAAGAATACCACTACACCAGGAGACGCAATCAAAATTATGCACAAATGATAATGATAGCGATATGCGTTCTTTTAAAACCACTTTAATGCACCAACAGAAAAATTATTTAAACGAATACTGTATATAGAATAAACGGTGCGTCAAAGGAATAGCGAAAACTTATGAAAATCCTACTTTGAAAACTGTTAAAAATACTTGCTAAGGAATAAACAAACGCTAAATGACATCACGCATTGTCACTGATCGCAATATATTCGAAAAGTCTGACAAGCATAAAGAACTAAAGAGGACCTTTCTAAATGTACGCAGTCCTTGTCACAGGACTGTTGCCGACTGTGTATTATCGTAGTCGGGAAGATGCAATGTCACTACTAAAGTCTCTTCTATGAGGAACAATTAACTTGTACCGCACAGCCCAGAAGATGCAAATAAACAGTTGCCAACAAACTTCTCCCACTCAGCTGCTTCATAAACAAGCCACAAGCTGGATGCTTCCGTAGTAAAGGCAGCTCATGCGAATTATATTCAATTTGGTATTATCAGCTTTCACAAAGTTACGTAACTGAATCGCAATAAAAGATATCTGTTCCACTCAGTGACGGATCCAGGATTTTGGTTTTGTGGGGGGCTAGGATTTTGGTTTGGGGGGAGGGATGAGAGTAGGCTTTATAGGAGGGGAGGGAAGGTCTCAACATTTCATTTTAGATTGCCGCCCTTATAAGAACAGTAGAGCTAAAAAAAGAAATAAAAACATTTGAACCCGGGTTCGCAAAATGGGAACTTAGCGACTCACCGCATACACCACGCTGAGGCTTTTAAATAACACACTAAAATTATAATATTTAAAAGATATTCACATCTGTTTCCGCGTTAATTTCTCGGTACCCAGGGCTCATTTTGAAGAAATAATTGTAACACAGACATATGGAGTAAATACCCCTCAACATATACTCGGGGGATCAAAATCCGTTCTGAACAGGTCTGAAGGTCTCCAAGTTAGATGTTTTTTTTTGAAGGTGGGGGTTGAGCCCCTTTGCCCCCTTCCCCCCTGGATCGGCCACTGGTTACACTGACGTCTACGCATATATGGAATGCGTATTCAGTACTGCTCTGTCTTACTAATACGCAGTGATATAAGTGCCTCAGATACGGCCCCAGTTCACCTTTTTGTGAGCAACGCGTAGGAAAACGCAAGACAAATGCTGTATCTCTCTGATACAGTGGCCTGTCTACCGCAGAAGTCAATATCCTGACAATGACCAACGCAGGGTAAAAATCCGCTATGTTCAACGCAACTACGCATCTATCACTACGAAAGCTAATCTACTAGCGAATATCGGAATGCTCTAAAAGAAAAGAGCTTTCAGATCATCCCTCTGACATAAAATGATATGTATTGAACATACAGGATCAAGTAATATTTCTACCAAATCAATGTGTACAACGAAGGCAGTACATTGTAGCCCATTCAATGTAAATATATGAAGATGGAGTCCATTAAACCATATCACCAGCAAAGCAAAAACAATAACGCATTTTCAAATAAGAAAAACAGGTCTGAATCGGTCTTTGCAAATATGCTATAACCCCGCATAAAACTTTCGAGTGAAAACACGTTTCGTCCGCAATGAGACAAAATGAGCTCGACGACAGTCTGTTCAGTCAACTGACCGCTGTTCAATAGGAAAAAAGGCCGTACGAGGGCCATACTGAAAGTCATGAGCAACCGGTTGTAAACTATAAAAATTTCAACAATATAACTAACATAGGTGGGCACAGTTAACCAAAAAGTTAACTTCGTTAATCGTTAATCCGCTACTCAAAAAATTAACTTCGATAATCATTAAAGAGTTACATTTTTTGCAAATTTAACGCAAGTTTAAGCTAATCGTTAAAAGTTAACTATCCAAAAGTGGAACTGATTTTTATAATTTTCATATGTATTAATGCAAGCAGTACCAAGGTGCTATGAACCGTGATGTGAATCAATAATACGTCTACCAAATGTCCTTCTGGAAATTTAGTTTTTGCTTCAACGTTTTAACAGTTTCTCAAACGTATCGGATTCTTCAACATGTAGTGGAATGTTGGCAACTAAAAGGTTTACAATACATCGGTCCACACCAGCTTGGAATGTGACGGTGGCGGTAGCTACTATGCCAAAAGTTTTACTGGCGTAAACTTTTATTAGCAGGTGGAGGTGAAAGCAAATCAATTCTGCTGCAATTTATATCAGAAGAAGCCACAGTACTTCAAGAAGGCTATGAATTATTCTTCTTTTTTCCCCACGAGTTGGTCCTGCTTTTACTTTTTCTTCAAACTGTTCATATTTGGATATATGCATCCTCTTCATATTTTGTTTACGATTATTAAGGTTAGACACGTGAGCCTTGATTGTAGAAAGTTTAGGCAAACACAGTTTGCATTCATATATCAATTGTTCTCCCAGTCGTGATTTAAACGGATATGTGAAAACTGCGACCAGTGAAATTTGCGGCCAACCTAAAATCTGCGGCCAATACCTCTTCTCTTTGTGTGATGCCGCGCCGTACTAATCACTCTAAACGCCCCTTTAGACGACCCGACATGGTCTCACTAAATCGTGGCCTGGAAGGTTTCACGTGAACAAATCATTTTACATTACACGCCCGAAACAGCCAAGTTAATTTCTATTTTTTTTTTTTTTTTTTTTAAATAGACACGCAAATGTTTCACAGGTTAAGTATTCTTTCTTAGACTTTTTTCGCACTCGTTACTGAAAGCTGAATTTTTTGCTGATCTGCAACACTGTTCGGAAAATCCAGTGCGGTACTAACTAGATCGGAGTGGCCGAGGTCGTCTAGAGGCGGCCATACACGATCGCTCCATCCGTCCAAATGGAGCGATGTCACTCCATTATCGTGTCGTCTGTGGGGAAATTTGATGTGGATGACGTTAACCCACAACTGCTGATGGTAGAATATTTTTTCCTACACTAGTTTCTTATCTGCTTAACGTCTCTCTAACAGCGAGGTCTTTAGAGACGGGAAAGGATGGGAGGGGGGGGGGCAAGGAATGGGAAGGAATTCGGCCGTGGCCTTTTGAAGGAAGCATCCCGGAATTTGCCTGGAGTGATTTGGGATACCATGGAAAACCCAAATCTGGATGCCCGGACAGGGATTCGAACCACCGTCCTCCCGAATGCGAGGCCTCCTGCACTAGTAATGTGAGGCAAAGGGAGATTTTGCATGAAATCTACTACGATTCTGTAAGTATCTGCCTCGTTATTACAATTCTTTTCTACGTCTTTTAAGCAAGAATAAACTTGTATTTTAATAACAGTTATAAACTATAAAACATCTGTAGTGTCAACCTGCTGTTTAGAAACATTGGCTACAAACGTAGCAATCCGCTCAGAGCGCCGGCGGGGCGGCTTTTAACAATACAACCAGTTTGATCCTATTCTATAATAAACATACCGCTACAGCATTGTTGAGAATTCTGGCCGCAGATTTCACTGGCCGAAAATTTCACTGGGCGCAGTTTTCGCGACACCGATTTAAACGCAACATAAACGCATAAATGTGGCGAAGGATTTTTAATATTCTCGTTGCTGCTTTCACTAACGGATTCAAGAGTTCAGTTTTCATGACGTAATCATGTAACGAATGTCAGTTTAATTTATTTCACTAACGAACACCAAACCTACAGCAACTAAAAAGTGACATTTTCCTGGCAGCAAAAAAAAGATTATAAAAATATCAAAATCAATCATCGACCGAATTAGAAACGAGTAGGGAGCTCCGGTTTGCAGACGGAAAATAGAAACGCTCCAAAACTCTAGCTTTCCTGCTCACACCCACGCCACGCCTACCATAACAGTTGTATACGCATCACAGTCGCGCTTCATATTACCTAATTCGTTCGCCATCCGACTCGCCGAACGATCGAGCGTCGCGTGGCCCGCAGTTCAAACAAACCAAATACATCAACTACCAATGTAACAGACTAAAGTTTACGGTAGTTCAATTTAACGGAATTTAAGAAGACCGTTAACAATTTTTTAGGTTAAATTTTTACAATTTCGTTAACTTCGTTAATTAACGATCGACGGATTAACGGTTTTCTGCCCAGCTGTGGTAAGTAAATAATAGTAGGGTCGTAAATCACAGTCTCTATACGACGTGTTGTCAGATTGTTTCGTTGTTTGCTGCTATCACGTGACCTCAGGCAATATTTAAACAATTACGGCCAGCAAAGTTTCGTCAAGAGCTCTCGACCGGCATCAAGTATGGTACGGAAGCAGCGTCCTGTATCGTCGCAGTCTGGTCCTTCGCACCGAGCTGAGACGATATCGTTTCAAGAGGTTGCATCACCGAAGCAATCCTCGCCTCCGGATACAAGTACGCCACGGCATTCGGCAGAAGTCAACGCCGATGAGAGTCCTGCCCAGTACGACACCCCTGCTGCGAATCGCCAAGAGGATTCCTGGTCGGAGGTGTTGCACCAGGAAAGCATCAGACATGATCAAGACCGTTCTCCGTCAAGAGAAGACCTTCAGAATGAGTCCTCACTGGCGCATACATGCTCATTGCCAACCCAGCTGCTGGTCACCTGTATGAGCCAAGAGGAACTCGAAGATATCAAGCAATTCCTAGAAACTAGGAACATAAGTTACATGGACTTCCAAGAAAACACTCGGCATACAACAACAGGGGTTCATCAAAAAGAAACAGCTCCAAGAGACTCCTGCAACATGGATGAGGGAAAAATCCAAGATGTCAATTCCTCCTCACGCCCTGCACCAGATACAAGAAAGCCTGAGGCAACCGAGTCATCCGTCCCGGCCAGCAGCCAAGTCAGGAAAAGGAGTATACTGAATTCCAACAAGAGGCCACAGAAGCGGAGACCGATGGCAACGTTACATCAATGCTTCCGCTGCCAAGGCTTCGGGCATCAAGCTTCCGACTGTCTCAAGCAAGTGCGCTGCGTTCGCTGCGGAGGGAGTCATAACAACCTGGTTTGCACACGTCCACGTGACGCAACACCTACGTGTGAAAACTGTGGCTCTAACCACGCCGCCAGTTATGGGGGATGCCCCATAAGAAGAAAGCTACAAGCAGCCATCAGAAGCCGTCAACGCCAGCGTCAACCCAGTCACTCCCAACAAATGGGAAGACCGGAAGGACCTCAGAGATGGTCATCAAGCCACTTCAATAATCATCCGCCGACCAAATCAAATGACCAACACGGGCACCAATGCTGTAATCAAGAGCCAAGACAAGCAAATCAGCTGGGGAAAATCGTCGAGTTGTTAACACAACTGATTGCGGCAATGATCCCCAACTGACCACATGATATCAGTTACCTATCGAACAAATAAGAATATCAAAAGGGTTTCCACACAGGCCGTAATCACTACGGTCAAAGCCGGTTTTCCCCAAAAGTGCACATTTCGCGAAAATAAAATCCATCACCATCAGTGAAACCACAGATAAAGCTACAAATCGTAGCGGGGCTGTATAACGCCGTTGAGGCAGTGATTAAAAAAGTTTCGTTCCGACAGCGTGCTGTCATTGAATTCCTGGTTAAAGTAGAAAAATTTAACTTAATTGTAAAATCAGCTGGTGAAATTCACCTCAGACTTCAACGTGTATATGGAGATGTCTGCATGTGCCCCAGCAGTGTTATGAGATGGGATCACGAGTGTCCAGGACGAGTGAGCCTCTTAGCGGCCGTCCTCGAACTGCCTGCGCGGAAAGCGCTGATTAGAGAAGACAAACGTATCTGTGTGAACGACATCGCTGCAAAACTTTCAGTACGTCATAGTGAAGTGCAAGAAATAATTAAAAGCTTAGGTTATCGAAAGGTTTGGAAAGATCATCCTTCAACAGGACAAGCCCCTATGGAGAAGATCAGAACATTTGGGGCGGAAACTCTTTCATATCCTCCCTACAATCCCGACTAACATCTTTCCGGTTCTGTCAAGGAGGAAATGCGGGGCCAACGCTACGAGACCCTTGAGTGATATTCGACGAGCAGTGCGTCAGCTGGAACGGGGTTCTGTCGTAAGGCTGTTTTCAAACTTGCAGAGTGATGGAGTGATGGAAAAAAGCGTGCAAAAAATTCGAGACTGATGAAAAGTGAAAAAAAAGGTCTGTAGATTAAGATGATGTACTTGGTTTGGCTTAAAAATAAAAAGTAAGATTGTTAAAAAAGTTTTTCTCACAACTTTCAGACGTGTACGCTCGTATACGGCGATATGGAGTAGTCAGGAATATTAAGACAATATCGCCATACAGAATTGGCAGTCTGATGAGCACAAATTTAAGCACCAACCTGAAAGAAGTAATACGCAGACTTCAATGCCAAATTTTGGTGCCCTGACTGTCATTTTCTTATATTTAGTTCACGAGAATTATAAGATTCAACATACTTGAACCATCAAAAACAGCCACGGATTTTATCTTTGATACATCCCTGAAGTTATCTAACAGAATAAGCGACCATCTCATAACAGCTCCCGAACAGAATAATAGCTTATACTATCAAGCTCTATTTTCTTCATAAGTTTATGGCAGTTAAAACGTAATGGTCGATATATTGTAAACACAGAAGTAAATTCCGTGCCGACAGATTATATAGCGGTGGACTGAGTGAAAATTGTCAATTGTGAACTACGAATGGGATAGAAATCGGTCATAGGACTTAAGAAAGAATCGTTACGGCATTCGCCAAGCGCGATTTCACAAATCCAGGGGAAAAACTGGAAGGCCAGTCCGGGAATAGAATTCTGTTCCTAACTAATGTCAGATCCGGTCCGATATTAATGATACTGCAAGAGATGCAAAAACAATAACTGAAGTAACAATGACAGAAGGGGCAACAACAATATCGGAGGCCAAAATGCACGTCGAATATATTATTCTCGCATTCAACATCAGCTTTTACAGTGTCAATAATACGAATACATTGCCTAGAACATTGGGCATACAGTGCATAAATTTCAATATGACCACGAAATTGTTATATTTAAAAGGTTGATGATATATAGTAGCAAAACAACAAATAACTCGCTACACTATTTGCAGCCTTGTTCGAGCTAAATGTCACGTTGCTGATAGAGAAAAACAATGAATGAATCAGCATACAAAGGGAGATTCTCACGACACTTTAGCATGACTAGAGTGCACTATCAAAGAATTTCTATACTAAGGGACAAACTCAACCATGCAGAGATTTAACAATCTATTTGGTCACTTAAATATGTTACCACTAACCACTACTTAATGTTTTCTGATTTTTGCATAAACTTGCGTTCTGATTGGTCATCGACGTGGGTATAATCGCAGTAATGTAACCCAAGACACTTGGAACAGACAACATTCACATCATTGTAGTGACTGCTTGAAATTTCGGTTACAATTCAGCCATTACTCTGCCACAAAAAAAAGAAAGAAAAAAAAAGATCCAGAAGGAATCGTTAACCCGGTAACATCTGTTTCATTGTAGTAGTAGTGGAGACTGTAATTAGTAAGCAACAAGCTTCGACGGAGGTGCAGAATGACCCAAGGGAAATGCGGTACCATGCCACGGCCTATCCGATCACTCGTGTATTCCCTCCCCACCTCACCTCCGGAGACACAAACCTGAAAATCACGCCACGCCGTGACGTCACGCAAGAAGAGTCGTCACGCGTCTTGCTTCGGAGTGGAAACCGAAACAGGCCTCAGAACGTCAGAAATATCGTGGCCTTCACAGAGTTACACTATAAGTGTCTCATTTTTCGTTCATTTTTACCTTGAGGAAAAAATATCTCCGTTCAAGCTTTCTTCATTCGTTTTTTCCTACTAGTGTCTTCTAATCGCCCATTAGCACTAGAAACACTATGCATATTTTTAGCAGTTTCATCACACATCTTTACGGTGCGTAACAGCAGTTGATTTCTCTCTACACGTCAGCTATTCTACTTCCTTCAACAAATCTCTACAAAATCCTCTAACTTTTAGAAAGTTTAATGTGAGTTTCTTTTAAATTACTCGTTACTCAGAAACATCAGAAGATTTCGTTGGGAACATTTATTATTATTATTATTTTGCGGAATACTTATGCCAAGTTAAACTACTTAAACTTTATTAAAGTCATCATTATTCAAATTTACTGGCAAATAAACAAGTATTTCATTCGTGCAAGTATATTGTGGCAATGTAGTAGGTAAAAGCCGCGCAGGTCCAAGTGTTTCCGAATCGGCACCTCTGAAAGTTTCAAAGCGTATCGACATCGGTGCAATCACTGGAAAAATATTACCTACTTGACCATCTCTCGGAAGAAAATTGTTCGCCGGCGTTATACAACAGGATAGCTACAACATGTTAAAAACCGCAACACGGGTGAAGCTGGACGTTAGGTTAGAGGAATTACCGGATTAGCCGAAGCGGAATGCACTGTAAACAGATCGCTTAGGTAATAAACTTATATCAAGACCAAGAAGGTAAGATCTATGTGGTTAAAGATAAGAACTAGCGATGAGAAGGGCGATTAACCCCACGCGCTGACGGTTCCCGGTGAATTAACATTTTTAAAAATATCAATAAAAAATATTTTTTAATAGAGGGCATTATTCATTTTGAGAAATTGACTTTACAAACGGTATATTCAGATCTAGGATAAAAAATAACCAGTTCAATAAAATGTATAGTTGTTAATTGAAAATTTTAAAATGGCATTTTTATTACATGTTTAAAATCTATGGAATTTATTTGTTTTTAATGCGTATGATGATAAACTACATTTACAACACTCAGCGACAATTCCACACGCTGGAGCAGTATTCAGCCATTGAGTAAACCAATGTTAGGGCTGTTACTCTTAATGTATTCGCATTAGCTCCCCACGAAGTTCCTGTCAGCCCCTGAAGTAGATTGTTCTGACTTTTAAACTTGGAAGCTGTATTCTGAAGGTGCCTTTAGTAAGTGAGGGGCCTGCCTAATGTGACACCCAGGTATTTTGGGGTACTGCTATACTTAAGCATCTGGTCTCTGGACAATATATTTGGCTGGTAGTTCATTTGGAATGAAACACTTGATTTCTTGTTGAAAACAATTACCTGCTGAAGTATAACTTATAAAGTACGAAGTAAGACTCCTCACGTAGTTATTTTATAAAAATCAAGTTCCATGAAGATCGTAAGTTCTTTAGCAGAAAAATCATCACTGGAAATTTGGAAGATCCTGGAGTTAGTAGTTTGGAAAAAAAGGAGTTATTCCATAAAATCTTGTACAGTAAAAATAAAAATCTGTACAATGCGATGATTGTTGTGTTGCCAACTTTCTCTTGATCCCATGGCAATTATCTACATAAAAAATTTCCTTCAGCTTCCATCCTCACGAGATCTCCGAAATTGTTTCCAATCCTCAAGAATTTTTGAAATTTTACGTTATTATTCAGTTAATATCAGTAGGAACTCGAGAAGTGCGTAGTTGCAAAGCATGAAGTTAACGAGTTCAGAAGTGCTGAGGGTGTGACATGATTGCATGTTTCAGTCAGAAGGTACGGCGGTACCATACAAACAGAGCACTGTCCAACAGTAAAAATAAGGTATGGCAGCGAATGTGGTGATTCGACATTAGACCTGACCATAAGTGATGTTATCGTTGCTGGAGCATGCTCAGCTGTTTTAGGTGTTGTCAGTTTGGGCTAGACAGGGTGGCTGAGCGTATCGATCAGACCGGAGAATTCAGCGCAGCCGCATCCCAGACGGGCGTGTCCACCCTGCGCACAAACACGCGCTATACGCAATGCTACAAAATGATCCTTTATTAATACGAAATCGAAGGTCAAGCAATACACAAAGCCATATTATTATATGTTGAGAGTAGCCCTGATATGGTTGCCTGAATTTTGTCTGGCTCGCAGTTTGAGTGATTAGCAACATGGAATAGAATGGTGTGGTTCACATTTTCAAGAGAATCCCCACTGTGCTAAACGTGAACAGAGGAGTGATAAGCTTACACCCCTCGAAGTCTCTATCGTTTAAGCGTGTCAAAGTTGATTGGATTATTTCCCAAAATATGAAATCTTATATATATATATATATATATATATATATAAAAAAAAATAGACGTGTGTTTTCCTATATTTCACTTTTCAGCCACCACTACCTAGCACAGATCACTGGTCTTTGTGTGTGGAAGTAGCATGGAGTTTCATGTCGTGCACAACGTTGGCCAAATATCGATAGCTGTGGGTATGTGGGAGTATTGATGGTTAAAAGTGGTCAATGCAGGGCATTTTCGTATTTCGACCGAAGACATGTGTCTCCGTATATGTCACTCTGGTGCCACAACTACATAGCATAGACCATTGGTGTTTGTGTGTGGTAGTGGTTATCGTGTCCTCTATCGTGTACTATGATGGTTAGATGTCGGTAGCTATGGGGGTGTGGGAGATATGGGGGTTGAAAGTGGTCGACCTGCGGCTCGTTCATATTTCTACCAAAGACGTATGTGTCATGGTGTATCACTTTTCAGCCAAAACTATCTAGCGCAGATCACTGGCGTTTGTGTGTGGTAGTAGCACAGAGTCACCCGAATTTCGGTAACTTTGGTAGTGTGGGAGATATGGTGATTGAAATTAGTCGATCAAGGATATTTTCGTATTTCGACCAAAGACATGTGTGTCCGTATACTTTAATTTGCTGCCTGAACTACATAGCGGAGATGACTGGCGTTTGTGTGTGGTAATAGCATCGAGTCTCCCATCGTGCACTATGGTGGTTAGATGTCGGTAGCTGTCAATGCAAATTCTTTACAAACACGAACGAAGTAGTGGGTACCAGCTATTTATTTTCATAAAAATTAATACCAAAAGTATTTACTCTTCCGCTGCAACTGTCCACATCCTTCCGGAAGTGGCTTTCCGTTCCAGCTTCCAGAGGGTGGAAGAAATCAGCAGACGCGCTCGTAACTAGTACTCGACTCTCCACTCAATCGCGCCAGAGGTGTGCAGATTTTTCTACCCACCCATACAATATTATTCCCGACCGTTTCTTCTGGCCAGTATAACCATCTCACCTACTATTTTGTCGACATATGTTAAAATCAGTTATCGTTCTCAGTGATTTCGACTTCCATTTTAATAAATACGTACATATTTCACACAGATACAAGCGTTAGGCACGGTCAATTAATATCAAGTATAAAAATGGGGTACAAGAGCAGTCAACAAATACTCAAAGGAAACGAAACGTTTTAAGTGTATAATAAATCCACGCTACAGTTAAAGTTTCAAAGATACTTCTTCATTGTTTATTACGAATTTACATCGATAAAGTTCTAATTTTCTGTAGCTAATTATGAGCATAATACTCACTTCGGCGTCATGGAAATTTCGTACATCCCAGCGACTTTTTAAAGTCTTAATAGTTAATAAATAACAGATTTACCTACATTAACTGACATTTGTGAAGTTTACGTGACACAGACATCGCGGAGTGCATCGAGCTGGATATGATCCGGAAGCCAGGTCCGCTGGGTCAAGGACGCGCCCACTCCACTTTACCTTTAAAAGATCGATGTACAGGCACACGTTGCTTCACGCTTGACGAGCAGTTACCTGAGAGGACATACAATTCACAGTAGCTTTCTTGAACTGAACAACCGCCTGCAAACTATACACCGACAATATTATATGCTCTATCATTCCCTCACGTAAAACATGTAGTAAAAAAACTTCGCTGTTGCACAAACCAATTCAAAAGCAGCTATCGGACACTTGAAGCAGTCCAAAGGATGAACAGAAACTTGAATTTCGATCCCGAAGAATTGTTCCGCCGCCAGGTTACAGGTTATGCGCCTCTTGTCTTGGCTAACCACCTTAACCCGGTAATCCTACTGAGTGTAGGGGACCTACCGCTTAACGTAGCGTCCGAACGACGCCAGCACTATCACGTACTTCACATTACACTGCAAACTGTTTCAGAGGTGAAGGTCGGGTGAAGGAGATTCGAACCGACGACCTTCCGATCTCCATTCAGATGCCTTAACCATTGAGCCTACAAACTTCTATGAGAAACTTTGAGTTAAATATTATTTTTGAAGGGTGATGCGCTGAGAGGTCTGCGTTGTGTTTACCATAATCGGCGATGTCGAAAATAAAATAAGCAAAATATACTTACACGAATAATAATCGTAACAGTGCTTTCAAAACGGGGGACTGAAAACGGGGGGCTATACACTGGGCGGAAGTTAAAATTGCAACACCCAGATGGAGTTGCGATAAATGAATTAAATTTGGGCCCAAGTATTCCCTTATGCAGATTATTATATGATTAAAAATTGAAAGTTTACATGCAATAGTATGAGAATTACGCGACTAATTACTATGTAAAATTGCTATGTTTTTTAGCATATAAGTGATGAACAGTGTGTTGTAACATGACAATTTTTTGTCGACATGTTGACCAAGTATTAGAGATGGGCAGGTCCGAGATTTTAAAGGAGTCGGGTCCGGATGTACATCCAGCGCTGCGGACCTGCATCCAGGTTCCGTGTCCGCGGACCTGTATGGGTCCGGCTCTACAATCGGGCGGTCGGAATGAATGGCGGAACTGGATCTGTGCGGAACTACATCGAGTTACGTGTCCGGCGGAGCTGTATGGGTCCGGTTCTACAATCGGGCGGGAGGAGTGTATGGCGGAACTGGATGTGTACGGACCTACATCCAAATACGTGTCCGGCGGATCTGTATAGGTCCGAACCTACAATCGAGCGTATGGTGGATACAAATCGTACCAAGGAGAGAACTGCAGTATGAGTTATATCGTGTTCATCCATTAATTAATGAAATGAAAGAACATTAATTCTGATAATTTTTTTTATTTTTGTCTGAAACTCACAATTGTACGTAATATTATAAAATCACAGCATAATCAGACTTGATAATGATAAAAGTAAAATTTCTGTGGGCTTCTATAAGAATAAAATGAAATCATTTCTTAATAATGTTTAAGTTCCACTAATTTTTTTTTAAAACAATCGAAAGTCTTTGTTAACTGTTAGTTTTTTTTACTAAAAATGAAATTATTCAAGACTCAACATTTTGAGATAATTCTTGCCTTTCCACAATATACCAGCTTAAGAAACAGTTTATTATAAATGAGCAAAAAAAAAAAAAAAATTGCAAGTATAACGTATTTTAAATTGTGAGCGAGAAATTACGTGAGATTTGTTCTTATATTATGTATAGTGTTTTGCTCTGTATACTATGTGAAACTGTTTTGATTGAGTGAATAAAACGTTGTCGTGAGTGCTAAATCGAGTGCGATACAATGCATTTTAATCAAACAGTAATATTTATGTTTTGCCAACTACCGTAACGTGTTTTTGGTGCTTTCAAAATCTTTATTTTATTTTGCGCAATTTCAGAAACTTTTAATTTCTTTGTAATTTTATTTAATATTATTTCCAATTTAGTTGAAACTATTTTTAAGCAAGATTTAATTCTTATTAATAATAACCGATCGTTTGAGCCATTGTTAGACGTTCTAGAAACGGCTGGATGTGAGGTTTTTCTTTTTTCAATGTCGGATTATAAAATATTTCTGTAAAAGCGGCCAGCACAGTCGCTCGCAATAATGCCACATAATCATTTATATATATTACTAGCTGTTACCCGCGACTTCGTACGCGTGGATTTAGAATTTGATTGCTAGAACTGGATATGCAAAGCTGAAAATTATCTAAGATGTCCCAAACAACACTGAGTCGGCATAATATAACGGGAACGCCATCGATATACCATTCTACCTTCGAACCTGTGTCATGACCAAAACTGTTATTCATATCGGAAAAAAGTATCCTATTTCGTTCCTAAATATACAAAGTATTTCCTTGTCATCGGTATACACATAATTATATTCGTGAAAACGTAAAAAAAAAAGATGGAGACTTACTTTCGCATATACAATATTGTTAGTTTAGATCACACAAAAACTACCTGTGGAATCAGTATACCGTGAATAAAGTAAACGCTTTCTACCGCCAAAGATTTGCCAGAACATGGTATCCTTACGATAAAATCATATAGGCCCTGGCTCAAACTATGAAAAACAATTCATAAAAATACTTGCCTACAGTGGGATTTGAACCCGGAGCAACTCTACAGTTTAATATAAGAAGCAAACTCGTTACATCTACGCCATCCCAACATTGTTGAACAATGTTGCGCATTACAGATATAGATGCGTTTATCTTTCACAGTTGAGATAGTTTTCATAATTTAATGACAATATGTTCTTATCTGTACATAATATAGTATCCCATCTCGATCCTAAAGTCAAATTTCATCATGATCGGAGTATCCTTTTAGCCCAAGGAACGTAACAAACAGACATAAAGACAAACAGAGTTACTTTCGCATTTATAATATTAGTGTAGATATGTATATTGATCCTTGGAAACTCTACGAACCGTGTTTCTGCAATAAAGAGATGTTAAATGTATTATCTAATTTGTCCTTAAGCCCTCAGAATTAAGAACGTAAAAAATTCTAGAGACTTTGTGATTAGTCAAACTGAACGTTAAAAGTTTAATAATACTGCAACGCATTAAAATTACAAGTTAAATTATAAGTCCATTCTTATTTAGCACGTAAAACACTCCTCACCTTAGAAGCATGAACCCGACCAATAAAAAAATATTACCGGGTTTTAGCTACCCATTGACATTTAATAGTTATTGTAATTATCTACTAGTAGTCAGACATTAAGAAATAGTTTTTCATTTATAATCTAATCTTTAAACAGAACTGTAATTCAATCGTATAGTAAATGACATTAAACTCTTCAGAACATTTATTTCAAATCGGAACTGTAATGAAAATTTGCGTTCCAGCTCCGCGTTGCAGGTCCGGCCGTGGTTCAACCTCTGGCCACTCGAGAACTGTGGCGCTATTATACAGGTCCGGCTGGAAGCAGATCCGACAAGCCCTCGGATGTACATCCATCCCTCGCGCAAGTGATACGGGTCCGCGGAACTGCATCCATCCGGACCTACCCATCTCTACCAAGTATGCCATGGCGAAGAGTGCCGACCCTCTATATCCAATTGTCTAACTGTTAGAAAGGTCCGAGAATTGGCGTGTTTGAAATTGGTGTATCATATCGTGAAATATCGCGAAGGATTTTGTTTTTGTATCATAAAATTTTGGTCAACATGATAATTTCATAATGAAGTTAATACCGATGGCCACTGCCACAGGTGAAGAACTGATACAGTAAATCACAACAAAGAGGCGATAAAATCACTGTGCTTCTTTAAGCCGACTAAACTTTTCATTCAGATGAACTTCACCTTTGCAAGACTTTAGTTATTCGCTAGAGCTGATATCTCGCCTCCAGTATAGAAGAGAGCGTGTGATATCGACAAAAATTTCTCAGTTAGAAAACACGAAGAATAGGTTTAATTTTTATTCGTTGCCTGTATGCTCAAAAGTCTAAAAATACCCTCTTCTCCCAACAAGTCTGGTAATTTCAGATTATAGATCCCGATTCTTATGAGCTCACCATCGAGCCTTGACCAAAAAGGGGAAGAAAATCTTTACGAGGACCCGGCAGAAGTAATTTGATCTCCTGAATAGTTCCGATTTAAGAATGTAGGTGAAAGCAGAGAGCTTTTAGGTTCCATACATAAACTAGGTCAACGCATGCCGGCAACATGAAGGATTCGGAACTCTTAACTGCCAGAATTCGTTCTCCAGTTGTATCTGCAGAATGGTCTTATGATAAACACAACAGCAATTATCGCCTCTCCTCCGTTTAACATTTCGCGTATAAAACAAAAGTCATCGGTATATTATGATCAATAATTGTAAAATCCCTATAAAGAAATGTGAACCAAATTAATAGGAGTCCAAATATTGCAAGTTTTCAGTAACTGCTCTCAATACCCGGTCAACCTTTTTTTATAGCTTATGTAGCCAAACCGAAATGCGAAGTAAGACTCGCGCCTCAGTTCCCAGAGGCGGAGAGTAGTTGTTTCCCGGGTAACAAAGAGCGAGCGACTGAAAGGAAGTTCCGCGTTGTCTGCGTGACGGCTTGGACAATGGTCGAGTCAGGCTACTCTCACCGCGTGTGTCACATTTATCATTCCGAGCAACAAGTCAGAATTAGACTTCTCTATAAAAGAAAACGCCTGCCTCAGTTCCACCCTGATTCTTTTCGGATCGTGGTTCGGGTCCAATCTTTTGAATCTTTACTATATAGGTTTACATGCAAAGCGAAACCGCGTCTCTTCTAAAGCTACCTTGCATTGCTTTAAATAAATGTCACTTTTCTATGGTTTTTTTTTAACGATATTTCTCTAAGAGCCCTCAAATCTATATATATCAAAACAAAAAAATCCATCAATCTACCAATTTCGCGATTGAAATTACAGCTTTAATCCTAAAGTCGACGAAATATCTTCGAATAGGAACGACCTATTTGTAAACGTAAAAAGATGGCTATTTTCTTCCCCATTATAGAACAATTTCACAGACAGTTTTAACTCTGCCATCGAATATGTCATCATAATTCCCTTAGTTGCCAGTATTACTTGCGTGATCGAAAGATCGTCTTACTACACTGCATCACTAACATCATTGCACAGCGCCTCACAACAGTAACGTCAGCTTCTGGTATAGGAGAAGCAAATCAAGATTATTCTTAATTATTACGGGCATAAATCATACAATTTCGCAAATATGATCGACATATATTTAATCGCTATCGGTCCTCCGTGAAGCGCTACTAATTTTGTGACTATCTGAACAGTGGAGAGGACACTTTTCGGACAGGATCGACAACATTATGGGCGCTGACCTCTCGTGACAACAGATATCGAGCGAGCAGTAAGAAAAATATTAAGCTGCTTCTCCGAGTTGAGTTTTATATTGTGCATGGTGACCTTTGAATCTGGCTGTCCAAAAACAGCAATTCTGGTTGCATGATATTACGTACCGAGAAAAAGCAAAATAACCAGAGGTAGAAGAGGAGCAGTCATCCATATAGGCAGGAAGCTGTTGGGTGGATAATTTAAGGGTGTAGTGTGTTTCGTTTTTAACCACACAAACAGATAAACATATCAGAAAGTATCTAACTATTCTCACTCCCCCGTCATGCACGGATGAATCTACCCTACAATTTCACCTCGATAGCTATTGGCTGGAGAACGGTGTCATGTGTCAGCCTCCACTTGCAAATCAACAGCGACCAAAGATATCATTACAAGAAATTTGAGATTATGTTTACAATTTAATAGCTAAGCAACTACTACCAAATTAATTACCATAACACATTCATTAAGTTTACTTTTAGTAGCATTTCATAGCTAAAAGATAATCGATAAATTTACGGCTGAAAAAAATGGAACTTCTTTTTAGTAATATGTTGCTAATGAAAGTAATATTAAAAAAAATATTAAATTACTCAGGTTATGTGCTGTAACCACGAATGCCAATTGTCATTCCGGCCTAGGCTAGATTTCAATTTAATTAAAACTTTCGCTAATGTTGTTACTTGACCAAAGTCAATACATTACGGATTATTTCATTTGTACATGTTTTACAGACCACTTTGGTTAATGATCTTTGTCATGTTCGCTGTATGTGCGTTATTAGGTTGTTTAAAGTGGACGTCAGACCAAATATGTTACCGAATCGAATATTTTTACATATCATTTCTTTGGAGTTGTTCAACCATTTAATAACCTGGAATCTGTATTAAGTTCCCTGACCTTTACAGACACTATGACCAAAGATTACATTGTGAATGTTTGCATAGCCTCAAAAAAAAAACAAAAAAAAAAAAAAAAAAAAAAAAAAAAGGTGATGCTTTCGAAGCAAAAGAAATTCTTCAAATTTTACAGAGTGAACTTTTAGGGTGAAATACAAATCAAGTTTGTATTTCAGCAAGTTTAAATCTACGACCATTGAAACAATTATACGATAGCGCGATCGTCCCTGTCCGTGTTTAATAACAGAGATTTTATTAACCTTAGGGGTGAAACACAGGTCAAGTTCACATCAGGTCAACCTGTCATAATGTTTGATCCTAAAAACAAGAACTATTCTAGACTCATGACGATACGGAGAAAACGGTAACAGGCTTACACTAGTTCGATATAAAAAACATGACTACACTAGATAACGCTCTTGCCTCTCACAGAAAGCAATCACAACTGATAGCTACGACAGCGTTGCGACCAAAAGACGACGCTTCATAAGCTGGTATAGCCTCTGCAGGGGGCAAGAGGGGGCGACTGAGCGTGGTGGGTGAGCGATAATGCTCTCACCGTGCTTCCCATCCCGCCGTCCAGATTTGGGTATTCCATAGCTTTCCCAAATCACTCCATGGCCGAATTCCTTCCGTTCCTTGCCCTCCTCCCCCAAGTCCGTTCTTGCCTCTAATAAGATATACGTCGATGAGCCGTAAAGCCAGCCAGCCACCCATTCCCAGCATCATTTTGGTGACAAATCTCCAAGCCAATCACCCGTCGGCACATACAAAGAAAGAAGAAGCGCTACAATTCAATAGTGTCCTACAGTGCTCCCCCCCCATCCCCCCCACACACACTCATTCAGTTACTTTCTCACACTGGTTAAACTCCTAAAAGATGGCGAGGGTGGTGCCTCTTCGCCACGACCTTGGCCCCACGCGACTGGACAGAAAATGGAGTGACACTATTTATATCCAGTTTTAAACAGCTCAACGTACCGATCTCGATATTCGCTCGTTTCTACTTTTGTTTCTTTATTGCAAACACTTCTACAAATTGTAGAGAGTTAAGTCCGAAACCTTGAGATGAATCTGGGTTGCCCACACGAGTTCTCCATATCTCACTCTAACCCATATCCCCTCCCCCCTCCTGCCCCAGTTGAACTCCACACGGCTGATAAGTCCATCTGTTGACTGTAGTGCACATCTAACTTAAGCATCTAAATCTAGCAGCGGATATCGAAGGCTGCGCACCGCAGAAGAATCCCAGCAGTTTCTGATTCAGCCACCCCATTAGGCTACCAATTTGAGTTCACCCTTCCTTTTTTTTTTTTTTGCTAATGTCTTTAAGCCTCGTCGACACCGAGGACTGGGGGCAAGGAACGGGAAGGAATTCGGCCTGGCCTTTCCTGGAGCGATTTGGGGAGACCATGGAAAACCCAAATCTGGATACCCGGACGGGGATTAGAACCGACGTTCTCTCGAATGCGCGCCAGAGCGTTCGTTACCACTCTCACACCACGCTCGGTTAACCCTTTCAGCAAGCCGCAGCGCCAAAGGAAGAGTGGATAACGTCAGATCCAACAGGAAAGAGACCAGCGGTGCCAAGTAGGGTTGCCACCGTAAACTATTACAGAATACTGTACTTTATTTTGCGTAGACGTATTCTGTAATCTATAAGAGTAAGTATGACGTATTCTGTAATCTATAAGAGTAAGTATGTTAAAATACTTTTTTTTTTTTACACTCACAGGTTGAAAGTTTACGTACAAAAACAGTATCTAAACGCAGCCTTAAGAAATCAAGATTAAAAAGTATTTGGGATACTTGATCGTCTTTGGTTTGAAAGATCCGCGCGTTTCTGAGTGCAATCACAACAAAGTATCAAAAGTCATTGACGAGTTAGTTTTGTTTGAACTTGTGAGGTTAAGTTCGATTTCAATCTAAATTAGACCGTAAAGATGTTGAATAATTATAATTTCATGTCGTCTCAAACACCTAGCGATAGTTCTTACAGGCAGTGCAACGCGCCTCTATAGTAGCTGTCTAATCTAACCTGGTAAAGATATTGTGGAAACGCTGCAAAACAGCAAGTACTGACTGAATTTATCCAAAAGCGATGAAAAAATATGTATTCACATATATATAAAATAAAATAAGTTCAGCACTCTGTTTCTATAAAGTGCACATTTTTCCTCCTATCCAAAAAAAATCTACTTTTATTGTTACAAAAAAAGAATGTGGTTCGGCCAAACGTCACCAAATCCATTGACGCGCCGATGATGTTTCTGGAAAAAATGCGAAAAAGGATAAAAGGGCCTAAAGTCTGTACATCAACTTCATTTCTTTAGCAAATTTTCAGTTTGTACAAAGTACTTTTACGCATATTTTAATGACGAGGTGTAGCAGAGAAACAATTATATTTAGATTAAAAAATTAAATCCGTTCATACTGCTTAACAGATGCGTTTGTATGCACTGAACTGATACAATGAATGATTCGAACAGCTGATTCAAAGCAGATCTGATCTGCAGAAAATATTGCGGCAAGCTATCCAGACATTATGCAACATATTGCTGTTGTCCATTTTATAAGTAGACGAATCACTTGGAGACAGCTAGAAAATTCTCTACCGTCACCCACTCAGCCGTACAATTCTTACGGAGTTATGGTATCTTAAAATATACGCCGACACGTGTAACACTTGTACTTTGTTGTTTTTATTAATGTACCCAATGAAGTGCCCCTTGAGCCCGAGTGGACAGTTATCAGCACCGACCAGAGGCCAAGAACACAATCATGGCGGAGATGAGTGACCTCCAACTGATCGCGCATCGTAATTCAGCAATCAAACATGAATTTATTATTGAGACAAGTAGAAATATTTTATAACTGGATGATATGTTTCAGAATACTAAACTCACGGAGTTTCACAGTTTCCGTAAAACATCTGTACTTTTTTTTTGTTTTTTTTTTGCTGTCATCAGTCTTTCGACTGATTTGATGCAATCCTCCATCCCTTCCTATCTTGTGCTAACCTCTTGATCTCTACATACCCCTTACAACCCACGTTATCGACTATCTGCTTCATATATTCTTAGCTCTGTCTTCCTCTACAGTTCTTACCTTCGACCTAACAAAGTAACCAATCCAGCCTGCATGTCTCAAAATATGACCTACCTGTCTCTTCTGTAAGATTCTTCCACAAACTTCTTTCCTCACCCATCGTTTTCAAAACTCGTTCATTTCATTCGTTGTCTGTCCACTTAATTTTCAGTATTCTTCTGTAGCACATTTCAAATGCTTCATGTTTCTTTCCATCCTAAAGTCCATGCTTCGCTACCATAAAGTCATAGATCAATATTTGAAACTAAAAGATTACTCTTTTTCATGAAGGCTCTTTTCGCTAGTGCTATTCTGCTTTTAACATCATTCCTTCTTCGGCCATCGGTTACAATTTTTATTCCCAAGTAGCATAATTCACATACTTCTCCTATTGTACCCGATCCTATTTTTATATTTACTTTACTGAGATTGGTATCATTTCTACTACATTTCATCATATTCAGTCCAAACCTTCTTTCAATATTTTGTTCGTGCCATTCAGTAATTTCTCAATAAACTCAGCCTATTCTGCTAATAAGACAATGTCATCAGCAAATCGTAACATACTGATTTTTTCTCCTTGGACGCTTATGCCACATGATAATTTTTCTTTTACTTTCTTTATTGCTTCCCTACATACAAGTTGAATATTAACGGGGATAGACTAAAACCTTCTCTCACACCCTTTTTAACTTATGCATGTCTTTCACAATTCTCTACTTTTATTATAACCACTTGATTCTTATATAGTTTATAAATAATTATTCTTCTATCCCAATATTTTAGAACTAACTTCTTTAAACTTTTGAACATCTTGTCCCACCTAACATTATCAAAAGCTTTTTCTCGAATTGCCACTATACGTGAAAGATAGATATGACTACACCAACCTGCTATATTGGTCTCATAATAGTACACCAAAAGCAGAGCCTGGTGTGAAAGCGGTAACGCTCATGCTTGGCATATGGCAGAGTGCGTGCGGGTTCAAATCCTCGTCCGACTCTTCAGATTTCGGTTTTCCATTGTTTCCCGAAATCACTCCATGAGAATTCCGGCATGGTTCCTTCAAAAGTACTTGGCCGAATTATTTACCTTTCCTTGTCCCTGTCTTATCTCGGTTCTAACGACCTCGGCTAGCCGCAAAGTCCGAAGCAAAAATACACAGAAACACTACGGTATCATGCTAGTCAGTACGTACATTTGTAGAAAGATTGTTATAAGAAACAAACAGCCGCTGTCTTGTCCATGATGTGTGTTGATGTCATCAAAGGGATGGTCGAAAATTTGAGACGGGGTGCGGCCATGTCATGTTTTGTACGCAACGCAACGAGTATGTGTTGAATTAGATTCACAATTGAACTTTTGACTTTAAGGGGAGCATCCATTCACTACGTAACACAATTTTGGCCTCCAGTGAACCCTCTCCCCCCACGTAGCCTGAAGTGGCTTTTGCCTCGACACCGCCCCCATTCTCGCCCCCTGCCTGGCTCGTAGCTTTTTTCCCTATTGATTCGAGAAGACATTTTGTATTGTTTTCTCTTCTTATAAACTGTAATAAACTATAATTAAATGACGGGAGTAAATATTTATAAGCTGTTGTGTGTTCTGTACCTTATTTTAGCTGTGATAAATAACATGAATGAAAAGCTACGTGGCTTGGCCATCCCCACGTAGCTTTCTACTCAACCCCTCCCACCCCCGAGACAGTCTTGTAGTTTATGGACGCTACCTGCGAGGTGGAATCTAGAGAGAGAGAATGAAGTGACTGCCAGTTACCTTTATACTATAGAGGGACAACTTATACTGGAGAGATTTAACGATTTATTGTAGCGTAATGAGTGGTCGGGTAGATAAGTCGCTCCCATTCTTAGAGGACCGTACTACAGATGGTAGATCGGAAAGAATCGGAATATCAGTCGTCACAATCTGATACCAGATTGTTTATTCTATTATTTTTCATTGCCATACATCGCAAGTTATATCGAAAATATAATTCATTACGATACTATCAAGTAGCTTAGTACCTGAAGTTAATGTGGCGTCTTGCTGGTTATTGGTAAACATTGTAATTCATCTTGCATTATATTCATAATTCTACCCATGGGTTAGCATCAGCAAAGTTTGCATGGTGATAACTTTAAACTCAAATGAAACACAATCATTATCGATTTCATTTACTACAGATTTATGCACCATATCAAACACGCCGCTTAGTAAGTTTCAAATTGTGATGCCCAACTACCACGGACATAACTACTCATCCAATGGCTTAGATTTATGATCGTTTATATCATACAACCTCGGGTTAGTATATCAACAAAGTATTACTTGAAGTTGACATTCAGCTCAACTCGAGGTGTAAAAACTAGTAGGGTATACTGAAAAAAAAATACAATTCACGCATTGCAGAAGGTATCTTCGCAGCGGTCCTCAAACTTTTAAACAATTAAATATTTCACGGAGCCCTGAAATAAGCAAAAACCCGGTTTTATGTTTAAGTGTAATGAAAATCTCACAAAGGCACTTTAAATAATACTGTGTTGATCCCATTGTAAATTTATGAAACTATCATCATATGACAATCTAATGGTGACATGAAGTAGTTCGTTGTTTTGGTTGAGATTATGTGCGTGGAGCAAACATTGAGTGGGAACGAATAATACTTGTTATACAGGGTGTTTCAAAAAGAACTTTACAACTTTAAAAATTCATATAAATTTTATGAAACAAGGTACAGAGCTGGTTTTGGTGTTGTTTAAAAGGAAAACACTTCAAGTTTTGACTCGCTTAGTCCGCTAGTGCCTAATCGCGCCGCACAAGCGCTAGCGGCAGTTACGTTAAAGATGGCTGCCTTTACTGGACCCCCGAGCGTGCTAGCTGTGTGTTTTGGTTTGAAGAATCGAAGTCTGCGACAACAGTTCAGCGTAATTTTCGTACCAAGTACGCTAAAGATCCTCCTAGTAGGCCTACAATTTATGAGTGGCATAGATGTTTTGTAGAAACAGGGTGCTCAGTAAAACAAAACAAAAATCCTCAGGTCGTCCAAGCACATCTGACGAGGTCGTTGAGCAAGTGAGAAAAAGTTTTGTCAACAGCCCTACGAAATCGACCCGGCGTGCATCTCGTGAGCTGCAAGTCCCATATACGACGGTTTGGCGTGTGTTGAGAAAACGTTTGCATTTGAAACCATACCGATATTCGCTTTTACAAGCAATTAAAGACACTGATAAATTGCACGTAGGAACTACTGTGTGGATATGTTAAATCGAGTGGTTGACGATGAACATTTCTTGGACAACATAATCTTTTCTGACGAGTCAACTTTTCACTTAAGTGGCAAGGTTAACACACATAACTGTAGGATTTGGGGCAGTGAAAATCCACATGAAACATTGCAACATGTTCGTGATATCCCTTAAGTGAACGTTTTTTGTGCGTTGAGCAAGAGGAAAATGTACGGCCCCTTTTTTTTCCAAGAGAGAACCATCAACGGGATAGTGTACCTAGATATGTTGCAACAATTTTTGATACCACAGATCGATGAGGATGACCGAGAACGAAATGTTTTCTTTATGCAAGATGGCGCACCACCACACTATCTGACTGACGTCCGGGATTTTCTCAATGACCGCTCTCCAGGTCAATGGATTGGCCGTGATGCGCCAATTGCATGCCCCCCCCCCCCCGGGTTCTCTAGACCTGACACCGCTAGATTTTTTCTTATGGGGTTTCATAAAAGATATGGTGTACGTACCTCCTTTGCCGGCCACTCTACCTGAACTTAGAGCAAGAATTTACGCTGCTGCTGAGCAAGTTACACCTGAAATGCTAGTGCGAGTCTGGGAAGAAATCGACTACCGATGGGATGTCTGCAGAATAACCAACAGAAGCCACATAGAACATCTTTAGTTTAAGGTAAAAAAACTTGAAGTGTTCTCCTTTAAAACAACACCAAAACCAGCTCTGTACCTTGTTTCATAAAATTTATATGAATTTTCGAAGTTGTAAAGTCATTTTTGAAACACCCTGCATTTCGTAGGCTCTCGTGAATACAGCGCGCTGTAAGGAGGCAAGCAACATGAGGCGAGTGCGCTTGTACTCGTGGTAGTAGCACACAGTCGCTGAAGCTACCAGCACTTTTACCTCCAGTGTTCTCTAAATTCAGACTAGGAGTCTAACGAAATGCGAGGTGTCGGAGACAAGAAGATCGTCATCCTGTTAAAGAAGAAGTCATTTCGGGGCAGGTTAGTAAATATCAGGCCCGATGGACAGTCAATCGCCAACCATTCGGCGGAACTCAAACCCCGCACCACAAAGCTCTATTACAAAACTTCCACATGTTCACAACTAGTTCTGTAATCGAATCGGGTCGATAAGTAGACCTCAAAACGAAACTTTATAAATAAGTAGCACGCACTTAGCAGCTCACCGCTAAATGTTAATGAATGTTGGTATCGAAGTTCCGTCGCTTTATGGGACTTCGGGAGCGTGCACAAACCACGTGTCTCGGTCCAGGGGGGGGGGGGAGGTTGACTGGAAGGCTACGCTGCGCTACTTGGGGGGTTCCGAACCAGGCAACATTTTTCAAGTTATAATGAGAAACAGAACACACAACAGCATGTGAATATTTATTTCCCTCAGTTAATTATCTCCTTATGTAATTTACAATCGTCTGGCAAGAGAAAACAGTACAAAATGTCTTCTGGAATCAAAAGGGAAAAAAGCTACGTGCTACGTGGGGGGGGGGAGGGGGTAGTAGCAAAAGCCACGTAGGGCTTCGTGGTGGTGAGGGGGGTTCACAGGAGGCTAAAATGGAGCTACGTGGTTTATGCACGCTCCCTTATCACTGCTGCGGATCATTGGTTATGAAATAGAGTTCGAGGATGTTTAAATAAAAAAATCCTAAAATCCTAAGGGAATCACAAAAAAGAGACTGTATAGCAACAGTACATAAAAAAAACCTTTTGCGTGAAATTTATTCAAGCCAGTACATAATTACTGTAACTATCGAGTACCTCTGAAAAAAGTGAAAGTTTCGTTGCAAGATCCGAAAGTAAATGTCCGTTGAATTCTGTTCAAACTCAAGTATCGTATAGAATAAAACCTATAATCCCAAAAATCATACTAGACTTCCCGCCTCAAAAAGGTTGCGTTAGGCAGCAGTAATCTCACCGAGGCGTCTCCTCTAGACAATAATCATCGAAGACTTCGATGCTAGCGCGCCTATCCTCAAGTAACAACGCGTACATGATGTTAATAGGCACTGTGAAATATCTATTTGCTTAGATATGTCTAAACCAAACTATATTACTTCAGACAACTCCCGGATTAACCGACTGTCTACGAGCAAATTTTATGTTTTGTTTACAACAGTTTTCATTAAGATTAGAATATTGTTGTTACATATGATCAGCGAAACTCGTTCTGTAGTTAACAGATGTTGGCCTAGCATTGTATTGCATTTAAATAAAATTAAAAAAAAATATTCTGAAATTTGGGTAAGGCGCATTTATTTTTGTGCATAAGCAGATACATATGTAAAGACGAGAAACATACGCAAAAAACCCATCCAATTGCTTGAATTCCTTCAGACGTGGTGAGACTGGATCAGAAACTCGATCGAGAGTTTTAAAATCATTCAGTACAGTTTAGGTGTTTTCGTAATGATCTAGGCCAGCGGTCGGCAATGCGCGGCCCGTGACTTCTCTATTTGCGGCCCGCGTCAGTCTTATAAAAATCATATCGAAAGCCCATATTATAAAATAACAAAACACAAACGCATTAAAGAGTGAACGCGATCTAACAGCACAGCGAATGAACTATGCGAACAGAGCAGGACAAGTGCGAGCGGGAACGATTCCCCCACTCTCTCCTATGATTGAAACAATAGGTCAGCGTTGACAATAATCTTCTCTCGCCCGCCGTCCGTCCGCGCTGGCTGTATCATTAAGTGAAACAAGTTATTTCCCTTGACAAGTTATTTCATGTGTGCACGCCGCCCTGTACCTACGATTTAGTTATTGTTCTGTGACCTACGAGTACCTACTATTTTGTTTACAGTTCGATAAGTGTGAGATATGATAGTTCATACAATTACATAGCGAAATTAAGTGACATGTTTTCAACACGGCTTTTATTCTTACAGCGTGTATTTGCCATTATTGGTTATAAGTTTTACTGATTGCTACAAAAAAGAGGAAGTTAATTGAAGAAAATAGTGTTTAACGATGCATGGACAGATTTATACTTTTTTTATTAATTACAATGGAAAGCCGCTATGCTTAATATGCCAAAAAAAACCCTTGCTATGCAAAAAGAATATAACTTCAAACGTCACTATGATACCGAGCATAAAGCAAAATTTGCGTGCCTATTCGTGATTCCCGGAAAACAAAATCAACTCACTGAAATCTTCATTCAAGAACCAACAAAAGTGTTTGTAAGGTGCAAATTCAAAGTAACGAGTCAAATATCCGTACGAGTTTAAGGGTGGCGGAAACACTTGCAAAGTCTGGGCGACCGTTTACCGACAGCGAATTAATAAATCAATGTGCCTTAGCTATGGCCCAGATCAAAGAAAGAAATTTGAAAATATAAGTTTATCTGCCAGAACTTGTACACGGCGCACTGAAGATTTGGGTGCTAATTTATGTGAAAAACTTCGGGAACAAGGACAACAATTTGAATGGTTCTCCTTAGCTACCGATGAAAGTAATGATGTGTCAGATATTGCCCAGCTTCGAATAGTTGTTCGTGGAATTGATAAGTAGGCCTACTTCAACGTGTGTGAGGAATTTTTGCAGTTATGTAGTTTGAAGGTGATAACTAAGGGGGAAGATTTGTTTCGTCACCTAGAACAGCCAATGACGTCAATGTAATTAGCGTGGGAAAAATTGGTAATTCTAACAACTGACGGAGGTAGAAAATATGAGTGTGTAAAACAAGGGCCTGGTGGGTAGAATTAAAACAAAATTGGCAGAGATAGGATGTGAAATCCCGTTATTTTTTCATTGTATTATCCACCAAAAAGCGTTATGTTACAAAGTCGTTTCATGTACAAAAGTAATGGACATCGTGATATCTACTGTGAACTATATCAGAAATAATGGGTTGACACATCGTCAATTCCGAGAGTTTCTATCCGAAATGGAAGCAGATCATCAAGATGTCCTTTATTATTCAGAAGTAAGATGGTTAAGTAGAGGTGCAGTACTGAAAAGATTTTTCGATCTCAAAAAAGAAATCGGCACTTTTATGAATCAGAAAGGTAAATCTGTTCCAGAGCTAACAGATCCTCAGTGGTTAATAGATCTTGGATTTTTGACAGCTTTATCTCATGAATTAAATACGCTGAATGTCAAGCTTCAAGGGAAAAACAAACTAATATCTGATATACATACAGACGTAAAGGCTTTCCAAACTAAAAGCCGGCTCTTCATAGACCATATTGATGAAAAAAAATTAGATCACTTGCCGAATTGTCTAAAGGCTGTCGAGGAAGCTGGCATTGATTTTATTTGGGATAGTGAGAAAATGAAAGACATTTTTACGGAGTTACAAGGTAATTCAGTGACAGATTTGGTGATTTCGAAAATGTTTGGAAAAAACTGAAGATTTTTTCTAACCCTTTTTTATGCGATGTTGAGGATGTACCCAGTAATTTAGAAATGAATGTGATTGAACTTCAATCCAATGAGAGTCTAAAAAACGCCTTTTACGAGATGAATGATTTGATCAAATTTTATGGTAGCTTGCCGTCTGATTTTGTCGAATTGAAAAAGTTTACTCAGCAGTTTATTTCAATTTTTGGAAGCACTTATTTATGCGAGCAAACTTTTTCAATCGTCAATTATCAAAAAATAAATACGATTCTCGTTCCACAGATGAGCATTTGAGAGATATATTACGTATTTCAACTTCTAACATGAAAGCTGACATACAACAAAATGCCAGTCAAATACAATCTCAAACGTCACACTGAATTTAGTATGTAAGATCAATTTTGTAACTTTTCTTCATTTGTATATTCATTTGTATTAATAAAATTTGAAAACTGAGTTTTCGCATTTTTACTGTGTATGTGCGGTCCCGCCTTTACTTTGTTTTGCCAGCTTGTGGCCCTTTCCTGCTAAAAGGTTGCCGACCGCTAATCTAGGCAAATAATGGTGTGGCCATACGACCTCTCCCAAAAACGAAACTTTCACTGACAAAATTGGAGAAACAATTTTTAAAAAAATTATTAATTCTTCGTCGTAGATGATGCTTTTCTACTAACCTCAACATCGAAAACTGCAATAAAACATCTGAAATTTTGTGGGAAATGATGTACAGGCAGTTGAACAATAAACATGAACGTGTGTGACGACATTAGTACAGCAATGAAAAAATGTTTTCGGCCACCTCCCCTGTGCCTTATCTTTAGCAGTAAATGTGTCAAGAATCTAGAGGTCTACAGATCTACCATGAAGTTTGCCACAAATATGCTCTTCATTTATGCTATTTCTGTTGCATTAGCAATGACTATACAAATCACAATACGATATACTGCACACCATTAAATAGTTATAAGAGAGCAAACAGCGAATATTACAAGCAGATATCTAGTTTGCAAATATAATGAATCGTACTGTCAGTAATATTCAGGAAATCAGGTTACGCCGTCAAGGGCCACATTTGCACCGTGTGATGAATTATTTGTCGTTCTGCTCCACCATCATATTCCGGGAATGTAGCCACATTCCACTCGTATAGTGGGTTTGGACGTCCTAATTTTATATAGACCAGTGCAATTTGTTCTGGGAAGAAAAGCCAGCTGGCCGTTCGGAGATACCTCAAGTACGCTGGTGACATTTCCTTCTCCAACATTTAGGAATATAAAACTGATTTTGGGTTAGGTTTCTGTCAGTCAAAACTGAATGCTACAATTCCCTTCTACCCTGAACATATCCAACACCAGTATATCAAATCACTGAATCCATAATCCTTTCTTATACAACGAAATTTGGTGCCATTCACCACCGGAAATCTACCAAAGACTTGTTGAATCCACGCCACGGCGAATCGCTGCTGTACTGCATTCTCAAAGTGAACCAATTCGCTTTTAAGCAGATGGTCGTAATGTTATGACTATCACTACCGCTTTGAATAGATCCCGGAGAGAAGTTTGCTCTTCGCGGAACTATCCTCGGTTTTATTCTGTCAGTGAATTCGATGAATTCTTCGAATATTAATAACAAAAGGACTAAATTTCATCTTCCTTAAAACACTATTAAAAAACTTAATCACGTCCAGTAATTTGGGTATAAAAGGGTAGAAAATCAGGAGATGCACTTGGATATAACCTTAAAATAATTGAACAATTTTGAAACTTTGTTGCAACATGCTGCGCTCTTCGATGGAAAGCCCGAGAATTCTCGTGTTCTCAAATGAGGTTCCTCTCAATTCTTGTACCAGTAGCTAAAGACATAAATTTCAATATAACAATTCCTAACAGTAGAATTTAAAGTGTTTTCTCTGATTGAAAACAAAAAGCAATAACTTGGGACAATACAGGAGTTGAACAGTTATGATAAATGTATAATGTGTGATAAAAAACGACTTGCACTCATAAGTAAACAGGACAAGGAACGCAACGAAATGTATCGTACAACGCATCGGGCAAGATGTGTAGTCGCGGGCTAAATTTGTATATCGATAACACCCCCCTTATTGCCAACGGAGTTCAATAGGCAATCGATACGAGCATCTTCTCGGAAGACTGATAAAGGCCGAAGAGCGATGCCAAAAGATAATCCTTTTCGGTAAGAGCTGCTAGTCGAAAGCTCGCGACTTTGTCTTTCGTGTCAACTTATAGCTACGCAAGTTACCTAGAATTTGAGTAAGAACAAGTTTTTCTCGTCGTTGAGAATTAATATAACGTTAGCCGAGTGAAAAAGGTGTTTACACACGATATTTCGGCGATCAATGTTCCGTCGCCATCAGCCGGACACCTCGCACGCTCGGATGGAGTGTTTGATAGCCGAAATATCGCGTGCAAACACGTTTTACACTCGGCCAAAAACCAGAGTGCATTATATCAACTGATTAAATGCGAACTAATTATAGGCAATTCTTTTCCTTGCGTATTTTTGAATATTTTTGATATAGAATGCTTATAACAAAATTATGTTAGGGCCACAGATTTGAAAAATATTTTTTGTACTGCTCTACCAGAATAGGTATGATGCCATGTTCCCCTAATCAAGAAAAAAATTGAAGGAAAAAAACATATGTACTGAACTGGCGGCATTGCGATTAAAGGTTGCGGCGTAGCTACGCCAGCAAGATTTCAGTTCGGGTTTTATTAAGTTATAAGTGAAATTTTTTACATAAGTAAATTCGAATTTTGTTTGGATTTTACATAAATCGAAAGTAATTTTTGTCGCCATTCTGCGTTCGTAAAACCGTTTACTTCAGGCCCTTCTCACACGACGCTACTCAAATGAAACGGAACTGATCATAGACTGAAATTACTAACTAGTTACTGACCAATAATCGCACACGACGCTAATCAAATCACTCGTGTGATCTGAGCGAGGCGACGATTTCTTCCGATTCAGATGAGGATGTTATATTACCTTATTCAAAGAAGAAACAGGAGATTTAAAAAAATTTAAATATAAAGCATGTCTAGGAATGAAACGATAACTCTGCAACTGCTGATAAGTCACATCATTTTCGAGATATTGATTTTTTAAATATTTTTTTCGAAACGTGTGACTTTGTTCCATGCCGTTTCTACAAATTAAGACTTTTCAACCCTTTTTTTAATGTCCTGAAAGATATTTGAATCATTTAAAACAATGTTCTTTTCTTTCTTAAACCGTTAAAAAAGCTAATAAAAATGTTAAATGGTATAATTATTTTATACTTCTTTTAAAATGATTGTTTTATGCTACTTCAATTCTGCTAAAGAGACCATTATGCATTTTAAACATGTAGTAGAAAAAAATATAATGATTTTAAAAAAAGTTTTTTTAAGGTTCTTTAACATTTCAAGTAAAAAATGAACATTGCTTTATATGACTCAAACATCCTTGAGTAAATTTAAAAAAAAAAAAGGGTTCAAAAAGTCTTAATTTGTATAAATGTCATGGAATAAACTGAAGAAAGTCACATGTTTCGGTGAGGGGGGGGGGGGGGGGAATCAATGGTGAGACGTTTACTAAAATAAAATGTTGTCATATAGTAGGAAATGATGTGGCCTATTTGCAATTGCAAGATTATCCTTTCATTCCTGGACACTTTATGAATAAAAGCTTTTGCCTGCAAAGCTACGATGTGATGAAATACCAACGATTTCCCGTTCAATTTCGTACGCGATGAAGCGTTCACTCTTACGTGATTTTTAATAAGACCATATCCACAAAGAACTCATGGCAACACAAAAAGACTACTTAATTATTGACTTAGTAGAGGAAGAAAAACTATAGAATGTACACTTGTCTAGAGGGAAAAAATTTCGTGTTTAGCAGCCCAATACGATGTAATGACTAATAAAAAGTGATTAATGTAGTAAAATCAGCTTGCATACTGCATAATTATGTCAGGAGTGGGGAACGAGTCCCGTATAGCCTGAGTAAATCAGAAATAACGTAACTTCAACACCACACACAATATCGCTGTCACAATTTAAAATAAGTTCTCGTTCATCAGCATTACGACACAGAAATTATTTAGCCAATTACTTTATTACTCCACAAGGAGCACTTCCTTGGGAATGAAATTACACTATATAATTTAAGAAAAATAAATCTGAAGTATTTACATAAAATATTGTTCATTACTCTATTAAAAATAAGTGTACAAAGCTGATAAATTACCTTTCTGTCCGATAACATTCCATGCTTTTTCTGTGGCATCTTTACTTGAATATTCACTCAACTTGTAGTTATATAAACACGGATGTTTTCGATTTCTGCAACAAGCTTTGAATTCATTGTCTGATCCGCAATTTTTGTTGATAATCTAGTTGGTAACTAGTAGCGCGGCAGCCGACACGCAGCGTCACTTGGAACCAATCACGGACTGATTACTTACCGATCACCCCGTGTGCGAGCCTCAATACAAATACTAGCTAGTGCAGTGACTGAACGGTCTGGTGGCTCAGTGGTTAAGCGTCTGACTGGAGATCGAAAGGTCCTCGGTTCGAATCCCTGTCTCGGCGGGGATTTTCAAAGGCGCTTAACCCGACCTTCAACTCTGCCACATCTTGCTGTGTAAAGTGAAGTACACCAGAACGCTTCCGTGGTTCGGATTCCACGTTAAACTGTAGGTCCCCTGTACCTGTAGGTTAAGGCCCCTACGACGGGGCGGAATGCGCAGCCAATAAGAAAACCTATCTCCAGGTCATTACGACCACACCAAATTATTATTATTATAGTGACTGAACAGAAACTGATTGGTGATTTGAGCAACTGGTTTCTTTTCGGTAGCGCCGTGTGAGAAGGGCCTAAAAGGTAACGGGTAGGGTCCGAAGACCCCACTCAATACTATGGAGTATTTCTATAGTGCAAGTTACTTTCTAAGGCAATACCAGACTATGAAATCGGTTGAGCCTGACAGTAGTAAGTTAGGGCGATGTAATTCGGTCTTTTTTATTTACTCGAGTGTAAATATGCTAAAAGAACTATTTTCGGAACTATATTTATAAAAATTATCGAGAGTGCAATTAAACCCATGGAAAAGGATTTTGAACCTTTGATCTAGACACTGAAATGGACAGCAGAAAAATTTCCAAATTACTGACGTAGTGGACTTCACTTATGAACAAACTCCAAATTTTCCCCGTACCTTCGTCCATATGGACCAGAGAATTTACATAGTTTCTTCGTGTGTCATTAACTCGGCGGCTTTGTTACACTACAGCCATCTATCAGATACTTATAGAAAGTATCGATAGAAAACGTTACGATAACGTCACGTCTAGATTCTTTTGTTTATGTTTTAATCAAAATTTAATTTTCTATTCCCTCAGTAGTTATGACCGAGCGGGGCGGTGTAACGGTTAGCGTTCTCGCCTCGGATTCGAGAGGACGGCGGTTCGAATCCCCGTCCGGGCATCCAGATTTGGGTTTTCCATGGTTTCCCCAAATCACTCCAGGCAAATGCCGGGATGCTTCCTTCAAAAAGGTCATGGCCGAATTCCTTCCCATTCCTTGCCCCCATCCTTTCCCGTCTCTAAAGACCTCGATGTTAAAAAGAGACGTAAAGCAGTTAAAAAAAAGCAGTTATGACAGTTTAAAACTTTATCGTCGGGTTTAATATCTACCACTTATATCATTAAACTCGCCAATATCGGTTCAGTTGTACTTAAGTTATGTGAGATAATAAGTAAACAGGTTTAAGATGAGATGGTGCAGCGTGATAAACATATTTCAGACTTCAAGCCGCAGACGTGGCTACTTTACAGATGTATTACAGAAGCCCGGACTTCGAAAGTAAAAAAGAAAAACTGCGGAAACGTTTTATCTTTTCAGCCTTGTACTTGGCCAATTGCTCACATTTTCAGGCATTTCAGTTTAAATGCGATGGAGGACACGCTCCGGTGGCAATTTCCTTAGTCACCGCTTAATCTACTACCTTATCATCTTATATGATTAGTGTTAAATTCCTCCTCCCATTTACGATTAGTAATTGTTTCAGCGATTTTGGTAAATTATTCATCCCTTTCGTCGGTAATTTATTCCAATTCCCGATTTCACTACCCACAGGAGAGAATTTTTCCATTCCCTTATAATTGAAATCGAGTGTCAGCGTGTGGTCATAGTCATTTCCCTTCCATGCACCGCTCTTTATTCTTCCACCAATATATCTCAAGTCTTATCACTAGACGTCGGGATTTTGGCAAAATATATTTCATACCTGATTGAAATACATGAAAATAACATCATATACACACGATTTAAGGACATTTATGGCCTTTATTTGTGATTTTATAGTGCCTGTAAATGCCTAAATTTTCTTTACGATCTATTTTTGCTTATTTTAAGCATTTTTCTTTCGAATTTCAACAAAGGCGTTTTAACTCAGAAAAAAATATTTTGTTAAGTGTTAATTTTCAACAATTGAAGTGAACGTGTATGGGTCCTTGTTTGCTATTAGTCGCTCAGAGGCTGCAGTTAGGGGGCGTCCATAAATTACGTGAGGTGAAATAGGGGAGGGGGGGGGTCCGGCAAAATCTCACCAAATCTCACCAGGGGGGAGGGGGGGGTCTACGGAAATCTCACGTGAGATTTTGCGAAAAATTTGGGGATAGTAGAGCCAAAAAAAAGGTCTACAATTTGCGCCTAAGTCGATTTTAGGAGGGTATTTCGTCAAAAAGTTAGGGTGTGATCTAAAAAAAAAAAGGTCTACAAAAGTTTCGAGTGCGATTTCTAGGGGGGGTTCTCACGGACCTGATCTCACCAGAGGGGGAGGGGGGGTCCGGCCAGATCTCACGAAATCTCACCAAGGGGGAGGGGGGGGGTCCAGAAATCCGGAAAAAACACCTCACGTAATTTGTGGATGCCCCCTTAACCGTGTGTTCTCATGGAGCACAAGTATGTTCAAGGTACCGATCTTCAAAACGTCTTTAATTAGGCAGTCGATTAACTAGTTTTCACCGCGCTTGGTGGGTGAGCGGTTAATGTTCTGGACTTGCATTCGGGAGGACGCCGGTTCGAAACCCCGTCCGGGCATCCGGATTTGTGTTTTGCATGGATTCCCCAGATCACTCCAGGAGAATGCCGGGATGCTTCCTTCAAAAGGTCATGGCTGAATTCCTTACCGTTCCTTGTCCCCAGTCCCATCCCGACACTAATGACCTCGACGAGGCGTAAAACCAGTGTAAAAAAAAAAAATTTCCCACTTTCTTATCAGATGGAAACAGTATATATTGCGACGTGTGCAACAAATAGGCGAGTAAACAGTAACAACAGTTTTCACTACTATATTAAAAAAAACTTTAATAGTGTAATTGTCGTACAAGTAGGTTTATTGAATTTTTAACTAAAAATAGGACAGGCATCTTTCTACTGTATCGCAAAATTGAACATCGCTTTTGGGCAGCAGACAGAAATTTAAAAATTAAACCATGCCCAAGCTTTTCCAAAGGTCTGGTAGCCCTGTATTGTGTGGCAGTTGTTCCTAACTTTTAAAAGGTAAAAGCCACAGGCGTTTACTGTTCCTGCCGCTTCCCGCACGATTCACGGAGGTAAACCTCCGCATGTACACTAGAACGATGTGACAGGGTAAGCGCCATGCTCCGGGGGTCCCCAAACTTTTTACCCCGTCGACCACTTGATACGATATTTGCCTTCTTACCGACCCCCACAAGTATTTAATAAAAACATTAAATCATTTTTGGCATTTCTGATTCTAAGCAATAAGGAGGCCTGCATAACAACTCAAGGAAATAATTTATAAAATCCACCCAATAAAATTAACAGAAAAACGAGATACTTTCCACCATTATTATAATCTTAAAAAATAGGAACTAAACTATGGATAGATGGAATAAATTTCAAATAAAGACCTGCCAAAAAGAACAGATGGTTGTTGCACTGTTTTAAATTGTCACATAGCGATGAATCCACCTTCCTAAGGCACTCTTCAGATGAGTCTCTGCAACTATCACCTCTTGACAACCACCTTACCTCAGTGAGCAAAAGTAATTTGTTGAAAGTTTCACCATTTACTTCACATGACTTCGCAAACAGACGGCAATTGAGAGGGTGGGCTTTAATTTTACTTATTGACCTGATTGTTAGTAGATCATTCGTTTTTTTTCCTGTACAGTTTAACTGATCCTTTTTAGTATTAATCGACCCCCTTTCGACCCCCCTGTATTAATCGACCCCGGGAGATCTCTTATCGACCCCAAGGGGTCGGTATCGACCACTTTGGGGACCCCTGGCCTATACATTACCTTAGCGGTACTCATTGGATAGCATGGCATGACGTTAGAGACGTTTAACTTCGTCTTCATCTGGGATCAAATCCTGATCATTCGGGCCGCAGTCAGCGTTATGCGGCCACCTGTTCGAAACTTTTAACTAGGTATTATAAGACTGTGCAGTTATATCGAAATATTTTTTATTTTTTTTTAAACTGTAAATTTAAGATTTCGCACCGACAGTACTGGATTGCTAAAAGATCTACGTTGCAAACAATGGATTTAAAATATACAGATGGTGCGGTTATTTTGTTCAAATACATGCCTGAAGATGTTGACAATTATCTGCATTGTAAAATTAACTATCTATTTATAAATATTCCAATAATAATAATAATATACATACAGTAAAAATAGTTATATATAATAAAAATCCGTACATACAGTGTGTCCAGGAATGAAAGGATAATCCTGCAACCGCAGATAGGTCACCACGTCCTACTATATGACAAAATTTCATGTTAGTAAAAGACTCACCATTTTCGAAATAATGACTTTTTAAAAAAAAAGAAAAAATAATCGAAACATGTGAGTTTGTTCAGTTTATTCCATGCCATTTCTACAGCTTAAGACTTTTTGAACCCTTTTTTTTTTAAAAATTACTCAAGGATGTTTGAGTCATCTAAAATGGTCTTTTTTTCTTAAAACGTCAAATAAAAAATCTTTTTTTTAAAAAAATTATGATCATCATTTTATTATTACATGTTTAAAACGCACAACGCTCCTCTGGCAGATTGAACTACCATAAAACAGTTATTTAAAATAAGTATAAAATAATCATACCATTTAAGATATTTATACATTTTTTAACGTTTTAAGGAAAAAAAGAACATTGTTTTAGACGACTCAAATATCTTATGGTGAAAATTTTGCTAAAATAGAATATAGTAGGAAATGATGTGACTATGTGCGGTAGCAGGATTATTCTTTCATTTCTGGACACCCTTTATAAACATACGAATTTTTGTATCAGTAAATAAATATCCAATAGATGTGTATTCCATATTTATTTCTTCATCAATAGGAAACACGTGACAAATGCACATTAAGAGTTTTATTTGTGAAAGAATAAAGGCTTCCCCGGTGTGTTAAATATAAAAAACAGTAGGAGGACAGAGAAGTTTTTATACACAAGAGTTTTATTGATTTTAGATAATCTCAGCTGGATAAAATCATTTAAATTAAATAATGTTCTGCTAAATTACGACTCTCAACGTAACATAATCAATTAAAGTATTTTTATTTATGACATTTCATAATCATAACCACAATTTTCATTTCCTTTTTTGATATTTTTAGAAACTATACTGCAATGGAATAGAACTTGTTTTAGGCACCTAAAATAAGATTTTTTAGTACCTAAAAATCCGAGGTCAGAAACCCCCCCCCCCCTTCCCCACACACACGTATGAAATAAGTAAATACATTCGAGAACATTTTAGATCGTTTTCAAAATTTGCTATAATGTTCGAGAAATTTTCCATAAAGTTCTTGAAATTTGACGAAGGTTCTGGAATTACCAAATATCTTACAAACTTTAAAGAGACGTCTCTGTACATCTTGGGAGTAGTTATCCTGGATGAGGTGTTGACTGGAGAATATTTAATCCCACCTTTTTTTTTATATATGTCCCAAGCTACCCAGAAAAGGGAGGGTTGGGTTTGATTTATATCTCCAGTATTTTTTGTTGACAATTTAGAAGCCAGAGCCAGTGGCGTAGCTAGGTTAACAAGGGACCCGGTGCAAAAACATACTTTGGGCCCTCAGGACAGATGGGCGACCTTTTTTTTTAAGCTCTACTGAGCTTTAGGGGGCCCTCCTGAGCTGAGCTTGGGGGCCCCGGTGCACGGCACCTCCGATACCTACGCCGCTGGCCAGAGCTGAGCCCGCAAAGCAAGCCATCACCTTGCGGCTAAGACAGCAAGTAAGCAGAGCCAAATTGTTTCAGTCACCTTTTCTCGTGATTGAATTAATATAGCGTGCTACCACTTTGATTTTCTACGGATTTAGTGGAGCACAATACAGAGCTATTTTTAAAATACGTGATCCCGATTTCGCGAACCCATTACATGTCTCTTAATACGTCAACTTAATGGCTGTAACCCAGGCCAGATGTTTGGCAGTTTTAAATTATTCGTTGTGTATTTGCGGAGATATTTTCATTGTGTTGGTTTATTATTGTGACAATAATTCAATAAAATGCATCACCGTACTTTCAGTAAAATATAACGAGGTAATCTTAACCCCTTACAGCATACTAGGAAAGATATGGCACATTCCACTTAGGGCAGATATGGTACACATTCAAGAAGAGTTGTGCAAATAGAATAGAATATGCCATCCGATCAGGGCTGCATTTGGCGCATTTAAGCACAGGCTACCTAGGCTGTAGCCTAGGAGCCCGCACCACAACCCCGGCCTGGGCCAGTAGTAGAGCTAAAGAAAAAAAAGTCGCCCATAAATTTTTTGGGTGGAATTTCGAATTTAAGAATCGATAGCCGAAGGCAGCCCCCGGTAGAAGAGGCCACTGCCAACAGAGTGGTGGTGGTGGTGGTGGTGGTGGTGGTGGTGGTGGTGGTGGTGGTGGTGGTGGTGGTGGTGGGGGGGGGGGGGGCGAACCACATTTATAGCCTAGGGACCCACAAAGCCTAAATGCGGCCCTGCATCTGATGAGAGAGTAAGGAATTACGTAGTATGAATCTTTACTTTGCGCTGTTAGCAGTTTACATCCAAGTTCGGACATACAAACAGTTGTATTTAATGCAGTAAACATTTGATTTCAGTGTTACATAATTTCTAGGAGGAAAAGTATATCTGTTAACAATTATAAAAAGGTAATATTATATGTGTGTCCATTAGAATACATATAGGCCTAATATTGAAAAATAGGTTTGTGACAATATGCAGTCAAAGTTGAGTGAACAGTTGGCTGCTATGGAGAAGAAGACATACGGACTACATGCCACTAGTTGATTTCAAGGTAGCAGTTGCAGATACCGTCTGTAAAACAAGGAAAAACTTATCCAAGAAACGTGGTAGGTTAAGCAATGAAATCCAAAAACAGCTGTACAGTAAAAAGAAGAGAGAGCCTGCGGCAGATCTTCCGCAGCGTCCGGTATGACAGGATGGGATAGATCACATGCCCACCTGGCTGGGAAACCGTGGTCGTTGCAAGTATCCAGACTGCAAAGGGAAATCCTATACAGCATGTCTGAAGTGCAGTGCTACATTGTGCTTTAACAAGGAGAGAAACTGCTTCATCGAGTTTCATAACGAATAGAAATTATAATTATCTTTATATATAAAGATGAATGTATGTTTGTTTGTTAATTTGTTTGGTCTTCATACAAATCCACAGTTTTTATCCGATCTCGATGAAACTTTGCACACTTATCCTTTGAAACAAGGAGAAAAATACTGTCTACATTTGGTTGAAAAATTATCTGTATAAATAACACATGTTGTCTCATAACTTCGAAATACGGCGATAGACACGTTGGTTATGGACGTCTCCGTACCGTGTTTCCGTATAGTGGACTGGCAGCTGAGTGGTTAAAGCGCTTGCTTACAAACGTCTTGGTCTCCGGTTCAAATCTCCGTGGAGGCTAAGATTTTAAAAAATTGTTTTTCATCGTATGAGTCAGGCCTGGGCCGTAGGTTATTCGAATTGAATGTTAAACTGTAGATATTAGAAAGTTAAGGGTGCAATGCGAGGCAAATCGTAGGTAGTCTTGCAATGTTGTAGGTGTACACTTTTTTACGTTATAATGATCCCTCAGGTGTTGTTCGCAGTCAGTGAATGTGAACCACAGTAATATTATTATAAATACGGAAGTAAGTCTCTGTCTTTTTGTTACGTTTTGACGAGTAAATGGCTATATCGTTGTGATGGAATTTTATCAGGAAATCTGTATGAAGGGCACAGGATATTTTTTTCAGTATGATTAACTTTCACTTTTGAGTGTAGTGAAATACTTCTTCCACCAACCTATTTGAGTCGGAAGGACAGGAAAGATAAAATTAGAGAAATAAGGTGCCTGACTGATTTTTATATGAATTCTTTTTTCCCCTCGTACGATTAGGGATTGGAATGCACAGCAAAGAGATTAGCTTTGGTGCTGAGCACCCTCTGCCACCCACAATTTTGTGAATTGCAGACTATATATGTAGATGTAGATTAACAGTTGTAGTCACGAAATTTTGAGACCTTATCGAATGGTGACAGAAATATGTTGGAAATTGATTCTCTTCAAGAGACAGGTTCGACGGTACAATGATATAGTGATAGCTTTCCTGTCATATTATTCCGACTCGATATTGTTTGGGACCAATCCTTCGTTACCAACAACTTTCTATATTTAATTCTGGCAAAAAAAAATTCTTAATCCACGCGTACGAAGTCGCGGGTACGAGCTAGTTTTATAAATATAGTCAGTGCTGCTGATATATGTGTATATCTTATTGTATATTTTCCAAATGTTGCTTCATCCATCTCGAAACTGGTATCACAAGATGTTACCGATTATTGCATGCTGTCCGTGTATGGCACAAACCCTTAAATCAAAAATAATTCCCCCCCACAAGACTTATTATTTTTTAAGTATTTTTCATGAAATCATGACATCGGACTTAACAAATTACTTTTTTTCACAAAAATAAAAAAATCATGCAGTAAGGGGATAAGATTTCTATAGGAAGGATGATCTAAGCCTAATCGTCGTTAACTCTAGTTTCATTCCCAAATGTTCTATCAACGTACCACCTTTTTTAACGTCACCATACGAAGCTCATGAAAAAAAAATCAGTAGCTACTCACTTAGCCTTCGTAATAAGAGCTACCATCTGTCCAATTGGAGTCAATGATAGAGCGCGCCAACATATTTATCAGCGACTGTACGTCTTTATCTGTACCAAGTACCGTACAAAGCACGTTGGTCGACTTCACTAACATTTACTTTTCGGCTTATGTTTCTAGTGCTTAACCTTCTGTCGGCAACTGAAGTCATTAAACACTACAAAAGCTTAGGCAGGGAAGTGGCGAGCAATGTGTTGTTTATAACAATAAGGAGGCGTCCATTAATGATGTGAGGTGAAGTGGGGGGGGGGGGGGAGGGGGTCCGGAGAATTCTTACGAAACCTCACCAAGAGGGAGGGGGGGGGGTCAACATAAATCTCATGTGAGGTTTTGAAATTGTTGTAGAGCTAAAAAAAAGGTCTACAAGTGACGTGAAAGTCGAATTTAGGGGGTTATTTTGGTCCAAAAATCGACCTTAGGGAGGGGGGGGGGATATAACCGCCCTACGGAGCACGAGACCTAAGGGGGGGACAAAAAGTCTCACAAAGTTGCGAGGTCGATCTGTAGAGGGGGGGGGGGTTCCAACCAAATCTCACGAAGTCTCACCAGACGGGGGGGGGGGGCGGAATGCCGCAAAAACACCTCACGTCATTAATGGACGCCCCCTAATATAATGATTAATTATTCTGACTGTATGAATGCTTAGACAATCGATAAAGCAACTGACCATAAACTACAACAAGTGGATTTCAAATCGCAATAAAACCAAGGATATTTTCACAAAGCAGAACTTACGTACGCTTCCCAGAACTTCCTCAGCACATTTCAAAGGAGTACTGGAGTTGCGGTGACTCCTTTGCATGCAAAGCATAACCACAAGGACAGCGTTGTTCTGAAAGGGAATCTGAAGTTCCACCTCTGCCATTCCCACCATTCGCTCCCATTAAACTACATAAAGGCGTTTTTGGGGTCGGAAACTGGGAACAATTACATCCAAAATAGTTACGAAAACTGCCATAAATACGCAAGCGGGATAGGGGTAAGAGATGAGGAGGGTATGATAACATAGCGAATTTAATAAAATTAGTGTGCTGAAAACTGAAAGATCAAAAAGTCTGATAACTCTAATACTGACAGATTAGTCTAATCGATTCTGATCAAATTTCAGTTGTTAAAATAAAAAATATGTGTAAAGCTGCACGTTCAAACACTCAGCAGTTTTCGAAAACGAAAATTGTTTTTAGCTTATGACAATTCCTGACTGGGAAGCATCGACAGAGAATAAGAGCGCTATTTAACAGAAACATCCCCCCCCCCCCTTATTACTTTTAAGCATTTTGTTCAAAGCTTTTCTTTTTTTAAAAAAATGTGTTTACGTGAAAATTGCTACGAAATAAATTACAAGCTAATTTTTAGGTGGAAAGCATTTGAACTATTGCTCTATGAGTGTGAAAGCAATGAATGTTAAAACAGAAACAATTTACAGGTGGACACCGCGAACCAAATCTGTGTTCAGCAGCGTAATTGGTGACAACGTTTGTCAACATTATCGCTAGATCACAGGGGCGTGATGAAATTAGTGTAATCTTTGGCTGACAGAAGTAAAAAAAAAAATTCGGACTTCCCATAAAATTATTAGTTTCCGAGCCCCTGCATGTAATAAGTAAATAATTTCTTTCTTTTTAAAATCTTTCCTCAACTGTGATTATTTTCTGCAAGGGATATATTGTGTATAAGAGCAAGGTAAAATTAGAAGCTTTGGATTTATTTGTTGTGAGCTTCTTTAATCGGTGATGTGAATAGCTGGTTATATGAACAGCTCTTGTGGAAGAATTATGCATAGGGAAAGCTAAAAGAGCTTAATTGAAAGTTATTTTGCAAAAATACTAGGTGGTTCATTACTCAATTGGGTTGTCTTACCAATAACTATGTTTAAAATCGTCATTTTCAACTATGAGATTTAAATTCAATTTTGAATTTGATGGCTTTTGTGTCAGAATTTTAATATCTGACAGTTATAACCAACTTAAATTTATTAGTGGGGAAAAAAAAAACACATTCTCTTAAAAAAGTATGCCAAGGTGATATACAATCCTCAAAATACTGATACGTGTTGCAAAATTAATCATGATGTTAATAATTCTAATTCTATAATTCGACAAATCTGACAACTTTTTTTTGTGTGTTTTCACTGACAAATCTATTCAAGTTAATTATAATCGCAATACTGGTGCAATGTACGAAGTGCAGTAAGATTGCAAATTTGAAAAGAATAGTATTAATCAGTTCCAGATATCTACCTATTTTAATGTTTAGCTACTTTCACAATAAAATTAGCTGTGCAAAACAAAATCTACTAGAAAGCTGCTATACAACTAAATTATGCAAAATTCATTTGACAGTCAAACAAAAAATATTGCAAACAGGCAAAACTCAGAGTTGCCATTTAAAGATGATAATAAAAATCAAGTAGCGCAACTTCTACATTATTAATCATCATAACCTATGGTTCTGAAGTTTACAATTCGTCAGATTAAACACTATACATTAAATTGTATAAGCTACAAAAATATCAGCTAACTCACTAATTAAAAAATTAGAATTAAGTGCTTTTCCTATTGTTGACACACTACTTAGCATGTTACTCATTACCCGGATCAAACATTCCGAAATTGGCAGATATAGTAGATACAATGAGAAGACTACAACATTTTGTCCAGCATATATATGCAGTTCAATACATCACACAGATTAACACCAGACATAGACATAAAATTTGCAGGCCAGTCCAATCAAGAGATAGTGTGAAATTTCTAGGTTTGTATATTGATCAAAATTTAAATTGGAAGGTATACTTTTCTGACACTGAAGTGATTGGGTGCAGCCACATTTGCAATTCAGGTATAGGATACCTCCATCTGAGGAAAAGTAGTTTATTTTGCTTATTTCCACTTCTTAATGTCATTTGAAATAATATTCTGAGGCAATTCTAGTCATACAGACAAAGGGTTCAGAGCCCAAAAGCATGTAATAAGAATTATGTGTGTTGTTAGCAATAGAACTTCATGTAGAAAGCTGTTCAAGAAGTTAAGAATTTTAACATTAGTGGCCGAGTATATATATACACATTAATGTCATTTGTAGTCACAAATTATTCTCTATTTAGAACAAATAGTAAAAAACACAATTATGGCAGTAGAAGTATTTAAAATAGACATCACAAGGATTAAAAGGGATTACTGGAGATCGCGATTCCGCCAGGAGTTGTCATCATAATACTGCAGTGGTCAAACGCAAGACTCCACTATAAATTCTTCCCTAACTAGATTTAACGGTTTCATACTGGTCCAGGCTATATTACAACCTAATTTGTGCTTGAAAATAATGGTCCAGGCTGTATTACAACGGAATTACTGCTTGATAATAATACGTCTTGCGACTGACTACATCAGTATTCCAACGATATTACTATATGTTGTTGTAGCGGAATCGCGATCTCCAGTAGACCCGATTAAAAGTCATTGTCATTTGTTCAAAAAGATGTCCGATATACAGAGATAGATATATTCAATAAGCTTCCAACACATATTAAATGTTTAACACATAAGATTAAAAGCAGAAAAAAAAGAATATTTAACTGACAACTCCTCCTACTATTTTGAAGAATTTATTTCTAAGATATCTACAAAATAATTGTCATTAGATTGTTTAAATGTAGTTGACGTAACTAATGTACCATGACTGTAATTGTTCTGGTGTATGTATCATTCCGTTATGCAAAGAGAGAAGTCAAGGAATTGGGTTACAAAACTTTGGTCAGACCACTGCTCAAATATGGTAGTGTAATATGGAACCCTCATTTTACGTATCAAATACAGGAGTTGGAGAGGGTGCAAAAAAGGGCTGCTAGATTTGTTTCTGGAAATTATCGTAGAATGCAATCAGTGACGGATATGATAAAGGAGCTGGAATGGGATTCATTGCAAGACAGGAGGAGAATGAGGAGGGTCATGGGAGTGTACAGGGCATATACTGGCGATGAGGCATGGAAAGATATTGCAATAGGTATGAAAAGTAGTGCATGGAAGGGAAAATATGACCAGGACCACAAGCTGGCACTCGATTTCAGGCACAAGGTTGTGGGAAGATTCTCTTTTTTAGGTAAGGGTGTCAGGGATTGGAATGAGTTACCAAGAGAAATGATGAATAATTTACCGAAAACTTTGAAAGAATTTAAAGATAAAATTTGTAGAGGGCAAATGTAGGTAGGTGCAGGATAGGGGGAAGATGGGTGTGTAGGGAAATTGCCACCGGAGCCTGTGCTCCATTGAAATTAAATTAAATTAAACTGTAAAACGACAAGTTTCCACATCCCACAGAATGGGTTTCTTGTATTGGAATCTATGGAAAATGAATGTATTGCATTAAGAAAAATTTTACATGACTAGTAATTCTTGGAACAACCATCAAAATTTCATTCTTCATAATCCAAGACTAAAATCTACTAGCTTTTTAACAGGAGCACTGCACTGCTACTTAATGACACTAAGAAATTATCAACATGCTGCAATATTAGCAACTGAAACAAAATTTGCAGCATACACAAACTTAATAATGCAATATTTTAGCAATTAAAAAAAAAAAAGCTGTTGGTAATTTTTTATTAATTTATAAATTTAAAGATACTAGATTTTAAAAACATATTTATCACCAATATAAAACAGTTTAAGCATAAAGAGTGGCGAATTAAAAGACGGAAGGCTTATACATCTGCAAAAATGGAAACACGATCAATGTTAAAAGCAATATGACTAGTATGTTCACTAGAATAACATTATCAGGTGAGAAAATGCATCTAGTGTATTTTGTGGTTTGTTAATCACAAATGCAGATTCCATCTGCTCAAAGCTCAGAATAAAGCAAACATGAATAGTTCAGGTGTTTTGTTGTGTGTTAGACAATTTACTCTCAAGGTGATAAAATAATTAGTTGCATTACTCAGGTGTTAAAATATGTTTGCCAAATTATATACGCGCAGTTTCTTAGAACATTAGACTGAAAAACTAAAAAAAAAAAAGACCGGAGTTTCGTTGGATTCTTAATATCAGATGGACTAAGTTACAATTCATACCAGCAGAAGTAAACACACACAGCGTAACAGGTGGTACTTGCACTATTCTTTCCACAAAACCAATATCTTAAGATGATAGCAAATATCAGAGCATGAAACTGTTTATGGTTTACAATATTTAATATATTCTTGCTAATGACTTTCTAATCAAAATTAGTCACCGTCTAGTTGAAATCTTTTGTTGTACTGTTGATTAAGAAATAGACCTCTGATCACTTACCTCTTCAGAAAGGAGTGGGACAAAGCCGAATATGACGCTCCTGTTATGTTAAATAATTTCAAACTGTCTTCTAATCCTCCTTTAAGTTAATATCATCTAACCACACTATCACACTACGATTCGAAACGTCATTCAAATAAGCAGACAGCAAACTTCGCACAAAAACAAAGATACTTTGAAAAATAAGCTGCAAGCAGTGATTATGTGTTGTCAGTTTAAAGTACAGATACCAACCAAACAAAACAATAAGTCTAAAATAAATACACATTGTTTACTACTATAGTAAATTGATTTCATTCAATGGAAAATTAAAAGTGTGAACATATCACAATATAACTTTTATTATAATAATAGAAATTTTTATTTCATATTTTGTTAATGGAAAAAGACATTTAGGATGTTTAATCAAACTGTCATACGAATATAAAAAAAAAACTAGAAACAAACACTCATATTGTGCTATGTTTAATTACCAGTAAATCAACGAAGGCAATGGTGAGATGTAAACTTGCGTTCATTTATCGTTGGAATAGTATGCCACATTAACTCAATATGGATACGGTGGTGTGTTGACACTTGTCAATTTGTGCTGTTATGTCGTTATTTTTGTCAATAATGAATGTTTTGATTTTGACTTGACAATTAGTTATATATGTGCATGCATGATATTTTGCTGTAATTAATGTTTTTTGCCGAGTATTGCATGTTTTGAAGCATATTTCTGCTGGGTTATCATTCCCAAACAAAATGAATGCATAGTAAGTATGTCATATTTATTTAGCTATTAAACATAAACATTAATATATGCAGTAGGCTAAGTAAAATGAAATGAATATGATCGTTTAGCCTGATCAAATAAATTTTAACCCTGAAAGAAAAATTTTGTTGACTTGTTTTTCCAGTAGCCGAGCAAATAGTGGTTGTAGTGGGACTGCATACGACCGTTGGGTCGAGCAACATGGGTCAGAAAATTCCAACAAATCAGCGTTGACGAAGATGCAACACCAGTATTGGGTTACCAAAGAAACAGTGTTCAGAAAATTGGGAAAGAAAGAAGATGAATGTGTGGTGGCTTCGGATGCAGAATTAGATGCAAAATTAGAATTGTTTCGTTCTATTCAAGACAGTTGTTTGGATCTTCAGCGAATTATAGATAGATATCAAGAAAGATTGTGCAGTATGTTTGATGTATATTTCCAGTTTTTTTGTTTGTAATTTAAACAGCTTTCTTTAAAACCATATTATATGTTTCAGATTTAGCACAGGAAGAAAATGCTATGGGACGTTTTCTTAAAGAAGCAGGAAAGAATGACAAAACCAGGGCTGGAAAAATGATGACAGCAGTTGGAAAGTCACTTTCATATTCAGGGCAGCAGCGATTATCTCTCCGGATGCCTTTACTTCGTCTGTATCAGGTAACCTCCTCAAGATCATTTCAAATGTTTTTCGTATTTAAAGCAAATCTTATTTTGAGTTGCTATTAAACAGGAAGTGGAAACCTTCAGGCACAGAGCGATCGAAGATACACTACAGAATGTGACTGGTATGGAGAAAATTCGAACAGAATACCGTGCCTCACTGAGTTGGATGAAAAATGTGTCGCAAGAGCTGGATCCAGATACTTATAAGCAACTGGAACGTTTCAGGAAGGTAAGAAACATATGTAATGATGATGATAATTCCAATTAAGTTTTAGTCTGATGGCAATTTTCTTGAGTTATCTGAGTTCCATTTACTTTTGCTTGTAATTGTTTCACTGTTAATACTATAGGATTAGCATATCCTTAATTAAGTCTGCCAGAACCAGGTATACCGGAGAGCATGATTATACTATAGCAACATTCATCTTCGCTTACAGCTGTAGTCAATCACAAGACGTATTGTTTTGAAACAGTAATCAAGTTGTAGTATACACTGAACCATTATTTAGATGCAGAAATTAGGTTGTAATACATCCCAGACCAGCATGACACTGCTAAATGTACTTCAGAAAATATTTCTAGCTATGTGTTGTATGTGACTGCTGCAGTATTATGGTAGCATTTCCTCTCAGAATCACTATCTCCAGTAATCCACCCCCCCCCCCCCTCAAACCTTAACTATCATGGAATTATTCTGGTAGTTCACCAGCTGAGTCCCTGCCTCTAATGACATTGACGACGACGAGGCATATAGCCATAAGTAAAAAAAAATTCCAGCTGAGTTGAGTTTTGTAGGGATCAATTTCTATTGCTAGTCTGTATTTTCAATGTGGCTAAAACTGAACTGCCCTCAACCAATTTTTACTTTAAATTTTTTCAGTGTTTATGGTAAATTATTCATTACTTCTCTTGGCGATTTATTCCAATCCCTTACAGCCTTTCCTATAAAAGAAAATTTTCCCACACTCTTATGCCTTAAATCAAGTGCCAGCTTGTAGTCGTGGTCATCTTTACCCTTTCAAACACTTAATTTTCCCACCAATATCTTGCCACGCTTCATCATCAATATAGAACTTGTACATTCCCATGACTCTCTTCACCCTCCTTCTATCCTCCAATGAATCCCACTCCAGCTCCTTTATAATATTAGTTACCAATTGTATTTCATGGTAATTTCCAAAAAACATGTCTGGCAGCACTTCTCTGCACTCTTTCCAACTCCTGTATTTGATACCCACAGTGTGGGTCCCATACTACACCACTATATTCCACCAGTGGCCTGAAAAGAGTTTTGTACTCCAGTTCCCTTACTTCTCTATCACATCCCCTCATCATTCTTTCTAACAGGTGAAGGATTTTGAACCCTATCCCTATTACCTGTCCAATGTGTCCAGTTGAGTCTGCTATCAAATGTTATGTCGAGGTATTTACATTTCGAGTCTTTAGTAAGTAGCTCCTTCCCAACTTTATAATCATAATCAACCTTTAGCTTTTTGTCTGTGTACCTAATAAGCTGGCTGTTCTTTGAATGTATCTTCATCCCATGTTGACTCGCCCAGCTAGTTATCCCATCTGGATCACGCTGCAGCTGTTTACAGTCTTCTATTGTCTTGAACGTTTTACCTAACATTATGTCATCTGCAAAAAATGTAACTTCTGACAGTAAACCATTAGTACAATCATTCATTAGAATAATGAATAGCAGTGGTTGCAATACACTACCATGTGGGACTCCCATCATTATTCCTACTTTTTTTGATACTGCTTTTCCTACCCTGACTTTTTCCTTTCCACCTTTAGGAATTTGTCTATCCAGCAAATCACCTTTTTATCAACTCCAATAGTTTTTACCTCATTTAGCGCCATTTTATGGCTCACTCTGTCAAAGGCCTTTGAAATATCTAGTGCTACACTATCAACTTGACGTCCCCTGTCCATTACTAACTAAGTCTCACATGAATATCTTTGTCTAAAGCCATGTTGCTGACTTGAAAACCACTTAAGTTCCTCACAGACAGGTCTGATAAAGTTGCATATTAATCTCTCCATTAATTTACCTACCACTGATTGGTCTATAATTTTCAACCCTATTTGACGCCCCTACTTTATGAACTGGATCTACTACTGCACTTTTCCAGTCATCTGGTAAACAACAAGTACCCAGACTCAATTTAAATAATGTTTCAAGATAGGATTAATGTCCCATCCTACTACCTTTCAGACATCTGTAGTAATACTATCCACACCAGCCCCTTCTCGTATTTCTAATCACTGATCTCGTATTTCTATTTGTTGTTCTTATTTCCTTAACTCATCCATCATCCAGCTTCGCCAAATAAATAATAATATAATATGACTTAATTCCCTTTTTTATTATAATATTATAACATTCTTAACCATTTGAATAAATACAGGTTCTTTTTTCACAGTAACTTTAAAATCCAAAGCAAACGACACGGCCTTCACCAAGCTTGTCTAGTCCTGATCCCTCCTCATTTGTTTATATAAACATTTTTTTCGGCTACCCATTTCACAGAGTAATTATTTATAGCCTGTTATACTGCACCCTTTGGTTTTTTTTTAGATTCCTTGGTTCTTTCATGATATACCTTTATATTTAATTTTCTAATCTGCTCACTTCTAACTGTGCAGATTGGCTCGTTTTCTGATATAACTCCTAATGATCCTGAATTATTGTCCCTAATGGTCTCACTGAACCAGTTACTTAATAACTCTGCCTTTTTTAAATTCTCAGTTACTTTTTCTCCATCCTTATCTACAATTGTCTCAAAACCCTCTCTTCTCCTCAGTTTTCTGATATCATTATCAGCCAGTTCAATCATTTTCTGATGAGGCCTCTTAAAGTCATGATTTCAGATATAACTTGAGCAGTTTCCTCCAGGTCGCACGATCTTGAGCGATCCTCTGCCAGTTAACTCCAACAATCCTGCGTATGCCCTTTTCCCATCGGTCCGGTGTCTTCCTCTTGGTCTGGGGTGATCTCTTGGACTCCATTCTAACTGTTTTTGTCCACCTTTCTTCTTTTCTACTTGCAGACTGGCCAGCCTATTTTCTGATATAGCTATAGAAATTTCTAGATGCATGAGTCGGATGCCCCCCTGCACCAGTAATATTCTTCATGAACTCATCCTTCGCCATATTCTTTGACTTTATTAGTTCCTTGGTTTGTTGTTTCAAGAATTCCCCTACTGCCTTGCTGTTTCTTAACTCTGTTATGTTCTTGTTTCTCCAACCTCTTTTACCTCCTCACATCCCTTTCATAGTATTTATGTATTTATCTTTATTTTCTGTTTTGTAATAATAATTTCTTCACCCTTTTTTACTACTTCATTGAACTCTTCCCACTTCGTCTCTACTGTACTTGTGCCATTCTTCCATTTAATCAAATTAACCCTGAAATATCTTTTCAGTTCCAAAATTTGTTCCTTTTTATAATTGTATCTATTTCCCCCTTCGGTTCTGGCCACTGGTTTACTGAATCCCCTTATATCCATCAGAACTGCCTTGTGATCACTAAATTTTGAACAGATTGCCATAAGAAATGTTTGTGAATAACAACTTAAAATATAAAGGAGTTAGCTAGATATTATGTTTTTAAGTTACGGACTGACATCATGCTCCTCAGTTTGACTATAAATAAAGGGTCAAAACCATCTTGGGGGGGGGGGACAATCTTTCGTCAATATTCGACAAGATTAATCCATGGTCGGTAGGGTGGGAGGGCAATTTCCACCATGTGGTGATCCAGGTTGGCAAATAATTTTTCACACTTACAAAAATTCTTATGCAATGCAGCATCAGCAAAGCTTTAACAATCATAAATGAACTATGTTAAATTAACAGGCTTCAGTAAGACATTCGGAACATTTTCATCCACTTTTTTTGGTGGAGTGATGAAACATATTGTAATCTGCTGCCACTGCACAAGTTCCTACATAGGCCTGGCCACACAGCTACTTTGTCAGAATGAATGGTCTCAGACAAACGGTTCACACCCGCAACTTAGTTCAAATACCATAAGATTCCAACAACCTCAATGGCTGCTTTATTGTGAGAGCAATCAGGATTTTTCCCAAACCCATCGCAACATCAGAACATCAGAACCGGAGATGGGAACTTGTGTATTAGAATTGGCTAGATACCTGAGGGTGATGGGTGAACAGTAATGTTCTGACCACACATTCAGGGTGAACAACCTCAACGGCTGTTTTACTGTGAGAGCAATCTGGATTTTCGCTAAACCCACGACTACATCAAAATGGAAACTTGTGTATCAGAATAGGCTAGAGGCCGAGTAGCGGGTGAGTAGTGTGTATCAGAATTGGCTAGAGACCGAGTAGCGGGTGAGTAGTGTGTATCAGAATTGGCTAGATACCTGAGACTGAGGGTGATGGGTGAACAGTAAGGCTCTGACCTCGCTTTCAGGACACTGTGTAGAACAAACGCTGCTGCTGGAGGCTTTAAGCAACACTAATGTTCCTACTTTAATTATGTTAATGACCAGTTGACTCTGGTTCCTATTCTGTTTAATTAAATGTTCGTCACACACTTGTGATACTCCCAAACATGAAAGGATAAAGTGAAATAAGTACACTACACACAATTTTTAAGATTCATAAAATTTATAATCTGCCATAAGTTCTCCTACAGAAGTTCAGTACCAGGATTTCGAATAAGGTGCTTAGAAGATTTGCAGGTGAAGTACATTCGCGAGAGAAGACAAACTCTCATCCGGCCCCCTCAGCAAGATGAAAGTGTAAATATAGTGTTATTATAATGCACTACGGACACAGACCACAAGGATCCATTAGCTCCATCAGCAACATGCGAGCCGACTGTAAAGAAAGCTACTGTAATACTGACTACAAAACCAGTATACCTGCTCTCTATTTAATGAATCCGTTAATTTTGTGACATCAGCAAAACACTTAGAAAAATTAATATCTCAAAAGATACTTTTAATAGCTTGAATCATAATTAACTTATGAACTTCCTGGTACCTTATTATCTTTGTTTTGATCTAGTTTAGCCCACAATGAGGCTCCTATTAAATTAATTGCAAATTGCCTTATGTCATCAACCCTGGTGCCTTTTCCAATGATTATGACAATACATTTCTAAAAGTCTCATTAATCTTGCACCAGGCTTTAACTTTCTACAGAAACTGATGTATCATTTTAACCATCCTGATTTTGTATATGACGGCCATCGCCGCATACATATCTGGCTCCATCTGGTGTTTCACTTCTGCAAGAATAAGGCTATATGCCAAAATATTGCGTGTTTCTTGCTTTTTTTTTGTGTTGGTCGTTCCCAGCCACCTTCATCTGTGGTAAGTGTTGGGTCAATTTCCCTACGTTCCTTAGTTATATTTTCTTATAGCATTCCCCCCCCCCCCCCACCATTTCTTCTGCTGTCCAGCTAGTCAAGGGGTAACCAACGGTGTGTGCACAACTCTGGAACCAAATGGCCCATTCTCTAATGAATGAATAACATTTTATACCAAAATATTGTATTTTTGTGTCCATCTTACGTGTTATTCACTCGTCACAGCCCTCAGCTTTGGTAAGTGACGGGTTATTTTCCTTATCCTTTGTTATTTATTCCGCTTTTGAAATTTTTAAGCATGTCTGCTTCCCTTGTATTATTTGTGTAGTTACTAAAACGTTGAGACAAACGATGAATCTTTTTGTGTCATACACAATTTTAAATGAAATATTGAAATGCATAAATCCAAATAATGCTGTAGATTTCAATGAAGTTACTTCACAGAAAAGTGCCTATTGTGATTATAGCCACTAAACATGTAGATGTATCATTGAACATGAAGTAAACATTGATATGAAAAATAATTAATGAATTCATGCTGTTTAGTGTCATTAATTTTCTAATAGTCAGTAGTGATGTTGTTACTAAAAGAAATAATATAAGCACAGTGACTATAACTTAATTATTTAAATGAATTTACTATAAAATTCATCAGCAATTTGGTAGGTTTTCTGAGTGTTTTTCATTCCTGCTGCCCCTCCCCCCCCTTTTAAACTTTGATAAGTGATGGATGTATTTGATCTTTCCTTTCCATATATTTGCTATAAAACTGTTAGTGATGGGAGATGTGCATCTGATGGTCAACTGTAGTTGGATATAATTCCATCAGTTTTATGGGGAAATAAATCAAACTATGCTTATAGTTTGCTAATTATCTTTAAAAGAATAACACAAAGTTATTATTAATTGGTTATATAACTATATTTATAGTTTGAGTTGTGGCTAATTTTATAACTTCTCTCCAACTCTAGGTTCAGAATCAGGTTCGCCGAAGCAAAGTTCGTTTTGACAAACTGAAACTGGACTGTCTCCAGAAGGTAGACTTGCTTGCTGCAGCACGTTGCAACATGTTCTCTCATGCACTCATTATGTACCAGAACTCACTTTTGCAGTTTGCTGAAAAGACATCAAAAACATTCACCACCATCTCTAACAGCTTTAAGGGTGAGTTCATGATGGCCATGTATTTTTACAATACCAACATTAGTTTTATATTATACATGCCTTATGTTTTGGCTATCAGGGTACCAACACTATGACTTCTGTGTTGTCAAAGAACTATCTGAACCATCACTAAAGTTAGCAGAACAGAGTACTGGTATGAACATAGATCAAAGAGGAGAGGCAGTAGAAGAAGAACAAGAAGAAGAAGAAGATAAAGACAAGTAAGTTTAATAATAACATTTCGACAGTTGCCACCCATTCCACACCAAACTTTTCCTTCCCTACAGCCTTGCTATCCACAACAAACGTATGTGTTCTGATTCTGAATCCCTCTCCCAGTACTCCCAGAACCAATCCCAAGCCCTTATTTCCCGTTCCTATGCAGCAGACCTTGCACATAAACAAATCGTGCATGCAGTCACCCACCCTCCAAGTAACCACTCCCACCCGGCACCTCTAGAATCCAACCATAACCCTGTCTTTGTCACCCAGTTCTCGCCTAGCCTCGAATCCTTCAATCAGATCCTACAACAGGGTCATTACTTCCTTCGCTCCTTTCCGGTAATGCACACACTCTTGCCAAAAATTATACCAACTGTCCCCTGTACTTGTTTCAGCAGACCACCTAACCTCAAAAACATCTTGGTTCATAAATACCCTCCATCTGACTCTCCTAAAACAGCTTATGGATCTTTTCCGTGCAGTAGACCTCACTGCAAGACCTGCAACATGCATCCTCTCACTACTACATATTGCAACCCTGTTACAGGGGAAGCCTTCCCCATCACTGGACATGCCACATGCTCCACAACCCACATCATATACCATCTTACTCTCGCATTGCACAAGTTTCTATGTAGGCCTGACTACACAACAACTTTCGACCAGAATGAATGGTCACAGACAAACAGTCCACACCCGCAATTTATATCTGCCAATACCTGAACATGCTAACTACCACAATTCCAACAACTTCAATGAATGTTTCACCGTGAGAGCAATCACAGTTTTCCCTGAAACCACCACCGCCTTAGAACTTCGGAGATGGGAACTTGCATACCAAAATATCCTAGATACCAGACATCCACCCTGCCTCAACCACCGATAAAATTCCTTTCTTTGATGCATCACTCATTATTATCAGTATTAGTATTATTGTCATTTTACTAACTACATTTTTTTCCCAGAATTTATATATCTATTTTTATTTCTCCAATTTTGGTTTTCGTCTCTACATTCCGTATCCTTTTGGTATATTACTACTTCTGTCACCTTCTGCGATATACATATTTATATATAACATCTTAGTCCCACCACCATATTGATAATCAGTAATGTAGGAAGCGTGTGCACACCTCCCGAACCACATGACGCATTCTCTTTAACATGAAGAAGGTTTAAGACCGAAATATTGTGTATTTTTGTGTTTGTGATATATGTTTTTCTCCCATCGCTGCCTTCAACTTTGGTGAGTAATGAGTCATTTTCCCTTTCCTTGTAATTTAATAATAACAAGTAATTATTAAAAAGACAGTTTAGACAGAGTGGTGTTGTCTGCCTCTGCACAATTTTTCTTCTTATCCATGTAAATATTAAACAAAGTATATTAGTGGTCAAGAAGTTAATTTTGAAACTTGTGTCTTTGTTGGATACTAAGCTGAAGTTGTCAAACATAGTGCTCTTTTAATTACTAGCAGTGCAACAAAAATCGATAACTTAATCTGGTATATATATTCTAAGTGGTTTTTGTAAGTATGATTGTATTAGCTTAACTGGTTGATTACATAATTGGGAAGCAGCATATCTCAGATAATGAATGATGGAGGCACCGATTTCTTTTCTGATTTTTCAATTTGTTTTTAGGTTGTTATTCTTTGAATCTGAATACCACGATGCTGCAGATATGGCTCCATCCAATTCTCATAGTGAAAAAACAAACACGGAATCCACACAAAATAAGTCTGAGAGTTTGGAGAATTTGTTCTCATCTTCACAACAAGCTTTGTCAGAGGAGACACTTGTTGACCTAGACTTTGAGAACTCTATGGTTCCATCAAAAGAGCAAACAAATAAAGGTATGTCTGAGCAAATTTCTTTTTTATATTGTTAAGGTTGACAGACTGTATTTCTTTGAGTCTTGATATTGTGTTTTCATTTAGTAGTAATTTCAGATCTGATTGACCATTGCAAAATATTATTTAGTTAGAATGTATACAATAATAATAATAACAAAACAAGGTTTAAGGGATTACAGAAAGCATAGTAATGCAACCTATCAATCAAAAGGAACAAATTAGGCAGTAACATAGCCTGCAGATGGCCTTTTTCTGCTGATTCACAGAAGTTTACAAATCATTGAAGTGCTGAGAAATTCTCTATCCTATTTCTTTCTTTGTTAATTCATATTGAATTGAATTGAAGTTGCAGTTGCCCGGATGGCAGTTTCAGAAGTCATTTATTTACCACTTTCTTCTTACTATTATTTTTATTATTATCATATATGCTTTTTTGAGTGTTGATTCCTTTAGTGTTTTTGCTAATTTAATCATCACTTTAGCTTGGTAATTTATTCAAATTCCTGACTCCAGAAAATTTTCCAACTCCCTTATGCATAAGGTTTGAGTGCTAGCTTGTACTCTTGATCATCTTTTCCCTTCCGCTCATTACTCTTAATTATTCTTCGTTCAATGCCTTTCTAAGTCTCATTACCTTGTACAGTCTCTTTACCTTCCTCCTTTTTTCCAATGACTCCCAATCAAACTCCTTTATCATATCAGTTACTTACTGGCTCCTGCAGTAATTTCCACAAAGAAATATATAAGTACTCTCCTTTGCACACCCTGCAACTCTTATATCTGGTAACCAAAATTTTCAAGCAGTGGTCCAACTAAAAGTTTTGTAACCCATTTGCCTCACTTTTCTCATCACCCTTTCCAGTAAATGAACGATTTTTTTCTACCACTTGCCCAATTTTTCCTGCCCACATGAGTTTATTATCAAATGTTATGCCAAGATATTTCAAAAAGCAGTTTTGACCTCACCTTATAATCATAAACAACCTTTAGGTTTTTTTCTGTCTACTTAATTAAGCTGACTCTTCTTGGCATTTATGTTTATTCCACATTGAACTACCTGGTTAGATATTCCATCCAGATCACCCTGCAGCCATTCAAAATCTTCCCCTACTTTGGTCCTATTATATACCATTATGTCATCTACAAACAATTTAAATTCTGACTGTAATCCTTCATCAAAATCATTTATTAGTATGATTAACAACAATGATCCCAAATCTCAGGACACTACCCTGTGGCACTCCTGTGATCACTTCCACCTGTTTTGTTGGTGCATCTCCTACTCTAACACTTCAGTTTTTGCCTTTTAAGAATTCCTCTATTCATCAAGTCACTTTTCATCAACTGCAATAGTTCAACCTATTTAAAACCATTTAATGGCTCACTCTTATCAGATACCTAACAAACATCTAGAGCTACACTCTACACTTGGCCTCAGTGGCAACTCTACATGTAGTGACACTGAGACATGCACCACCTAAGAATCAAGAATAAATAAATTAAAAAATAAATGTGTGGAAAGGAAAATAAATATTTATAAATGTGATATTCTGTAATAAACTATTACCTATGAAAGCTACGGAAACTATCGAACACCATCTGTTGGCCAGACCAGTGAACTATTTTGCTGTCGTGGAGACAACTTTTAGCTGTCACCAATCATGCATGCGCTCTGGTGTTTTCACGGTAATATTCAAGGGTGGGGGAAGGGCCACTTTGCTAGTGGCAGTTCGTGACAAGTTTGTTCTGTCTCAAGCTGCCCCTGGCAGTGGGCAGACAAGCGGCTCTGGAACATTATAGAGCTCGAAAAAGTTAGTAACACTGTTGGTAGAGTGCAGCAGCAGCTGTCATTTTTTGTCAAATTTAGCTACATCCCCTAAAACAGTGTTTCTCAACCTGTGGTCCGTGAAGGTGGTTCAGGTGGTATGCAGGCAGAATATTATAAATTTTGATACGCTATTCCTACTTTATAAGGTAAAGCCCATTTTTGTTAATGGCTTGAAGATTTCAATTGCCACACAAAAGACTGCCATTTCCAGGATGAGGATAGAACAGCATTGTTTCTACTATAATATATTAATTTCCAGATGGCCTCGAAAAGAGTGCCGTTCGTCTAGGGATTAAGTAAATGACAATTTTCTTAGTGTCTTGTAATAGGTTTGGGGGACTGCGGTACGTTGTAGGGTTCGCAACATACGAGTGGTGAAATAAATAAAAGTAAAAGGGATATGGTCTAGCATCTTTTACTTTATTTTATTCCTTTATTTATTTTTGTTCATGTAGGCGGGTGGTATAATGTGGCGTCCAGTCTGTAATAACATTGTTATTTATATGGGTTGCTAAATATTAAGAATCTGGTCAATAGTTCACTTCCAATTCCATAACTGTGTTTTCGTAGGAATTCGAAACATGGTTTTAAATTTTTTATATTATATTGGTACTATAAAAAATGTCTATATACACAGATAAGAAAATTAGGACGATATAAAGTTAGTGGCCCGCAGCATTATTTTTGATAATTTACTGGTATTATTGAGCAGACTTGGTCCAGGCTTGATTACAATATGAACCGAAAAAAATACACTTTTCAATTACCGGCATTATTTTTTTGAAAATTAAAAAAAAATCTTAACTGTTGTGAATCAACCCTGGACTATAGTACAACCTAACTTTACCCACACGATATGTGGATCCCCTTATGAAACATCCAATCTGTCATGGCTTCATTATAACATAAATAATAATACAAAAATAATAAATGCGTTTCGATTGCCGGCATATGATTAGTTTGCTAAAACTGCATTTTTTAAAAATAAACCGGAATCTAAACGGTTATGTGTGGATAATATACACTGGACCACAGTACAACCTAACTGTTTAAACGCAATACTTGTATGTCCTTATAACTCACCCAATCTGTCGCATTACTGTCGTTATTTTAACATTCTATCTCTTCAAGAGAGAGGTGAGAGCGCGCGCGCGCTGTGTGTGTACCTTCAGATTTCATTAGTCAGAACACAAATTTTTTACTCTGCCCTCTACAATGTTGAAATAAGTACGTTTTCTCATTATGTCTATTCTTCTTTCATCAACAGTTTGTTGTAGCCATTTCTAAATGCCATAAATATCAAAATTACATTAACCTCCTTTATTATCTACTAAATATAAAATTATAATAACATAATTTTATATCATATTTTTATAAATCACTAAATAACTGCTACAAAAAAGGCTATCTTGTATTTTTATGATATAATAAAAACAAAGATTTATTTACCAGTCTTTGATATTTCAAAATGTATCTGGTTGTTTGCATCGTACATTACTGGTGTACAATCAGCTTACATGGCTGCTGTAAAAGTAGACTTAGCACTTCAGGCACCATAGCCTTTTATAAGTTTCTGCAGATCTATTCAAATTTTGAAGTTTCCTCATTTCTACTTATATGGGGATGCTCCTCTGCTTTATTCCCTCTTTTCCCAAGATGATAGTATCTAATTGTTCATGAAACCCATCATTCAATATCTCTGCTATTTTAAAATTGTCAGTAATTGCCCCATTCTTATCTACAATTGCCGGAATACCTTTTCTTCCCCTCAGTTTTTATCATAGCCATAACCACAGAAATTTAAGCAAATGGCATGACCAATAATGGAGATGATTTCTGCTTGGTAGGAATGCAACAGGTAGTGAGGGCTGGATTCATGGTTTAAGTTTTGCACTGAGGTCTGTTGCTTGGGAAAGATGTACATGTTAACCTAGGAAAGTCAGAAGGTGAGTATTTATAGATCACGATGTTCTTGAGATTGAGTGGTGTGCTGAAGTATGTGCACAATTCTAAAAATCTCAGTACCTGTTTTACAGTGAGCTGTCGGAGATTTTCCTGATACTACTACCCCTTTGGAACTAGTTTACCAACATAATCGTTAACTTGACATCCTCCAAGGGTTACCAGATACAGGATTATAATTTCGGAATATTTCTGGGGTTAAAAAGGTATTTTAATGGTACGTGTAAGAGTGGACAAAAATTCAAATTAATGAAAAAGTTGTATTTTGGGTAAAACCTATTTTACATAACACACAAACACACACACATATATATATTTAACATTTGGATAGGAGAAAAACGACCGCTTACCATAGAAGAAGATGCCTGCGGCGTTGATTCACGAAAGAAACACGTACACACAATCAGGTGCAAATGTTAATGGGGGGTGGTAACACTTCACCTAAACTGTGAACAGTTAAGTTCTTGGCCTGTGTAGCCTTCTGGTACCTTTAATATTTCTTAAATCGGCCACCACATATTCGTATTATAAACCCAAAATACGAATGGTGTAATGAAATAAGTTCACTTAACACAGTTTTTGAATCACACAATTGTTATATTCTTGATAAAGTTCACTTTTACATTATCAGTACCAGAATCATTGTTAAAACATCGGAAAACAGTTCCATAGAAGATTAACAGGTTAAGCACATTCATAAGAGAAGACAAACTCAATAAGTCCCCCAACTTTAATGAGAACACAACTGTTACGGCATGTTGGAACTTGCTGCACTACCGCGTGAAGTGGTTTGCTCTGCTAACTAGCGCAAAGTTACGTGTTTGATTTCCAGAGAAAGAATGAAGCAACTCATGGTAGCTGCATGGCCTTTTATAAGCTTGCCAAGGCCCATGACGTCAGCAACCTTTTTCATTAATTAATATCTCCTAAAGTACTAAATAGTTTAACTTGCAATTCCTACAAGGGCTTCATATGATCGTATTCTATCTGATTTAATTTAGCATTCAAAAGGATTTCTATAAGATCAAACTTGAAGTCTCACTGGTTGGTGCAATTTTCCGTGCTACACCAACAATTAGCAACAATCTATTTTTAAAATCTTAAGTATCTGACAAATGATTAAACATTTTACCAAAACCATTATACATTCATGATCCTCTGAATTTAGGCTATCTACTGATATCAATTTCTCAATGGGGTACTTGACACTAACTATGAAACCATGAAACCTTAATTTACACTGATAGAGTAAGTTGTTAGGATACCGAAAATCAACTTCATTTTTTGGATAGGAGTTAAAAACATACTATTTTTAATAAAATAAAAATGTAAAAAGACAGCTGTTAGTCACGTGACACGAAACACCAATCCGAGCGCATGACGTCAGTTGTTGGGCCGCGCCAGTTTAGCTGGGTGTATTCTCATGCGGAGAACATCTTTCCGTCGCTTATTTAAGTTTGTTAAGGTTTCAGTGCTGGCTGTAAAACATTTGTTCTTCTTATACTCGCAATGGAAGTTGGTTTTATCAAGGCAAATAGCTCTAATTTACCCAGAATTGACGTGATGATGCTGGGAGTGTTTTTGCATCAAACACCGATTTCTGATCGCCAGAATTCCGGAATGTCAAAACGTCCAAGTAAATACTTACTTGTTATATGTTATACATAATACCATATTACGATAAAACGTTAGAATATAAGGTATTTTAGAAGCCTGTGTGTTAGTGGTGCGTTTTACTTAATACAGATTGGTAATTTGCGATTTTAATCAACAGGTCTACATTTCGAGTATTTCATTGTAGTATCTTTTAAAATGTGTTTAATATGACTGTTGCTTCGCAGAATCATGTGCAGTATTTAATTGTTAGTATAATTACTATTTAAAAAAATCCTTGAGTGATTTCTACAACTATTTTTTGCCGCGCTGGGTTAGTTAAAGTTAAGTCTGTTCACATTCGTCCGACGCTATTTTTTCGGAAGTAATGTTGTGAATATAAAGCTTTTTCTTTCTATATTAGAGGTTATACAAGTTTTTGTATAGCTAGAAAAATATTTTGATCATGTTTTCTAAGAAAGTCGTAAACTATCGTCCTATTCAGGTCGAAATATTTTTCGATATTCGTTGAATCGGGGATTCTACGATAATCGTAGCGCCGCAATTTGGTGATAGATTCTTAAGTAACGTGACAAATTGATTGTAAGGAATAACATTTTTTGATATCTCGCTTAGTTCTCGAGATATACTATCTCAAAAGTGGTTAGGTCGAAATGCGGCCAGAAGAAAAATTTCTCCAAATCTAAATTCGATGATGGATTCTTCAGTAACTCGAAGACAGAAATCGAAAGTAAAGAATAATTTTTTTGATTCATTAATACTTTTGATACTGATCCCATTATATTATGATACTCCATACAGTTTTCCAAATCGTTCGGCAACTATATCAATAAAAAAAAAATGATGCATTTACAACGAACAGCATTTTAACCTCCAGGGTCGTAATTTATTTACCGGTAATAATTTAAGTTTATCATAGCACAAAATATTGACGTACATAGCTTGTTAAACATAATAAAATATTAAGCACAAACTTTCGTCAAAATGTTCTTCACAAAAATATATTGAGGGTGTTGTAGACACATAAGCCGGATCGCGTCGTGCAAGCATTAACCACTTTTTCCAACTACTTCGTTGCGTGGAACGGAAACAAACAATTTGTTTGGTGTATTAAAGGTCGTGTTTACACACAGAGGCACCACACACCATTTGTAAACTCTAGAACTCATTTTATTAATAAAATAAGCATACCGCCTATATGTTTACAATGGCACGAGCCAACAACTGACGTCACAAGAGACCAACTGACAGCTGGGAGCGTTTTGGCGCCAATATTCAAATCATCGCATAAAAACGCAAAATTTTGCTATTTTCCGTTCGTTATTTCAAGAAATAATATTTTTTTTTGTTTATAGTAGATGACCAGCTACAATACTGACTACTTTCCCAAAATTAGTCAAGTACCCCATTGTATTCCTTTTAGTTATTTTAATTTTTTCTCTTATTTAAAACTGCTAATTAAACTTTGCCAAATTGGTTAGTTTTACTATCAAAATATCTGGAACAGTGCTGACTATAGCTGGTGATAAAGTTCAGCTGTAGCTTTACTCTATTCAAAGTTATCTCAAATCGCATGTTTCAAAACGTGAACAAACCGAATTATCTCTTAAAATAAATGTTTCCCTTTACAATGAATACACTTCAAAATGATTCTTATGATGAGTTTTCACTGTGGAAATGAATACAGGGAAATCCCTTCAAGTTGACAATTACCTTACACGAAATTTCTAAGTCCAACATAAGTGACTTCAACCTCGATCTATAGAATATTTTACTGCTGGGGATGGCTGGTGGGAATACATCTGGTAAACTAAAGGGTACCTTACAACACATAGAATAAAATTTTCGAGCCTATGGCTCTTCTTCAGTAGCAGTGAGTGGCTGCGTGTTGGAGGCTGGCAGCTAACTGTGTAAGCCCGCCAGCCCGGTAGCTCATGGGGGGAGGGGGGGGGGGGGGGGTAACAAAATGGCAGGGCGTTAGGGTGGGGGTAGAGATGCATAAGCTAGAAAATACTAATAAATAGTAGAGATGTTCCGACTATGACTTTGGGCGACTAGCTGATTAGTCGGTTATAAAGAGGCCGAATAGTCGGCCAAGCCGATCATGGTTTCAAGGGTATTCGGCAATTACCGTGATGCTTCGTTTACAACTGATTCGCGTGCAAGTCGCAACCGCAGCCTACAAGCGTGTGGGAACATGTATTGTTTAGTTCGTATTGTTTCTTGATTTTTGCTTGTGCACGGGTCAGAGCTGTGTTTTTGTGTAAAAAATGAGAACAACAGTGTTGTTATTGTTTATTAAAGTGAAGGAGAATTAAAATTAATTTAATCATGCCAAAAAGAAAGTCTCGTGTATGGATTTTTTTTTTTTTTTTTTGATCAATTGTACAATGATTCGCGTAAAGTGAAGTGTAATCAGTGCCAAATAATAATTTCTCGTGGTGGGCAGGGGAAAACAGCAAATACTACGAGTATGAACAACCGTATAATATACTGACATCCAACCCTGATACCTCAGTTAGGTTTTGTAATCAAATGTTCCACCACAGACGATTCATCCCAGTCGCAAATCCAAGTAAATGAACTACCTACAAAAGTGGATGGATGTAATCTTCTCGGGAGACTAGCCGAGTAAGTAAGATGTTTCCACACGATATTTCGGCGATCTCAGTCTCCATCGCCATCTTCTGGTGAACTTTACCAGAAGAGAAGACTACATCCATTCTCAACGCCGAGAAAGACTTTGTTCCTATACCTACAAAAGTGCCTACTCAGTCAACTTCAGTGTCGTCAGAGGTCAGTTTATGTCGGAAAATCCAGCAAAATATTGAAGATAGTTATGCTGTACAATGGTCACGTGAAGTCTCAAGATCGAGAGACATCAATATTGTGATTGGTGAGATAATTGCACTTGACAACCAGCCGTTGTCAATTGTTGAAAATACTGGCTTTAGAAACATGATGAGAAAAGTTAAACCAAAATATAGCAAAACGGGCAGAAAGTATTTCACAGAAAACATCATTCCTCATCTTTACGAAGAGACTATATCTGAAATTCGAAGAGTGCAGCTGAAATTTCAGTCACTACCGACATGTGGACAAATAAAAATAACAAGGAAAGTTTTTTGAGTTTTACAGATCACTGGCTTGACGATAGTTTCAAACATCAGCACGCAGTATTGCAAATGAAACATTTCCTCGAAACACATACTGCCAATAATATAAAAAATTGTTTAGAAGAAATTCCAACTTTGTGGAATATAGATACAATCAAAATTCACGCCGTTGTGCGAGACAATGGCAGAAATGTGGGAGTGAAGGAGGAAACAAGTGTTGCATTTATAAATGTTTCTCGGGAAACAAACCGAGTAATATTATTATTGATGCACAATATTTCGGCGTAATAAATCTCCATCGCCATCTTCAGGTGCATTTGTAAGCCTTGAAGTCTGCATTGAGTGCGTTGTTTGAAAACTGGCATGGCAATGACAGACGTTATGTTGCCTAGTAGCATCTCAGGCTTCATTAGACGCCCGCGGAACACAAAAAGCAGAGCATTGGTGACGGGCAGCATCAATAACAGGAATCCATGCATTACTTATCTGGAACCCACAATCCCTGCTCGAAATGCTGTTGTAGTAGATACAGCGTATCAGACAGAGGAATAGCATTTGATGGTGAGCTTCTATATGGTTTCCCTCTTCACCAGGGTTCCTCTGTCTGATACACTGTCTCTACTACAACAGCACTTCAAGCCCAGGTTAGTTGAGCTGTTCCGCCACACATTACAATCTTTGTACTTCTTGTATGACAGGCACTACTATGAACAGATCGAGAGATTTGCAATGGGCAGTCCCCTGTCACCTGTTATAGCTAATTTCTTTATGGAAGATTTTGAGGAAAAAGTGTTGGAAAGTGCCCCCATGAAGCCCAGTGCCTTCTATCGGTATGTGGATGACACATTTGTTGTTTGGCCCCATGGTAGAGACAAATCAGATAAGTTTCTCATTCACTTGAACAGTATCAACAAAAACATCCAGTTCACAATGGAGGTTGAAAAGAAAGGCCGCCTGCCCGTTTTGGACATACTTATCAAAAAGAAAGTCGATGGAACTTTAGGACACACAGTGAATAGAAAGCCAACACACACGGACCTGTAAATAAATGTGCACAGTCACAGCACAAGACAGTACTCACTACTCTAGTCCACTGAGCGTGGGCAATATGTGATAAAGACAGCCTTCCTAGTGAGTTAAAACATCTACGTGATACTTTCAGAAAGAATGGGTACAGTGAACATCAGATACAGTTGGCATTTTGGGAAATAAAACGCAGGCCTAATAACCACGAATATGGTACACACGATAACTTAGCCTTCTTGCCGTACTCTGGTGCCACAAAATCGAGGATCGGAAGGGTCCTGGCAAGAAATGGCATCAAGACCATTTTCCTACCACTGCCAAAATTAAGAAACATTTTGCGCTCTCCAAAAGATGACCTTGTGTTTCGTACTCCGGGAGTTTATTGCATCCCGTGTGAATGTGGAAAGAAGTACATCGGCCAGACGATGCGGTTTGTTAATAAACGAGGTTTGGAACACACCCTACATATTCGCCTGGGGCAAAATGACAAATCTGCGGTGGCGGAACATAGTGGCAGAAGGACATGGATTCGGTTTCGAAGCAACTAAGGTGCTGACACATCCGAGAGGCTTCTGGGACAGTGTCATTAAAGAAGCGTTTGAAATTCGCCTTGCATCTGATTTGGTTAACAGGGATTGTGGGTTCCAGATAAGTGATGCATGGATTACTGTTATTGAGGTTGCTCATCACCAACGCTCTGCTAGGCAACATAACAACGTCTGCCGTTGCCATGCCAGTTTTCAAACAATGCGCTCAAGGCGGACTTCAAGGCTTACAACTGCACCTGAAGATGGCGACGGAGATTTATGTCACCGAAATATTGTGCATCAATAATAATATTACTCGGTTTGTTTCCCGAGAAATGTTTATAAACAAAAAATTCTGAGAAAAATTGCATTCATTTATAAGTGTTGCATTGTCTTCTAGGAGCACTAGCGTTGTGGCTAGCACTTACTTTGTCATAGTTGAACAGTCTATATGTATTGTCTCTGGTCGTTGGTAAGGTGGAGCGCATAGTGAGGACGGCCATGCAGCATGCTTGGCTTCATCTCTTGGCCACCGTGGTATCTTAACTGGTATATGGGAATTCCGGGACAGTAACTCTTAATTGCCTAACATGGGACCAGACACAAAATTCTGTGAGGTACCCAGATTTCCCAGCAATCTGGCAATCCTACATCCTCCTGTCCTCACCAGTGATCCTATCACTTTCTTTAATATAAATTTACAATTAAATTTTGTTTTAAAATTATTGTATTTATTTATATTTTGGATGGTTCAAAGTATTTTTTTTATGTCTTTATTTTAATTCATATTATTTTACTTTTCCATAATTTTAATTAGTCAACTTTTTCCCACCCCATCCTTCAGACCATTTTCTATGGCTTCAGTCATGTGGTAGGTCCCTGGTCTTTGCCACGTGTCTCACCTCCAGTATGACTAATATTTTTACTGACCTATTGTAAAGTTTGTTCATGTTTTGTGTTCTACACGAACTACTGCCTTTGTATTGGTGAGTAACAGTTTTACTATTCCTATCCCTTCTTATTATCATTGCCTAACAGTGTGTTCATTGTAACTATTACCATATTACATTACCATTTACTGAATCAACACCAATATGTAAACAATTAAAAAGAGTTTTAAATTTGCATCTACAATCTTTCTTTAGATTGAAATGTTCACTACTAGCACAGCTTATTGTTGTGAAGTGCTGTTGTATTTAATAAAGATTCAAATACTTAGAAAAATAACCTACAAAATGTAATTATATAAAATATCATGTTACACTGAGTTAGAATGGAAGAACAAGAATCATGTGATGATACCTTACATGATAGTTGAAGGGTGTGAACACAAAAAAAGACAGGAACACAAATAACATTTTGTGTTCTTGTCTTTTTTGTGTATTCACGCCATGCAACCATCATCGAAGGTAAGTGGTGGCTCATTTCGGTATCCAATTTGTGATTCCTTTTTGCTACTTAGCAACTGTTATCTGGTGATGAAAAATCTTGTTTTGTTACATACCATTTTCCATAATGGAATAAACGTTTTATTAGTGTATTTACTGATATTATTGCATCTTTCAAACAGAGAGTTGTGAACTTGCCTTCATATATATCTGTATATTAACAGCTTTCCACATCTCAGAGTTGGTCTCTTATATTGGGATCTAACGAAAATTAGTGTATAGATTCAGATTACTTGAAATCCTCCATCCTTACTACTAGTTAGTTATCAGCCATTGCTATTTTCTTCCTCTCCTACTTCTCTTAAGTCAGGCAAATGTTTTTGAATGCTTTAACTGAAACATTTATTGGTACCCACTTGCACCAGACTCCAGCTGGCAGAGTTACAGTAGATACACTGAAGAGCCAAAGAAACTGGTATAGGCATGCATATGCAAACACAGAGATATGTAAACACGGCGCTGTGGTCGGCAATGTCTATATAAGACAATAGGTGTCTGGCACAGGTGTTAGAATCAGTTACCGCTGCTACAATGGCAGGTTATCACGATTAATGTGAGTTTGAATGTGGTGTTATAGCCGGCGCATGAGAGATGGGTAGCGATGAGATTGGGATTTTCCCTTACAATAGGGTTACCAGAATTTTTTCTCAGAATCCGGGAACGCTTCAGCACTTTTTCGCCAAAATCCGGGGACGCTTTCGGCATTTGTCCTAATGACGCGGTGCACTTTTATAAGTAATATGATATGATTAAAGGTTGGGTTAACTTAAGAGAAACATATTTATCATTGTTATATATTTTGTATTTTAAATGATATGGTAGCTGATTTTACCTCCAACTTGTTGTCATTGGTATTTCTCATCAGAAGAATGAACCTTCTTGAGAAGATCTTGTGTGTCCGAAAATTCTTGGCATGTCATAGAAAAGTTTGTTAATATAGTTAGCGTTACTTGAACTGTTTCTGTACTCATTCTGACGCTCTGTGATGTCCCCATCACGTTCATTGAGGAGAAAACTCTCTCTACAGACGTGTTACTCCCAGGAAGACACAAAGACAGCTCTACTAACTTGCGAAGCTGAACATATTGGACCATTTTGTTAGGATATGTGAATAAACATCATTTTATCTTGAGCAAACACCAACTCTGGAGTCATTCCATCCATCTACTTTATCTTTTGATATAAATTCCTTTAAAGGAGAAATTTCATTGATTTCTTTCATTAAACAAATAGATTAGCAAATCGGGGCTTTTAAATAAGTATCGCTAGATTAAAAAAAAATTTGGGGTCAACAGTAAAAATCCGGGGACATTGCGGGGCCGAAATCTGTCCGGGGACAGAGAGCTAAATACGGGAACTGTCCCCGGCAAACGGGGACGTCTGGTAACCCTACCTTACAAACATTTCACGAGTTCATCATGAATATTGGGAATCCGGTAAAAAATCAAATCTGCGACATCGCTGCGGCTGGTAAAAGATCCTGCAAGAACGAGACCAATGACGACTGAAGAGAATCGTTCAACTTGAAAGAAGTGCAACCCTTCCGCAAATTGCTGTGGATTTGAAAGCTGGGCCATCAACAAGTGCCAGCTTGCAAACCATTCAATGGAACATCATCGATATGAGCCGAAGGCCCACTCTTGTACCCTTGCTGAGTGCACCACACAAAGCTTTACTCCTTGCCTGGGCCCGTCAACACTGAAATTGGACTGTTGATGATTGGAAACATGTTGCCTGGTCGGACGAGTCTCATTTCGAATTGTATCTAGCGGATGAACGTATACGGGTATGGAGACAACCTCATGAACCCTGCATGTCAGCAGGGGACTGTTCAAGTTGGTGGAGGCTCTGTAATGGTGTGGGGAGTGTGCAGTTGGAGTGACATGGGACTCCTGAAACGTCTAGATACGACTCTGACAGGTGACATGTACGTACGCATCCTGGCTGATCATCTGCATCCATTCATGTCCATTGTGCATTCCGAAAGACTTGGGCAATTCCAGCAGGACAATGCGACACCCCACACGTCCAGAATTGCTACAGATTGGCTCCAGGAATTCTGAGTTTAAACACTTCTGCTGGTCACCAAACTGCGAGACATGAACATTATTGAGCATATCTGGGATGCCTTGCAATGTGCCATTCAGAAGAGATCTCCACCCCTTTGTACTCCTATGAATTTATGAACAGCCCTGCAGGATGTATGGTGTCAATTCCCTCCAGCACTACTTTAGACATTAGTCGAGTCCAAGCCATGTTGTGTTGCTGCGGCACTTCTGCATGCTCGCGGGTGTATAAACTGTGTTAACTGTTCATGCTTAGTTTTCATAAGATCGTATTTTTGAAGGTTTAATGGCTATCAAATTGAGTGTAGGAAGATTCAGTTTTGTTGTTCTTGCCAGGTCTGTTGTCTTTTCTGAAATAATTACTTTTTCACTATTTTCAGAAATTAAGTTATCTGCAATCTTATCTTAATATTAGACTAAACAATAAAGATGTAATACGCAATTGAAGGTTTTCATATTTTTTGTTTTCTCTTTTTCTCCCTCCCGATTTTCTTGCTTTTACTCTGTAATTCTACTAATTCAATATAATTTTCAACACTGGCCATAGTAACTTACTTTTCTGTATCACTAATAAAGAAGCTACAGTAATATTCTTTGTAAATTCAAATACTGGTCAGAATTCAATGTGTTACCTTGTGAACATTAAAATTGCTTGAGAGTACATAAATAACTTTTCTTTCTTTACTATCAGCATCTTTTGGTTTAATATAACAGAATTCTGTATTTCTGCCATGTATTTTAATTTTAAATGTTCTGATACTATGAAGTTTTTTTGGTGAATTTATATTGCTGCTGCTTTTTACATCTTTGTGAATATAGTTTGTTTTTCTTCCGTTCTGCAATTTTAAGATATTATCTCAGACATATTGTCTGCAGTGATGTTATTTGGCTTTTTGTTATCTCCCAGAGAACAGTTGAATACAAAATAAAGATGACACTTTTTGGTCAATTTTCTGTGTTACATTTTTTCTGATTGTCACTGCATGACTTTACAGTTTGACATCAATTTTTTATATTCTCATAACTGAATGTAATAAAGTCTACACTTAAGTATAGCAGGATTGTGTTGTAAACACACAAAATTTCAACTGCTGGTTGTTCTGTCTTCAGCTGCAGCTTTATCTGTACTGACTCAGGAGCTATCAGTCAATTTGACAGATACAGACAGATGCCATTAGAGCTGAAAAATATGATATGATCCACTTTCAGAATTCCATGTACACCCAATAATTCTTTTGTGCACTGGTAAAGTGTTAGTTTTTATATTTGTTAAATTGGTTATGTCTCAAATTTTATGATTTTTTTTTTGGTTACAGATGCATCAGAAGGAGATTTACTGTCAACCAACCCTGATGATATCTTACTGCTAAATGACATACTTGGTGCAAGCAATGGTCAGAGTAGTTTTGGGGCTCAATGGGATGAAGTTTTTGGAAGCGGGTCAGAAGAACACACTTCATCTTTTCTCCTCGACCAACTGGCTGCACTCCATACAGTTGAGAATGGTAATTTTTCTCTGAATTACATTTAATTAAGACTCAGGACCCAAATTTACCATTCATAAACAAAATATTTATGCTTTACAGATACACCAGAACCTGCTACCAACGATCAGAATACATGTATGAAAGATGAGAAGTCAAATTCGCCCATGCGGGGTCCTTTTCGCACCAAAGAAAAGGTAAAGCCTTCTTATTAAGTTACATAAGTTTAACCATGGATGAGATAATTTTAGTAAACAGTTTTGGATATGTAGTGAAAGTTGGTAATACAAGTTGCAGTTTACATAATGATATTTCTCTTCAGCTGAATTAAAAGTGCTATGGAGATTTGGATTGGAATAGCTTTTATTTTCTTCCTTTGTATATGAATGCTATGTAATATTTCAATTCAAGTTTTGTGTGGCTATAGAACTTTATATTTGGCTAAATATGTAACTATGTATTCAATTTTCTTTTATTATGTTTACAGGAGAAAAAAGCTGCATGGTTCAATTTATTTGCTGAATTGGACCCTCTTTCTGATCCAGATGCCTTTATATCTAAGAACATTGACGGAGACCGCAACTGCTGAAATTTGTGCTTTCCATAATTTCCTCTGTTATACTGTGTACATTCCTCATGTTATGTTATTATATATTTATTTAATGAAACAAGGTTGGGCAATACCAATCCTGAATTTATTTATATATATATTTTATGCTGTACCTAGTCTGGCGATTTCAAAATTTCTAGTCATGGACTAAAATAATGTTTTATTATTTATATGATTGTATATCGAGAGCAGTTATATATGATACAATAAAAATTCTGTGTCAAAATAAATCATGAAAAGTGAGACACAGTGAATCATTTAAAGGTGTTTTTTTTTTTTTCTTTTTTTTATCTATTGATGGATATTTTTGGCCACAGAAAGTTATGGGGCACATTTTGCATTATTTCTATAGTTACACTTAAAACTGAGGTTTGACCATAACCAGATATGTTTCTGTCACATTTTTTAAATTTAGTTTCACAATAGAAATGTTTTTATGATTGAATCCTATATGGCAGCTGTTTAGATTATTTGAAGAACTTGTTTAAGCTTAATTTTGATCATGGTTAATGAATGAAACTACTATGCATGAGATAGTGACAATTTTTATATCATTTCTTCTTTAAGATTCAGGCTTATTTTCTTAATTTAGTAGTCTGATAGCCCAGTGGTTGGTGGTTCCATCTTTGGGCTTGATTCCCAGTATTTACAGGAATTTTTAGGTATCTTACTTAATCTGAAATTTGCCACTGTCAAAGCTTTGCTAGAATACAGATTCAATGTTAAATAATTATAGGTGAACCCATGACAGAAGAAGAATGTGTGACAACTTGAAATTGTGACAAGAAGTAATTAGGGGACATAAATTATCCTTTATGTATATAAGGTACTCACTGGAATACACACGTTTTTTTTTAAGTACAGAGAAAAGCAACTGATATTAGCTGCAAAACCCTACGGAATGCATGCCCTGTCATATACTTATTAGACTTATTTGTCATATAACTTATTTCTTATTATTAATAACAGTGTTGTAACTTTTAGATGTTTTAATAATTATGGCAGCCAGGGGATAAGTCTGGATTAATTTGCCTTACTCTTTACTGTCCCCAAATAAAGAATATAGTCTTATATTTTTACACAAGTTCAAACTTTATTAATGTCCTCTTGCTTATCTTCCCATGGAACTACATCAGGAAGATAGGTATCTGAAAATGCCCTAATGTCCAAAGAATCAAATACAATTTGTCATAGGAAATTATTATTATATTCTACATCAATCCAATAACTATATCGGTCTTGTTACAGTTATGGACATCATTTAGGTATTTTCGTTCTGGAAGATGGCATCACTGTTTACAATGTGACTGCCTGCTTCTCTGCCTAGTGTTGCTTTGGTTGGCTTAGTATTCTGTGTTGACCTGGAATAATGACTACACTGGTAGTGCTTTTCTAAAAATCAAGCTTTCCCCTTCCTTTTCTCTTCTGTGGGATACTGGCTAGTCTTTATAATTGTTTCTTGGCTTGGTTCTGATTTCCTTACATGAACACCACCACCACCTCAGTGCTGAGCTATGAAACTAAAAATTATTCCTTTCTTGTTGTATTCCCACATATATGGAGATAATTGTTATGGCTTGACTCAAGATTTCTACTTGGAGAAGCACAATGTCAACTTTCATTCAGATATGAGCATTAGTCAGAACTTAAGTGGGGAAAGGGATGAAAGCTAATGGTTCATACACTTGGCATGATAGTTATAATAACAAAATTTAAAATACACTTCACTTATAGAGTACAATACAAATGTGGGTACAGATGCACACAGGTACTCAGTGGAAAACTGACTGACATACTTGAACTGATCAGATTAGTATAAGCAAACTAGTTAACCGATAAGAGAGATGGAAACAAATTATAACTATGGGAGAAACAACTCATCTCAACCAAGTGTAAACCATATTATTTTTGAGACTGCTGGGCAACTCTCTGCCAATGAGCCTGGTGGATGAGCAGTAACACGTTGGCCCCACCTTCGGGAGGACATAGGTTTGAATAACTAACTGTCCAGCCATCCAGATTTTGGTTTTCCATGGTTCCCTAAAATTACTCCAGTTAAATGCCGGGATGTTTCCTTCAGAAGTTCATTGCCAAATTCCTTCCTGTACCTTGCTCCTGTCATACTACCATTTTGGAGGAGACAGCTTAAGCTAATCGTATAATGGATCATTTATCCAAAAGTGGGGATTGAACATCATGTCAGCACTATGCTTAATTTCTGCAACATGCTTGAGTTGTAATAAATCCATTTAGTAATAACACTGAGTGGATTAAAAATGTCTGTATCCCTTAAATTTTTTAGGAGTGGGTGATGTTGTAGCAGTCATTTTAAATAAAACTTCTGCTAAACTGTTTTATACCATCTTTCACTTGCTAATGGCAGCCCTTTAGTATTCAGCCAGTAACTTAGGACTTCCGACATCTCCACCTATCCTAGAGACATTAGGACCTCTATTCAGTATTCAAGCATTGGTTTGCATATTTTTTCTTTTCTTTGATATGTGTGTAAAGTGTGAAATCTGTAGTGATATACATTTGTCTTTCCACAAAGGGGTTGATATTTCTTAAGTCAAAACCATCAACAAGTGGGTCTGCAAAGTTGAACAACAATAGGCTACAACTGGAGTAAATTACAACACCCTCCAGTTACCAAGCATCAGAAAAACAGCAAGCTCACATAATGACCACATCCAGCTTGCTAGTTATTAGAGTTAGTTGACCCCTATGTAATAGGAACAGAGTGGGCAGATTGTAGTAAAACACTGTGGATGGGTACTTTTCAATCACTTACTCATATGCACAGTATCATGTCAGAATCATTGCTGAAGCAGCAGGATATCAATTACACCCACCCTTGACCTCAGTGACGGGTCAGGGATCACTGACAGACAACAGTTGATGGAAACCAACTAGCTACAAGTAGGCCTTCTGATAATATGGTTGGATGTGGATCTAATTAGTTAGGGTTGAAGAGTCTTGCAATGGTTCAGTCAAGTTAGGCTAAAATGTATACTGCATGTTCATCGTCCTCAGTTTCTTACCTTGGTAGTGGTTAGCCATGTTGATAGCTGTTATTGATCCATTATAGTTCCTGTGTACCTGAGAAGCACATAATATTTTTAAACATATTTTTGTAAATTATATATATATATATATATATAAAACTAAGGAAGGATAGGGAAATATGACCCAACACTTACCACAGATGAAGGCGGCTGGGACGACGAACAAAAAACAAACACAAGAAAAGCGCAATAAGGCCGAAATATTGCGCTTTTCTTGTGTTTGTTTTTTGCTCGTCGTCCCAGCCGCCTTCATCTGTGGTAAGTGTTGGGTCATATTTCCCTATCCTTCCTTAGTTTTATTGCCTTAAAGCTTTTTCCTGCTCATTGTTATTATATATATCAATACCAACTGAGGACCAGACAATCTCAAGGTCTAAATTTAAGATAGCACCAATTTTCCTCCCACCCATCCCCCTCACTTCCATCTTCCCTCATAGAACCAATGCTCACCAGAGCCTACCTTTATAGATTGTGACCTCGAATTTTGCTTATTTTCAGTTTTAGTTTCAACTTAAAATTTCTGATTTTTTATTATTACTTTTGTTATTATTATTATTATTTTAAGTGGTTTGCACATGTGTCTATTACTTGATTAACTGAGGTATACTGCCCTTCAACGATGGGTCCTTGTGTACAGTTTTGCTTTATACTTGCTATTCATCGTCGTTTTCCAGCCTGTGCTTTTCTACCCCCGCCCTCACTTCCTGCCATGATGTTTTTTCCCCCACCATGAGCCACCAACGCAGTTGGCTGCCGGCAGCGCTTGTGTGCAGCCATCTCACTTCTACTGAGGAAGAGCCATGCTCGAAAATTCTATTCTTTGTGTGTTCTTGTTTTTTTCGTGTACCAACGCCGCTGGAATCCCTTTCTTTGGTAAGCGACGGTTTTTTATCCTTTCCTAATGTTCAATATATATATATATATATATATATATATATTTGGATAGGAGAAAAACCACCGCTTACCATAGAAGAGGATTCCTGTGGCGTCGAAACACGAAAAAAAACGTCTTGTGTAAATATGTAGCAGCTATTGGTGCTGATATTTATTTCACAAGTACTCATATTAGAATCATGGTTGACTTCCAGGCTTAACCTTAACCACATAGCCTGTCTGTCAGCTCACAGGTTCTCACACTGATAGGGAACCACTCAGATTCACAACAACCGAAGTGCTGTGTCTGGTTTGCATCATGCAAAAATCTCTTTGTGAATCACTGCACCATGGCATTTGCTTAGAATCTATTATAACATGTAATTTTAAGGCATCTCTTGATCTTACGTAATATATTAGTATTGTTTTTAACTTCTATTATGTTGTAATAATGAATTTGGAATAGTCCACCCTGCTTCTGTTATGACTTAATAATATTTCATTCAGCATCTCTGTTTAGACAATCATTGGTTGTGTGTGTTGAGAACTGGTCACAGGACTGTGATTTTTCATCAGCTAAGTTTTTGTAGATTAAATCACTTAAAAATCTTTAAATTATCATTTAAATTCTTAGGATTATTGTTTGGTGACCAGCAGAGGTGTTTAAACTCAGAAGAGAGTTCCCGGAGCCACTCTGTAGCAATTCTAGACGTGTGGGGTGCCACATTGTCCTGCTGGAATTGCCCAAGTCTGTCGGAATGCACAATGGACACGAATGGATGCAGGTGATCAGCCAGGATGTGTACGTACATTTCACCTGTCAGAGTCGTATCTAGACGTATCAGGGGTCCCATGTCACTCCAACTGCACATGCCCCACAACATTACCCCTGCTGACAGGCAGGGTCCATGAATTCATGAGGTTGTCTCCATACCCGTACACGTCCACCCGCACAATTCGAAATGAGACTCGTCTGACCAGGCAACATGGTGTACACGCTGACACTTGTTGATGGCCCAGCTTTCAAATCCACAGCAATTTGCGGAAGGGTTGCACTTCTGTCACGTTGAACAATTCTATTCAGTCTTCGTTGGTCCCGTTCTTGCAGAATCTTTTTCCGGCCGCAGTTGTGTGTGAGATTTGATGTTTTACTGGATTCCCGATATTCATGGTGCACTTGTGAAATGGTCGTAAGGAAAAATCCCCACCTCATCACTACCTCGGAGATGCTGTGTCCCATCTCTTGTGCGCAGACTATAAAACCACGTTCAAACTCACTTAAATCGTGATAACCTGCCATTGTAGCAGCAGTAACCATTCTAATGCCTGCGCCAGACACCTGTTGTCTTATATAGGCAATGGCTGACCGCAGTGCCGTACTCTTGAGTGTTTACATTCTCTGTGTTTGCATATGCATGCCCATACCAGTTTATTGGGCTCTTCAGTGTATCAGGCAAGAAAGAAAGTACTGGTTTTTTTTTATTGATTCCAAATATGTGTCTACTTCTTTGAGACCCATAAAAGGATAATCCAAAATTGATACTGCTACGACCATTCTTGTGGCAGTGAATTGTTTGTTAATTTCTTCCACCATGCTGTGATTAATCCGAAACATAATCAATAATTCATCATCAAAGATAGAATTCAGGATGTCATTATTTCAGAACGGAACAGAAGAGTCACATTCATTGTACATGTCTATGAGATGACATGACCTCAAAAATTTTACTAGCTGCTTTGTGTCTAAAAGACTCGAATCACTTTGATTAATCTTTATCCAATCTTGTCCAATTTTTCCAAACATCTTGTTTAATAGCTCATGGTTGCATATGTGGTATAAGCTTTCCAGCAACTCTGGAAATCTGTGCCAATGAGTTGTTGTCCAACCAGTTGGTCTTGCAGTTTTGATAGAAGGAATGTATATAATAATTCCTGATACTGATATGAATAGTGAGCTCTCTTCCACTTCATTCAATCTTTCTGTGTGTACTGATCCCGTCTAATAATTTTCTAAAATAGGATTGGTCTCATCATTTTATAGATATTAATGACGTTATCAAGGAAATCCATAGACTCTTTTTCCATGTTTTTGGCTTGCATTTCTAGCTTCTGGCAAGAGATATCACTATCTCTTGACAATAGTCTTGCATTCTTTCTACAAGCGTTTCGATTTCTGTAACCCTATTTATGCCTCTGCTGCCACGAGATTATGGAGCGCATGACCAAAAGACAGATGATGTTCCACATCAGCCAACGAAACTGCTCTTTGCACGTTTTCTCCAGCATCAGTGACAGCTAGAATGTTCTTTTCATTCATTCCCAACTATTTCTTTATATCTCTAATCATGCCTTCTATTTTGTCTCTAGTCTTAATTTCCTCCATACTTTGAGTACTCACTGTTAAATACTTCACTGTTTTTACTGCATTTAGGCTAGCTAAGCAATAGACTTGATCGGAATTCACGATTTTCTTCTTATTGGCTTCTTCTATCACTAAACTTTCAAAATATTTTCAACAATAACTAGTTTGCTTAGAGAGTCATACAACACTGTTACACTTTTTAACAGTAGCTTCAGCTAATTCAAAGTCATTTAACACCTACTTATTCACTCAATTTAACAAAAAATTTAAAAAATGCATTGTCGTGTTAGGGGGACGCCGCGAAGCAAGTGTCTGCGGCGGCATCATGCCAGCGTGGCGCCCAACTCTAGTCCCTACCCAGCATGGGTAAATGTAGCCTTCCTTCAGTGATTGCGACATCCGATGTCTGGAAATCCCTAAATAAATTCCTATCTGTCTGTAACATGGACAGTAGTTAGGCAGGTTTATAAATGTTAAAATCAATCTAATTGAAAATTTTCGTAGCTGTCATATTTTCGTCGAAAAATTATTTTCTGAAATTTCAAAAAATGTTTATAAGTTCCTCAATTTTAAAGCTGTGAAGCTGAAATAACTTTTTAACTTGATTCTAATTTTCTACACTTTCATTTGGTGCCAAGATCCACTTGTTTACCGTTCTCTAACAGGCTGAACGGAAATTCATACACAAGTCTTAATTTCGAAACTGTATATCTTTTAGAATATCTGACTGACAGCTCTGAAATGATTCTATGTTGTTTTATCTATAAAATGTGAAGTTTTGAAATTGCTATCTGATTTCCTCGATTTATTATGAATTTCTAAAGTAGATGCTGTCTCAGGATGATGAAACAGGAAATACCATCTTGCTACGACATTTTCTTGACTGTAAAAATCTCTATTTTGTCCTATCCTGACCAAAATATTACCTGGATCTTAGAGTCTTACTGAAAACTGTTTTATTGTAATGTATTTTCTTTTGGATATAATTTTTTCAACTGAATTTCCTTATAATCTTGAGCATAGCTGCGTGTCAGCAACGATAAAAATTTTTTATATTAGGATAAAACCACGAAAACGCCACCAGTTGCTTAAAAGTTTTTATTCTTTAAAACTTTACTGCAGTTTCGACAAATACATGTTTGTCTTCTTCAGAAGTACACGTTAAAATTGCATAGGCGGAAGCATTATCACTAATCAGTCATCAGTCCTTTCGTTCGAAGTTGCACATCGTCACGGTTCTTCCTTCCGTCTACCGGACAACATCTGTATGAGGCGGCGACTTCCGCCAACAATAATAAAAACTTTTAAGCAACTGGTGGCGTTTGCATGGTTTTATCCTAATATAAATAATTTCCTTATATTTTCTAAACTGGCTATTTTGACATTTCCACATTGGTGAAAGTTTTTCCAAATTGCTCAAAAATCAATCTTTAAACTTCAGTGAACCTTTTCATACTTTTATATGCTGTGCAAGACAAGATCACGTTTCTTTCAGATTATAAAGTGACTTTCTATCCTCCAAATTATGCCTTCTAGAATTTTAAATGTGTAATTGCGTCTTAACTTATTACGCTGGCTTCCAACTTTTAATGTCTTTAGTGGAATTCTAACTTCTTTCTACTAGTTATAGTTCGAAATAGTTCTAAAAATAAAGGTAACTTTTTTTTAATGAAATGGAGTGAATCTAATATACTAAATATGTTGATGCCACGTTCTGCCTTTTTATAACTTGAACCATCAAAGCAAAAACTTTAATGCTATTTAAATGAACTCGCTGCTCTGTGAACAAATTTTGATATGAAGTTACAAAATTTTAGATTAACTTACAAAATTAATTTTTAAGTAGAAATTTCTGCATTTGGTTTCTGGTTCCTGACCATTTCGGATGTCTTCTCTCTGTCGATTGACGCCTGTAATAGCTCCAAGTCCTTATAGGTCCAAGTTCTTATACACATCATTGATGTTTTAAAAAATTACTTTTAATGTTATATCGTTGGACCATAGATTGATACTGTGAGTTGCAATATCGCAAGCAGACTCTCTGTTTGAATATAGTTAGTAGTAAAGTAACAGCTGTGTATGGTGGAATAAATATGTTTTAAGGTAGTTGTGTTAAATAAAATATTGAGGAGAGAAATAAATTATTAAATAATTAAAAGGTAAAAGTAAATATGAATAAAAATAAGTGAATAATTAATTTCATAATAAATCTGAAGGAATGGAAGTCACGTAAATACAAATGTATTATGAATAATTGTGATAAATAATCTTACAAAGTTCAGATTTTTTAGCCAGTTCTTTTCGTACGAGCAGTTCTCTTTTCTGGTATATTCCCCTGTAGAATAGATTGTAGGAGTTTGTAACAGCTATTGTACCTCAGATTGTGACCAGTGTACTGTAGCTCATGTTTTTGCGATGGTCAATATTTCCATGTTTATTTTATTTTTTCAGAGCACTCATCATTTGTGGCGTGATCTGTCCATGGTATACTCAATAGAGTCATATTTCAAAAGCTTCTAAGTTTGTACTGATTGTTTCAGTTGTTACATCAATAACTTAGTGTAGTGTAACCATGCAAATTCACCATCTTTAACCAGCTATTATTTTTTACTGAAATAATGGACAATAACTGGTGATGTTTTCAATGTGAATATATTACAATCAGAATGCAGTTATGGAAGGTATATTATTTACATTAATAGTTGCAACAGTAATGCTTTGGAGATAACTCGCCATTTGTTGACGTTAAGGTTATTGCTTTCTTTAGTTAAACAGATTCAAATACTTATAGCTTCGATTGGTCACAGCCACCAGATCAAAGCCACAGTAATAAGTGTTGAAGTGGTCACGTATTAGTATTAATAATGGTCCCAACACAGTTTCGAAGTATGTTTTAACACAACAATCCACTAGATTTGTTAACTCATCATATATATTATTACTATAAGGTATTTTTTTGTCACAAGCCTATATCTTCCTTCATACTTAACCGAAATCAATGAATGAGGTGTCATTTTAAAGCTTATGGTCTTCACTTTCGTTAAATCGTTTTTTAAGCAAGAAAGTTTTCGGAATTCGACCCTTAAAGGGTAAAAATGTAATTTTTTCTAAAATGCTGTTTTCTGTGTTACGAGTCAGTTATCTCCCTGAATACCTATCTGAAACCGTTTTATGAAGTATCGTTTTAAAGATAAAGATCTCCACTTTAGTGACGTCATATATTAAGCCAGAAAGTTTTCGGAATTCGGCCCTTAAAGGGCAAAAGTAACAATATTTTTGCAATGTGTTTTTGTGTCACGAGCGATTTATCTCCCTTAATATCTAACCGATATAGATAAATGAGGTATCATATTAAAGAATAAGGTCTCCGGCATGGTAACATTATATTTTAACAAAGGAATTTTTCGTAATTCGACCCTTATAGGGCAAAAATGTCACTTTTTCTAAAATGCATTTTTTGTATCTCGAGCCATTTATCTCCCTGGATATCTAACTAAAATCGATAAATGAGGTAGGATTATGAGGAGTAATGTCTCAGCTTTGTGACATCAAATTTTAAGAAAGAATGTGTTTGGAATTCAACCCTAAAAGGGAAAAAGTATAAATTTTTCTATAACGCATTTTTGTGTCACGAGCGATTTATCTCCCTTAATATCTAACCGATATAGATAAATGAGGTATCATATTAAAGAATAAGGTCTCCGCCATGGTAACATTATATTTTAACAAAGGAATTTTTCGTAATTCGACCCTTATAGGGCAAAAATGTCACTTTTTATAAAATGCGTTTTTTTGTATCTCGAGCCATTTATCTCCCTGGATATCTAACTAAAATCGATAAATGAAGTAGGAATATAAGGAGTAATGTATCAGCTTTGTAAAATCATATTTTAAGGAAGAATGTTTTTGGAATTCAACCCTTAAAGGAAAAAAGTATAAATTTTTCTAGAACCGATTTTTGTGTCACGAGCGATTTATCTCCCTTGATATCTAACCGATATAGATAAATGAGGTATCATATTAAAGAATAAGGTCTCCGCCATGGTAACATTATATTTTAACAAAGGATTTTTCGTAATTCGACCCTTATAGGGCAAAAATGTCACTTTTTATAAAATGCGTTTTTGTATCTCGAGCCATTTATCTCCCTGGATATCTAACTAAAATCGATAAATGAAGTAGGAATATAAGGAGTAATGTATCAGCTTTGTAAAATCATATTTTAAGGAAGAATGTTTCTGGAATTCAACCCTTAAAGGAAAAAAGTATAAATTTTTCTATAAACGATTTTTGTGTCACGAGCGATTTATCTCCCTTGATATCTAATCGATATAGATAAATGAGGTATCATATTAAAGACTAAGATTTCCGCTGTGGTAACATTATATTCTAAGAAAGGAATTTTTCGTAATTCGACCCATAAAGCGCAAAAATGTCAATATTTCTAAAATACGTTTTTTGTGTTCCGAGCCATTTATCTCCCTGGATTTCTAACCAAAATCGATAAATGAAGTAGGAGTATGAAGATTAATAACTGAACTTGGTGACATTATATTCAACCTCACTATTCATCGTATTTTATTCGCGAAATTTTCGCACGGGTCGTCTATTTAGTAAATAGATCAACAAAAACAAATACTATAAAAATACATGATTTTATATACAGTAAAGCATCAATAATCTGAACTAATCGGTACCAAGGGTGGTTCGGATTTTCAATTATTTCGGACTTTCAATTTGATCGGATACAGAAAATACTACAGAATAGTTTTGAGAGTTTAATACAATAATGTATTAAATACTGTTTTGCCTTTAATATTACATTAATTGCTTATAATATTTTATATGCCCCTAGCAAAATCAGTGAATCAATAAAAGTTGGCACACGGTAAATTTAATAGAACCTAAAATAATCTAATTTTTATGTTACGACTTAAAATTACCCGGTTTTTAGATCCTAAAAGGACCTATTTTGATGTACTGGTCCAGTCCGACTGTAATTTTGTTACTTAAATATAGCAAATGACCGACCGGATTTGCTGAGTGGTATGGGCCGTGGGATAGTAATCTGGACTCAGGAGAGGCCATGGGCTCGAACCTCACCATCGGCTGTTCTGAAGTGGTATTCCATGGTTTTCCTTTTCCCATCCAGGCAAATGCTTGAACAGTGCCTTATTGACAGGTACAGACGCTTCCTTTTCCCCCTTCCTTCTAAAAAAAATCGTTTCCTCCTTCTAAATTGATCCAAGTTAATGTCACATGGGCTATCTGGCCAGACACAATCTCCAGCTGTATCTATTACTAGGTGAATCCTAAGCTCCAAGACACTGCAAATATGAGCGGTATAGGAATGATCCCTCACAGAGTCCGAGGGTGAAGCCAAACCTGGAGGGTAAACGGACTACGTTTATGTGTAAAACAAATGGATTTATTTTAAAATTGTAATAACTATTCACCACAATATTAAATGATGTGTTTTAACCTCATTGTTGAAGGTAACATTGAGAAAAGTTGTAACAATGCAGTGTGGCAACTTCACATTATTACAAAGGTTTACATTCAGTACAAACAAATCGACAAAGCAAGTTTTAAACATAGCATGTTATACAATAACAATCTCAGGCACGGAAACCCTTTCTTAGAAATTAAAAGTTGTATACAGTCATCGTTCAGTGGTAAAACGGAAATTAAAACATTGTGTAGGCCTACATACTTTTAGTTCCTTCTTTAAAAGCAATCATGCCTAAACAGAAATCCTCAAGAAGTAGTCTCCTGTGAGAGTGGATTGGAATGGATAAGAACTTTTCTACAGATGGGAAAATTATATATTGTCAAGCATGTGTAAAACCAGTAAGATTAATTTGTTTTATATACATATATCTTTTATAATTAAAAAAAAATAGATTTTATTTATTTTCATTTCTAAAGTAACACAAAGTGACAGAGTCTAGACTGCTGGATGAAATTTCATAATATTAACTGGGTATTATCCGGGGTGTTATATTCAGGTGGACTCATTTTATTTTTGCCTTCTACCATATATAGGTGCCTACAGAAAAATGATCCCACATACTACAGTATCAGAATTCAGCAACTCATTTGGAAAATGTTACCAGGAGAAATGCCTCCGAACAGAAGCAGAGTTTCATTACAGCTGGGTGCAGAAGATTCGTTTAACCTGCGTGCGTCTGTGTGAAGCTCTCACTGCCACTAATATACCAGTTTCAACACTCCCAAATGCAGTCCTGAAAACCATTTTGGACAATTTTGTAACAAAAAAATATCAGATGAATCCACTTTAAGAAAGAATTACTTGCCTCAGCTGTATGAGAAAACAATTGAAAAATATGGGAGGACATTGCTGACCACTTCTTCTGGTTAAGTGTAGATGAGAGGACAGATGCCTGTGGCATGGCATGCTCACATGTGAGGAACCTGGTATACGCCATGTCATTATGTGCAGAGAACTTTCAACGACAAACCACTCTACTGCAGCAATTGCTGTAACGGATGCATTAAAGGTGTTTGGGCCAGATCCAAAACGCGAGCATAAGTTGCAGTTGTTGATGACAGTGAAGCTTATATGATAAAAGCAGGAGTGTTTAAAGGCATTCCATCCCCGAATGGCACGACACCTGACCAACTCATGGGCTCCACCGGGTAGCTGAAAAAATTCGGGAACAGTACCCTGTAGTAAATGAGATAATTTCTTCAATGAAGAAAATATTCCTGAAAGTGCCAAGTCAATTCATTAATTTCAGAGAAAAGCTTCTATCAATACCTCTCCCACCCGAGCAAGTAGTGACATGATGGGGGACCTGGCTCTCAGCCGCAATATATTATGCAGGAAACTATGGAAGCATCACGGAGATCATCGAATCATTAGATGAAAGTACCACCTGTGCAGGAGTTGACCTATATAAAGGCAAATTTATACAACCTAGAATTTTCAGTCAGGAAGTTGGAAGGAGGCACTCTACCATTGACGGAAGCACTTCAAATTATCCAAGAAGTGAGAACCAAAGTGGCTCCTGGAGACCTGGACCAGTTGGGGTGTCTATAGCTAAGAAGCAGAAGTCTGTTTTAGCCCGCAGTCCAGATTTCAAGAGGATGGAACACATAGGCCATGTTCTCTCTGGACTAAAGGAATAAGAAATATTGCCTTAGAATCCTAAGGAAAACACTGATATGATGTTCAAACCTCTTACTCATGTGACGTGGAGCGTAGTTTTTCTGCGTTCAAGTGAATTTTAACAGAAAAGAGAGGAGGGTTTATTCCTAAAAATCTGTCAAAATATTTCATTGTTCAGTGTCATATAAGAAGTTTTAAATCAGTTGTTTACCATACATAATATCGAAAAAATGTTTTGAACATAATAGTGATTTATTTCGCATGTTCAATGTGATCAAGCAGAGTCATGTTAGAAGTTTTTAAGGATTTCTTGATATTGTATTACAAAGTCATAATGTTTGTAACACTATGGCAGTGTATATTGGATGCTTATAATTTTATTTCCCCCAAAAATGTGTAAGTTCCTAAATCAGAATTTTTAAAAACCTATAAAAGCCTAAAACGTGAATTGAATAAACCTAAATTTGTTTTTTTGAACCTAAAAATCTGGGCTTAAGAATAACTAACACCACAAAAAAGGATTATAGTTATTGTAGCTAGTTCTCTTTTAGTGGAATTCTGGAACATAACAAATGCAAAGGTGCACTGCATTGTATATAGAAACAAAGTTTACATTTTTGTAAAATATTGAACTATTTGTTAAAAAAAATAAAGTCTTAAGATAACTTTCATTTCAGGTAGGTAATTAACGTTCTAGATAATTGACATTTGGATTATCAACATTCTACTGTATATAAAATTTCAGGTTTTTTCAGTTTATAAAACACATCTTGCTATCAGGTCTATATATGATTTTTTCATACAAATGCAGATAAACAAAACACTGCATCATGGGTGCACGAGAAATGATTAATTGCAAAATCCTCATGGTGATAATGTACCATGTGCCACTCTAAACAAACAAGTCAATGATATTCAACAAGACACGCTCTCAAATCTTCACTTCTAGCAAACTGAAACTTTAGATTTGATGGGATAATATACATCACAGCTACAACCAATGGCAGTGGAGGGGAGGAGGCTAAGGGGCTCAAGCCCACCCCAAAAGCATCTAGGTCCACCTCCGACATTGTAGTTTTGGAGCCCTTTTTCTTTTAGCTACACTGTTCTTGTAAGTTGACATGAGAGTTTGTCATTGACCTCCTCCCTGCCCCAACCAAAATCCTGGATCCGCCACTGACTGATGGTGTGGAATGTGTGAAACCAAGTTAAATTCCAATAGTGGCTTTAATGTTACTACATGCTAATTATATTGAGAAAATATTATCTTTGTTCAAAATAACTTAGCTAAAAGTATAGTGAAGGTCTGATTGGAGTAATTTCTTGTAAGCTGACTCCGTAAGTAAATAAACATTATGAGTTAAAAAAGTAATTTATTGATACAATAGGTTTTTAGGTCTTTAAGTACAGTCTACATTAGTGTAATTGTTCTACAATGGTAGGACTACACTGTATATAAATCCTAGCTGACCTCTTAAAAATCTTTTCATTAAAAAGCTTTAAACATCATGGATGTTTTAAAAGAAATAATTACAGCATTTATACTTTATTTCAGTCCGCTCCCAGTCAAACTGAATATAGTCAGCCTTCTGAAAACTGCGTCATAGCAGTTTTTACCCTGCAAGAATAGAAATAGTATATTAGCACCAGAAAAATGTAATAACACAATTGCTAAATGTAGAAACTAGAAGATTCTAATAGTAAAAACTCCTCATATCTCTTTGCGATTTTGAAACTTTGTACATTGACCTGCTTATGTTTATGAAAAAATTACACTTTTAAGTAGACTCAAAAATAATAATAACTGATAAAATTGTGATGGAGCACATGCTCCAGTGGCAATCTCACTTCACACTCGTCTTTCTCCTTTCCTTTTCATACATAATTTTGACCTCCACTAATTTTAACTTTAAATTCTTTTAGTGTTTTCGGCAAATTACTCATAACTTCTCTTGGCAATTTACTCTAATCCATTACATCCTTTCCTACAAAAGAAAATTCTCCCACACTCTCAAGCCTGCTATGTAGAGCCAGCTTGTGGTCATGGTCATCTTTACCCTTCCACATACTCTCTTCATTTTCCCACCAACATCTGTCCATGCTTCATCACTAACACAACTGGGCTGAAAACTATTATACATTACTTGTTAATGAAAATTTTAAGTTAACATACAAAAACATTAACGTTCTTCTTAACTTCTGTTAAATTGAACTTTCATTAACTTTAGTCCATTACACTTGCTGTTGATGCCATTTCATTGTCTCAATTTCTCTTTCACAGATTTTTTTAAAATGACTACTAAACTGATCTACCACAAGAAAAAAACTTTCCTTCTTGCCCACACTCTGTTAACCCATAATTTCATACCAGCCTCATCCATCCAACACTTGTAATGTACATGAACACCACCATCTGGTGGTAGTATACCAGTAGGTATTTCCATTGTTTTGTGCTTGAAAATTATCACTGGATTAAGCTTAGTACCATCAGCACAACATGAAAGGACAACAGTGTAGTACATATTTTTTTCATGTCCATTTGTTTTTATAGTTTCAGTTTTAGCACCTCTCATGGCAACAGTTCTGTTACTCAGCACATCAAATGTCAGAGGAGTTTCGTCCATATTCGCTATTTGGCTTAGTTCACACTGGTTTTCTTTCGATGTTGAATAATAAAGCGATGAAAATATAATATTTTCTCTTTACACTCTTGAGGCATTTTCTAAGATATTTTGGTTTTGGTTCACATGCTAAATCCATGACATTTCATAAACCTGTAGCACCAACCAAGTCCACCCTTAAAGTCTATTAAGTTCTACTGTAGCACTAGCTTATGAGTGTGTATTTGAATGTTTCCTTGAATCCATTTCAATACATCAACTTTTAGTTTTGACCATTTTGCATTCAGACCTCTATTTTCACATTTAGTCTTCCTCATTTTTTTTCATTTCTTCTTTAATAACCTGCAAGTCGTGAATGTTTCTTTTTTCTTTTCTGTTGGTGGAGGGGGGAAATTCTGCTCAGCTGCTCTGTTTCCATGTTCTTCTGCAAATGCTATTACTTTCAATTTATAGCCCGCTTCATATGAATAATTTTTTTCCATTGAGAAACTAGCTGCTAACAAAAATATTGTACTGTTACCAATAACATAAATCATTTTAATTTCAAGTTCATTGGCACAGTAGACTGCAATGACGCATCATAGGCTAGACAATGTTCCGAGTTTGTGATAGAGGGGCGGGAAAGAGACAGTGTTAGCAACCTTGTGAATTCCCGCGACTAGTGTTCATTGCATCGGTGCATTGCTGCTGCCAGTTGAATCCAATAATGCCAGATAGAGATAGGTTTCCCGCGGCATTGAATATATGGCCATTTTTAAGACTGGCAGGAATTTTAAATCAAACACTGAACATTTTTATATTAATTTTGAGTGTAAGGCGCACCTGAATTTTGGAGGCAATTTTTGACGAAAAAATGAGTCTTATAACCCGTAAAATATGGTAAACAGATCCATCCACACATCATAATCAACCTATAGCTTTTTATCTGTGTACCTAATAAGCTTGCTCTTCTTTGCATTTATCTTCATCTCATGCTGACTCACCCAGCTAGCTATCCTATCTAGATCACTTGCAGCTGTTTACAGTCTTCTACAATTTTGATCCTTTCATATAACATTATGTCATCTGCAAACAATCTAACTTCTGACAGTAAGCCATTAACACAATCATTCATTAGAATAACGAATAGCAATGGTCCCATTCCACTACTCTGTGGAACTCCTATGATCACTCCTACTTCTTTTGATACAGCATTTCCTACCATAGCTTTTTGCTTTCTACCTTTTAGGAATATTTCTACCCAGCAAACCACCAGTGTGTCAACTCCAATAGTTTTTACCTTATTTAGCACCATTTTATGGCCCACCAGCCAAAGATCCAGGGCCACACTATCAATTTGACTTTTCCTGTCCATTTCATCAAAAATATCTTGCATATAACCTACTAACTGTGATTTGCATAAATATTCTTGTCTAAAGCCATGTTGCTGGCTTGAAAACCACAGTTCCTCACAGACACATCTGATATGGTTGCATGTTACCCTCTCCATTAATTTACCTACCTCTGATGTCAAGTTGATGGTCCTGTAGATTTCTACCATATTTGTCACCACTCCCTTATGAACTGGTACTATTATTACACTTTTCCACTCATACGGTAAATAAAAAGTATTCAGATTCAATATAAATAATGTTTCAAAATAAGGTACAATGTCACACCCTGCTATCTTTAACACATCCATAGTAATATTATCCACTCTGGACCCTTCATGCTTTTTTTAGTTTCCTTAGTTCCTTAATGATATCTTTATATTTAATTTCTAATCTGCTCACTTTCAACTGTGTGAACAGTTTTTCTAATATAACCCCTACCATTCCTGTCCCTAATGATCTCACTGAACCAGTTGCTTAATAACTCTACCTTTTTTAAATTCTCAGTTACTGCTTATCCATCTTTATTTATAATTGTCTCAACACCCTCTCTTCCCCTCAGTTTCCTGATACAGCTATACAAATTTTTAGATGCATCAGTCAGAGGTCCCCTTACACCAATAATATTCTTCATAAACTCGTACTTAGCCAGTTTCTTTGACACTATTAATTGCTTGTTTTGTTGTAACAAAAATTCCCTACTACCTTGCTGTTTCTTACCTATCCTAATTTTGAAATACCATTGATGATGTCAGCAGGAGAGGAATTTGCATTACATAGGGATTTGTGTGAAAACATATTTCTACATGTATTATTCTCTTGGTTCCTTCATCTGGAGAGAAAATATGTAATTTCTGTTTAAGATATCAATAGATTAGTCTATCACCCAATTCAGTTGCTTAAGAAGATCCTCATTTCTCTTTATTTATTTCATTTTGAGTATAATGCATTTTAATATAAACATCAGACCATTTTCCTTGCGCTTTCTCTCCAAAATTATTCTGCTAGTCTAATCAATAGTAGACTAAAATTTCTGCTTTCTGAACAGTCCACACATCGAAAATTTCTCAGATTTTAAAATGTTAACAGTTACTTTTTTCAGTTCTTTTCACAGCCTTGCCTTGCCTTTTTGGGGGGGGAGGGTTAAGTGTTTATAACGAAAGAATTTAATCATCTACCAGGTTGCTCATATATGAGGGTGCTTTGAAAAGCAGAGATAGATAGGATTTGGTGATAACTAGCATTTACAAAACACTAGAAATTTCTTAACACATGCTGTAAATTTATGTAAGAATAAAACAGAAAATAACGTGTGTAAAATCTATGACTGAAGGCAATAGCTGTTTGTGCCATCCTTTATCAACTAATATAACTCATTATTTTTAATTTTTTATCTTGTTCAAAATTTGCTACTAAGCATCACTGTTTTAGTTCACAGTTGACAAAACAGTCAGTTGGTAAATATATTAGTAGTTATTAAAAACTATCTTCAAGCACGTCAAAAATGACAGTTTGAACGCAATATTCTGGCAGTTCATTTTTTTGCAATTGTTTAATTATACGGAATTGATATTTCATATTGCTAATGGTCTTGATTTTACAATGTTCTACATATTTCATTTGCAGTTCACATAGCCATACAGTAGTAACTTCTACTGAATTAATGAAGCCGGAAGTAAAGAACCAATGAAATTAAATCAAATTAGGAATCCCGAAAACTTCTGCTATCCATGTAATATCAGTTTTATTCCTGGTCCAGGCACAATTCAGCATGTTAAATATGGAACTACTTCCACTCGCATTAATTAATAACTTTTGTAACATGGCGCTTATGAAAGTAGTTTATTTACTTTATTTTACTTTAAATGACGGATAACGGATAAACGTGAACAAATACCACTAACGAAAGTGTTCAGTAAAATATACAAAAAGGAAATAAATCGTAATAAATAAACTTTAATCAAGCAGCAACATTAGTGAAAGTTTTAATTAAATTAAAATTGAGCATAGGCCATAATGAGATTTGGAATTTACCAGTAACAGAGACCTTGCGGTTGTATATTTACTAAACTGTGTAAATAATCTCTAATATCTCTGCTCGCCACTATTTGGCTGCAAGAGTATCGTTGTAGAATCATTATGAATTGAGCTGATAAAAAGGTTATCTTAAATCTCGTTTAATAGCTAACACGTTTATCAAATACTAAAGGTATCATCTATGATGGTAGTAGGAATTTATTCTGGAAAAGCTTCTAAGGAAAAGAATCATTTTTAATTATATCTTTCGTTATATGAATACGTTTTTCTGGTTAGATTTTCAGAGCACTTGGTTAGGATTTGACATAGATAAATGCATTTTATGTTAGATGACGGAGACTATAATTTTCGAAAATGAATAACTGTTATTTATTTGACTGATACATTTCGCGACTACATATGTACGATTCTCTGAGTTTTTAATAAACTTCATTGTTTCTTATCGTGTGCCAAAAATATTCTTAGGTTACGGTTTAACATAGTGTTTACAACTGATGCAGATAAAATAGTGTAAACCCTTCTCCTTACATTACTTTCTGCATCTGGTTGTCATAGATAAATAAAAAGCAATATGTAAATTTAAACGAATTTACTAACTGTAACTTTGTAACATATAATTCCCTTGCATTAATTTTTTTTTAACTGCTCTCAGTATTTCTAATATCACTGCTGACTGCTATTTTGCGGCAATAATATAGTTGTTGAATTGCGAGTGTCACATCGCTTATACAGAAAATAGTCATATCCTTGATGATTTAAATCTGATAAAAAAAGTTATCTTAAATCTCATTTTATAGCTAACACATGTATCAAAAACTAAGGGTATCATATATAATGGTAGTAAGAATTTCTTATGGAAAAGCTTATAAAGAGAAACGAATAAGTCATCTTTAATGATATCTTTCGTTATATGAATACATTACTCTGGTTAGATCATCAGAGTATTTGGTTGGGATTTTAAAATAAATAAATGCATTTCACTTCAGATGACGGGGACTATAATTTCGAAAACAGATAACTGTTATTTATTTGACTAATACATTTCGCATTACGTTTCTCCGAGTTTTCAATAAACTTCAGTGTTTCTCACCGTCGGCCAAAAAAAATTCTCAGGTTATGGTTTAACATAGTCCTTATAACTGATGCAGATAAAATAGCGTAAATATTGAATCCCCTTATCCTTTTCTGTGTCTAACTGATACAGATAAAATAGCGTAAATATTGAATCTTCTTCTCGTTATATGAGTTTCTGCATCTAGCTGTAGTAAATAAACAAAATGGAACATGAAGGAAGGAATGCAATACGGTGGCTGTTGATTGCCGAGTGACGGCTGTCACGAGACTATTCTCTAGCCAATAGCTGTAGCAGCTATAGACGATGCATCCAGACTCCAGCTTAGCGTTTTATATAAAAGGATGTAGCGTGCTATTCACTGTAAAACTACTATGATAACACCAACTTGTGACACTCTCATGGTTATGCTTACACCCCATGTCTTATACTCATAATTCCTCTTAAAAGGCACCATTATTCGATCCCCCTCCTGAATGGTTATATATATCAAAGAGGAGGTATGCCTTAAGAACAAATCTTATATCTTTGATATGGGAGACTCACATCAACCACCTCCCATAATGTTCTCCTGTTGACAAAGGGCTTGTCCCAAAAATTACTGTTCATTTGTATTGTCTTTTCTGCATGTACGTGCCCCACATCTATCATCAAAAGGTAAGTGGTGGCTCATTTCCCTATCCTAATTTAATTCCTATAAATATATGGTATCATGGAAACAGCTTTAAAGATTTGGATGAAATTTCGTATTTAAATTTATCTAAATAGGTCTTCCCTACAAATAAGTGATTTGACAAAATATGAACAATTTTTGCATTTAGTATTTCAGAAAGGACTCTAACGCCATCTTATAGATGTTTCAGATACCAGAAAGCCTACTGATAGTTTCTCTTTGGTTACATCAAGGAACTATTGTATCTTTAAATGAACAGTTCTTGTATACTAGCTGTCCCATGGGAATATTCTGCACAGTATCATGGTCAGTCACCGGATGGTAATATAATGATGTGGAAATAAGTAAATGCAAGTATATTTATTAATGAAAGGTATTTTATTTTAAAGAACAGTAATAATATCAGTCTTATTGTAAAATGTCATTATCATTAAATGCTGCATGTACAAATTTTTTTTTTTTTTTGCTGTCGTTTGTTTTTGACTGGTTTGATGCAATCCTCCATCCCTTCCTATCCTGTGCTAACCTCTTCATTTCTACATACCCCTTACAACCCACATCCTCAATTATCTGTTTCAGATATTCTAATCTCTGTCTTCCTCTACAGTTCTTACCTTTGACTGTTCCCTCCACTAACAAATTAACCAATCGTACATGTCTCAAAATATGACCTACCAGGCTGTCTCTTCTTTCTGTAAGCTTCTCTTCCACAAATTTCCTTTCTCACCCATCATTTCCAAAACTCGTTCGTTTCTTACTTTGTCTGTCCACTTAATTTTGAGCATTCTTCTGTAGCACCACATTTCAAATGCTTCAATTTTCTTAATTTCCAGTATTTCTAAAGTCCATGTTTCGCTACCATAAAGTGCTGTGCTCCATACAAAGAGTTTTAAAAAGTTCTTTCTAATTCCTAGATCAATATTTGAAACTAAAAGGTTTCTATTTTTCATGAGGGCTCCTTTTGCTAGTGCTATTCTGCTTTTAACATCATTCCTGCTTCGGCCATCGACTGCCCAAGTAACAGAATTCACTTACTCCTCCTATTGCATCCGATCCTATTTTTATATTTAATCTACTAGTATTGGTATTATTTCTGCTACATTTCATCACTTTTGTCTTGCTTTGATTTATATTCAGTCCAAAATTCTCCTTCATTATTCTGTTCATGCCATTCAGTAACTTCTCAATTTTCTCAGCCCTCTCTGCTAACAAGACAGCAAATCGTAGCATACTGATTTTTTCTCCCTGAAAACTTATGCCACATGGAAATTTTTCTATGACGTTCTTCATTGCTAATTCTACATACAAGTTGAATATTAACGGGGATAGACTACAACCTTGTCTCACACCCTTTTTAACTGATGCATGTCTCTCGTGATTCTCTACTTTTATTATAGCCACTTGATTCTTATATAGTTTATAGAGTATTCTTCTATCTCGATACTTTAGACCTGAATTCTTTAAAATTTTGAACATCTTGTCCCACCTAACATTATCAAAAGCTTTTTCTAAATGTACAATTGTAAACCTTTAAAAAGTAGATGTTTAAAGATATAGATATTGGATTTGGCAGATGTGATGTTTTCAAACTTCTTTGAAAACAATATTAGCACTTATAATGTTATTTACTTTTTGACTATGTGCCTTTAACACAAACATAAATATTAATTGAATCTACAAAAACATGAAAAAGCACGTACAGGTGTCCATATGATAAAATAGGTTCTGGTGAATACAATCCTAGGCTTTGAAGCATCTGACCATGTGCTTTATTAATGGCCATTGCGAAGGTTAATTTTATTGGAAATTGTTTTTATATCATTTGAAAAGGCACAGTTGGATCAGAAGGTGTGAGGTTAATGCGAGGTATGAGCATAGTTTTATTGGAGTGAATGAATTTATCACTGATGATGAACTCATCTAAATGAATCACCGCTAATCTTGCACCATTAATTAATACCTGATTAGTATTAAGATTTATATTTAAAATAATAATGGGATTTTTCTTTAAAAGCAATTTATGAGATGGTAAATATGACAATCTCGGTAATAGCTCTGGCAATTTGGTTGAAATTTCATATGCAGTAACATATTGATTTTCAAGTTTGTAACATGATTTTACCAAAAAAGAGAGCAATTCTTGTATTTCATCTCTCACAAACGGCTCTTAACTCATCTCATAGAAGTTTCAGGTACCAGTAAGCCTACCGATGTTTGTTAAGCTTCTCTTTGGTCAGAGCAAGGAATTGTATAGTTCAAAATGCCTAGGAAGCCTTCAAGAAAATCATTTAAATTTAATCAAAATTCATACAAACTCTTACATATTGAACGGAAATCGAAAGATGCCGAGCAAAGATTGGTCACCCAGGTATTGATGAATAAATATGAGATAGTGAAACCTAGTACTTTAATCATAACCACATGAGTGACGTGTTTAATGTGAGCAGTATGTTGAGTAGAACTGTTTTCTATCAGTACACCCTTTTTCAATTCCATTCATTCTAATTTTAATTTATAACCTCCATTAGTTTGATTACATACTTGTCAAAGAGCAGTGTGTCACTTGTGAGGATAAGCTGCTGTAATAGCTTCACAACTCCCAAGTCACGCAATCGGGCCTGCCTTTCGCCTGCACCTGGCTCCTCTCGCCATACCAAGTTTGATATACAGAAAATTGCAGCTATCTGCAACTTCACATTTGAATGCATCTGAAAATGATCATTTAAGTTAGTTCATTTTGTAAAATCAATTATTCTCACATTTTCTTATACAAGAAAGTCTAAAGCTTACTTATAGTGCATTCAGATTGCACAGTGAAGGAATATTTAAACCTAAATGAACATAATTAAAAGGAAACTGCTCACCCATCAGTCTATCAAAGTTGGATAATTCATTACAGGATATCAAACACTACATAAAAATAGAAATTGATTTAAAAGGAGGCTTTTTAGCTCCATAAACCATCCAGAGATGTTGATTGGTTATATAATTTCTAAAATCAGTTTTATAAGCAAGTCATTTTGATTTCAAATAAGGCTGTTTTTATTGAAAACAATTTATAAGTTTTTTTTCAGTCAGAAAGGTTTTATGACTGCAATATTTTATTTACAGTATTCATCAACACTGGTTGTGTGCCAACTGACCTCTAAACATTGCCCTGCCTTACACACTGGCCTTGATAGCGTATTCCACTTAACACAATAACAACAACAATTTGCAATGATAATTAAAATGTCTGTGAATATATGGAAGGATAGGAACACAAATCGGACACTTATCACAGGCAGAGCAAGCGGGGAAGTGATGAACCCAAAGAAAAAAGTATAAAACAATATTTCAAAATGGAACTCTAATCATGCGGGCCATGGGCTTTTGAAGGAAGCATCCCGGCATTCGATCTGGAGTGAGTTGGGGAAACCATGGAAAACCCAAATCTGGATGCATAGACGAGGATTCGAACCCACGTCCTCCTGAAAGCAACGCCAGAGTGTTATCACCCATTCACCACACTTGTTAAGATGATAAGTGATAAGATGTAAATGGGGAAAAAAATGAAGGTGGTTAACATTAGGTGGCAGAAAAATACTGAATAGATACTGACAAATAATAAAGGAAAGGGAAATTAACCCACCACGTATCAACGTGGACGGCTGCGATGAGAGGGAACACTTATGTTGACAAACAAATACAGAATATTTCGGCATCTGCCTTCTTCGGTGCTAGATTTGAGAAATAAATAGCACTGAAGAAGGCAGATGCCAAAATATTGTGTATTTGTTTGTCAACATACCTCATCGTTCAATAAGTCCCGGGACTCACCCACAGATGGCGTTACTAATATCAACTCGACTTCCTCTTTCGAAAGAACTAACCTTCAAATGACACGAGTCTGATTTTCACGAGAATCAAACGATAAACAGCAAAGCTATTGTAGTGAAAGTGACACTACTTGTGCATTTGTGGAAAAAAATGGACAAAAACATATTTCGTGTGTTGATCAAACATTGCTATTTAATGGGGAAAAATACCGTGCAAGCTCAGCAATGGATTGAAAAATGTTATCCAGACTCTGCTTCGCGAAAAAAACCATTTGCCGGAGGTACACTGATTTTAAGCGTTGTCGCACGGATAGGAATGATGCGAAACGCTCTGCTAGGCCAAATGAAGCAGTCACTCCGGAAAATGTGAAACAAGTTTAGAAAACTGTGATGGATGACCGCAAAGTGAAAGTTCATAAGATTGCTGAGATGATAAACATATAAACTGGAAGTGCGTGGACGATTTTACAAGAAAAGTTGGGCATGAAAATTTTTTTTTCCAAATGGGTGCCACAATTGCTCATAATGGAACAAAAGCAACAATGAGTTGATGATTCAAAGAGCTGTTTGTCACTATTTACTCGCAATAAACAGGATTTTTTGCATCGGTATGTGACAATGGATGAAATATGGATCAACCATTTCACTCCGGAGTTGAAGTGGCAGTCAGCTGAGTGGTGTGCAGTCAGTGAAAGTCGTCCGAAGCATCCAAAAGCGCAGCAATCAGCTGGGAAAGTCATAGGCGTCGGCTTTTTTGGGATGCCCAAGGTATAATTTACATTGACCACCTTCAAAAGGGAAAATCTATCAATAGCGACTATTACATTGAGTTATTGGTGCGTTTGAAGGATGAAATCGCAAAAAAAATGACTGCATATGAAGAAGAAAAAAAATCATCTTTCATCAAGACAATGCACCGGGTCACAAGTCAATGAAAACAATGGCCAAATTGAATGAGTTGGGCTTCAATCTACTTACCCACCAACCATACTCTCCAGATCTAGCCCTCAGCGACTACTGGCCATTTGCTGATCTCAAAAAGATGCTCCAGTGATAAAGATTTGGCTCAAATGAGGAAGTCATCGCTGCAACTGAAGCTTATTTTGAGGACAAGGACGAATCGTTTTACAAGCATGGTATCGAAAAGTTAGAAAAGCGTTGGAATGAAGGTGATTATGTTGATCAATAAAAATGAACTTTTGTGAAATAAATGTCGTTTTCTTAGATAGTCCCGGGACTTATGTGTTAAGTGTTCCCTCTCATCACAGCCGTCCACTTTGGTATGTGGTGGTTTAATTTCCCTTTCCTTTATTATTTATATCGCCGAGAAGTGGCTTCCACTTTCCTTAGTTTCATCATAGAGTAGATAATTACAGGGATTATGAGGGTCATTCAAAAAGGAAATAACATTTTGTTTTGACACATCACTGACTTGCACTGACTACAAATAGTAAATACTCAGAGATTAAATTAAAGAAATCTGCACCACTAAAACATAATCATTAATTTCATAAAAGTAGAAACTATGCTTGCACCAATCATATTTATATTTCCTCATCAAGATGACTGTTTTTAAGTGGAAAAAAGGGAGCTGACTAGCAAACATATATAATAAATATAAGAGTAATCATCTTTTGTCACACCCACACACTCAGAATAATATCAAAGTTAAAAACCTTCCTTAGCAGTAGAAAACACAGTACATAGAATGGGAGTCAAAGAGCAAGTAGAGGGTGGTTAAATTTGTGGAAGGTGGCAAGGATAGTGGGGGAAATTCAAATTGGGACCTAAAATAAGAAAAAGGAGGAGGTAAGTTGAGAAACAAATAATTTAAAAAATATAAATAAATGAAAAGAAAATCCAATGTTCATCCAACTTATGGTCCATAAATACCAATCTCCAGTCACCCACCTTGCTCTGCAAGAGTACACCAATCTGGCTAACCAACATTCCAGACACCTCATATCCCTTCACAAAATACTCCTGCTCCCAACCCCGCAAGTAATCCCACTTATGAATCAGATTCTACAACAATCTGTGAATTCTAGTAGTAAGCATGCCCATCTGCACAAGTTGTCCACATTATTGTAGTCCCATCTTGCAGTGGGACAATCTCTTCCTTGCCAGTCACTGCAGCTTCCCTTGATTTCCTCAAAACCGTCCATTTCCCAACTGCTCAACATACCTCAACCTCCTTCTTTGAAACCCACAGCTCGCTCTCTGCACTCCAGCCATGCTTCCAAACCTAAACTGTTAGTTGTGAACCTGTCCTCTTCATCTCTATCTGAACCCGAACTCTCCGTACTCTCCAAAGGCCTTACCTTTTCTCCTACTCCTACATTTGACCATGCCAACCTTGTCTGTGACCTCTTTTCATTCTGCCGAACACTCTGCTGGTGGTACCACTTCGCCATTCAGTGAATCTGGGCCCCAAGACTACCTGGAACCCAGTCTTCAAAATTCAAACCACTATCCACTCTTGACCCACCTCCTCTTCCCCAGAACCACCCCATACAAATTTTTGAGGAATTCTTATCCACCAGTTTGGCTTCTCCCAGTTTTCTGAAGTCCTTGAAAAATAGCAGCAATCTCAGCCCAGCTGAAACCCATGCCAGAAAACAACTCTCGACTAACCCAGACCTTATCATTCTACCTGCAGACAAGGGCTGAACCACAGTAGTGATGAATCGTAGTGACTACGTGGCTGAAGCCCATTAGTCAGTTATCACATGCCAATATGTACTGCCACCTCACTGAAGATCCCACACTAGCTGTCAACAAAAAAATACAGGAATATGTACAATTCAATGGGCCCCTCCAAGATCTCACCCCACAGTCTCTCTGCTTACTCCTCAAAATCCATGCATGCCTACCCTTTACCTCCCCCAAAAATCCATAAGCCTGGCAAACCGGGACGCCCCATAGTTGTGGCTTGTGGATCTTCTACTGAACGAATTTCCGCATTGGTGGACCAGTACCTACATACAACCTACAGTCTCTCAGCTCCCCTCCCACATCAAGGACACACAACACTTCCTTTTCCTTCTATCCACTATGCCAAAACCACTTCCTTCCAACTCCATCCTGGTAACCATTGATGTGACATCACTGTACACACACGCATCCCACATTGCCATGGAACATTTTCTGGATAAGTGCCCTCCAAACAGCCTCCCCAGCACATCTTTCCTCACCATGTTGCCTGAGCTGATACTCAACAACAACTACTTCTCCTTTGAAGGCAATATCTACCACGAAACCCATGGCACTGCTACAGGCACTTGCATGGCCCCCTCTTTTGCTAATCTCTTCATGGGCCGCCTTGAACAGATGTTTTTGGAGAACATCCCCCTCAAACCCCTCCTGTGGCTTAAGTTCATAGAGGACATTTTTATGATCAGGACACAAGGAGAAAACACCCTTCTAAATTTTTGGGACAATTTAAATACCTTTAAGAGAAAGAGCATAAATGTCATGATTCTACTAATTTTTCATCCTCATTTTATATAAAGAGCAGATGTACCAACAAGGAAACATTTTCACGCTCAGTGATGAATAACTTCTTCACAGCTATCCATAACCTGAAGTGTGCTGCGCATGTATCCATCTTCTTCTTACTTTAACAGTACAAATTGTTAACATGAGTAAAAAAATGTTAAAATCGTGTAAGACTCCCACGTGTCAATATTTTAAATACTTGGAAGATTCCAGCAGGTATGTCAAAAACCAGTGCTTTACTGAAAGAAATTGGTTTTCTTCAATGATAGAATTGATAATCCATAAGACACAACAGGCTGTAGTTAACCTTAAATTAACACTAGGAAAAAATGTTACTATTTGCTATTTGGATTGGTTCAGTGGTATGTAATAGAGTTGATAAATTCAAATTAATTACATTCAAGCACATATCCTTATCTTCATGTTGTAAAATGTCAGATCTATACATGGTTTTACCAAAGTTAATCATACACAATCTTAACACTGGCACAAAAATATCCGCAGTTGTTCCGTTGGTAAAATATTTTCTGCAAACACAGTCAGATAGTAGCATGTGATGCTATGACACATATAGCCTAATGTCTAATTGCGATGAAGCGCACACTCCAGTGCCAATTTCCCTACACAACCATCTTCCCCCTGTTGTGTCGCATAACTCAAAATTACGAAATGTTCCATCTCTGTAACTAAACTGCGTGTGATGCATCCATATACAAGTTAAAGGAGGCAGCAGTTTTCATATTTTATTTTCTTTCCTTCTAAAATCTGTAATTTTACCATAAATCATATTGTTAACTGGAAAAATATTCATCTTTTCACTTAGAACTTGAAGCTAAATGGTTAAATGTGTGTATTACCACAACAAAATTCAAAACTTAACTAAGTAAATAATATCCAGGTGCCACTAGAAGTCATACAATTGACACCATACTGGAGGCAGTAGTTATTTATGATACATTAAAAACCAATAAGAAATAATCAGCATATTTTAAAGCACATAATTTTAGTTCGAGATGTGAATCAAAAGGTTCCAGCATACTTTTAGACACCATAGAATGATAAAGTTAATGCCAAAATCATTTCTAAAAGTTACGTTATGTTATTATACATATTCTAAGTTACAGCACAATTCTTTCTTAACTAAAGCATTTACTTTCTCTAATGCATCATCTTAAAACCAAGTTCAATTGCTCCTTACCATATAATCTGTTAGCTTCTTGAGAACATCTTCATTGGCCATGATGTACTCTTTGGCAGTCTCCCCATCACCAATGTTTGCTAAGATACACAGAGCTTGTTCCTTAACTTCAGCACTATGATTTCCCTCAAGAATAAGTACAACAGCCTAAGACAAAAAATAAATACAAATATGTGCATCTCTTATTTGCATATTGCATTGATTTATGTTTTAAATAATCTACAACTTTAAATAAAGTGTTTAATCATCTAGAAATTGGGAACACCACACACAAAATGTGTGGTAATTAAAGCTCTCAAACAATGGAAAGTTCAGTTAAAAGAGAGCACGACTGTTGCAAAGAATTATACGAACTCCAATCCAACAAAAGTTTATGCAATAACCTAGCAAAAGCACAGTAATGTTTTCTACCCAAATTAAAATCAAACTAACAGAAAAACAGAAGTAACAAGGTAACAAACAGATACTCTATCTCTTAGCAGCAGCACATAACATTTCACATCATTTAATGTTCACATTTATATTTGTGGAGGATCCAAAGGAAAAAAAGATATATAACTTTGCATTTTGATGGGGGTTGATGCCGACATTTTTTGTAAACATTGGTAAAATTATTTTGCTTAGTAAAATTATTTTGCTTAGTAAAATCTGTGAGATTTTCAGAAATCATAAACTCATCTCAACAAAGCGATGATGCAGTTTACAGTGTCTCAATACAGGTTTGGCAATAAGATGGAGTAGTGAATCTATTACTACCACTGCGAGAGAGAACATAGGATTTTGAGAATGTATGTGGAGGAGGAAGAAAAGGAAAAAAATATGTAAGGATTAGGATTTGCTGATATCTGGAAGAATTGAGAGCCTGACAAGTAAATGTCTAGGGAAAATGTATGGTAATGCAAATCAGAAAGATGTAGCAGGTAAAACAAGAGATCTGATTTCATGGCTACAGCAGGATAAAAGGAGACTTATAAAATAAAAAATCTACCTTGATTGTTATGGAGTAGCATTTACCAAATAAATAATAAAAACATAGTCATCACTGGCCCATACTCAGATATCATCACCACAAAATGTTTTAACTTATTAATAACTTCTGGTATGAAAATCTATCGCGCGACTGGTTATAATTATAAATAACTCAGTTCTTTCGCTTTCAACAGATTTACATTTATTGTACACAACTCATATTCCTCTAGGAACTACATTGGACTTATAGCATTCGAAGAATGCAAGGTTCTTCAGCAATGAAATGGTTTCAAAGCAACCGATCAGTCTTTTTGTCCGCTAACCTCTAGCTATTTCTTGATTTCCTGATTGCCATGGCAACTTACATTTCTTTGCTATAGCAGTAAATATATCGATTTTTGTTTAATCTCATGGCACAAAAATATGGTTTTCCTATGAAATGTTTCTGTTCTGTCACAAATCATTATAATGAATTCACATGCTGTGAAATTGAGAAGTGCATGAACAATGATATAATTCAATGTAAGAAATCTTTGTTTAATATGGCAAGGAAAGGAAGTACAATCATCACTTATCAAGTTTCGTAAGAGATTTGTCTATACAGGGCTAGTCAAAATGATTTCAATGATTTCAGAAAATTACTACAGATTTATTATTTGACATATACTTACAAGATTACACAGATATGTAAACAAACTGTGAAAGTTTTTTTGAGTGTCTACAGATGCTCAATATGTGCACCTTTAGTGACTCTGCACACATCAAATCTATAACGGAGTTTTTCCCATACCCGATGCAGCATGTCTCTGTCAATGAGCGCAAAGGGATTGGTGATTCGAAGCGGCAAGTATGGCAGATCAACTGGTACTGGTGGCACGAACACTGGGTCTTTTACAATACCCCAAACAAAGAAGTCGCAGGGGGTTAGATCCGGGGAATGAGGAGGCCGTGACATCAGCTGACGATCAGCATCCCCAGCATGATCAATCCATCTGTTTGGAATCCTGGTGTTTAGGAAATAATGGATGACTAGAGAAAAATGGGGTGGAGCACCATCCTGCTGGAAAACGAAATCTTCACTGTCAGCTTCCAGAAGAGGGCTTGAGCCAATTCTGAAACATTTGCAGATAGATTTTCCCTGTGATTGTCACCTCATTAAAGAAAAAAGACCCATAAAGTTTCTTTCGTGAGATCGAGCAAAACACGTTCACTTTGGGGGAGTCACAAACGTGCTGAAAATAAGCATGGGGGTTTTCGGTCCCCCAAATCCACACATTGTGCCTGTTCACTTTTCCACTCACATGAAAAGTGGCCTCATCACAGAACCCAAGTTTTTCTGTGAATGTTTTGTCTTGTTCTAGACATTGGGCACAGAATTGAAAACGACGCACTTCATTGTTGTGCGACAATGCTTGCAGAAACTGTAACCTGTAAGGCTCCGTACACAATCGCTTCCGTAGGATTCTCCAAACGGTGTTCTGTGGAATACCTAATTCCCTGCTCGCTCGAGGAGTAGACTTCTGTGGGCTATGAACGTAACTGGCGTGCATACTTTCAACGATTTCTTCAGACACAAGAGGGTGACCTGTTGTTTTACCTTTACGAAGGCTTTAAAATGTTGATACCAATGCCAAATGGTGTTAGCATGCAGGGGGTCCTTGCCGAACTTTGTTCTAAAGCGTCGTTGAACAGTTACCACAGACAGAGTCGAATGAAATTCGAGAACAATGTACGCTTTATCACTTTCAGCTATCTTGCTCTCTAGCACTCTAACAGCCACCGCAGGAAGCTTTCATTTAGTGCAATCAAAACTTGGAGAGCCACTTGTCTTATAACAGCAAACCCCATCATCATACCTATAATAGGAGAGCCAAAAGAAAAATCATGAAATCAGTGCAATCATTCTGACTAGACCTGTATTAATCTCTCTTTTCAGCATTGTTTTCAGTTCAATCTTCTCTGAATTCTTTGTGTTTTTTGACAGTCATTACCATTACTAAGTGTAAACCCATGGCAATGTTTTGCCTATGGTCGCAGATCGAGCACAGATCCCGTTTTAGGGTCAAGGCTCATGACAGCTTGACCTGATCTGGCTGAATTACAACCTTGAGCTGTGTTTTACCCTAAGTGTTTGCTCTGCAGAATCAGAAGATAATCTGTTGAGTTTCAAGGTACTAGGGTTTTGCATGGACAGAGTTTCCACACTACATCATAACAGAGTCAAAGGTCAATCTGGTTGAAATACAAGCTTGACCTGCTTTTTCATCTATTCGGTTCACTCTGCAAAGCTTGATAGATAGATAGATAGATATGTTCACTTTGATCCCATGTGAGAATAATCTCGGGGATGTGGAACAGTACATACACTTATTAGTAATGTCAATATTACTATATAATTGATAATATTATTATATATTGACAACAAGTTAGCAACAACCCATTAGTATAACCAATATCTCCTGTAATCTACAAATACAATCCCGTGTTAATTAATACTTATTATGTGGAACAGTGTATACACTTGTTACCAGCATCTAATAACCAGTTATTTTCTTACCAACCAGTTACCATGATATGTTTCACTGTAATTTGTGACTACATATTATATTATGTTAGTTGCTATTTATGTGGAACAGTACACAAACCTATTAGCAATATCAATTATATTACCAACAACTTATAAGCAGTCAATTACTGTAAAACCTGTTAGTATGATAATTTTTCACAGCAGTTTTTGAGTGCATGCTATCCCATGTTAGTTCCTATATATGAGTGAAATTTTGTAAACAGTGTAATTACTTCATATATCATTTTAATAATTGTGGATAATTTTGTCACCTTCCCCTTCCATACTACTATTTTATCAGTCATTCTTAGTTACCAAATTCCAAGAAGAAAATTCTTTCAAAGAGTAAAATGGGTTCTGAAGCAGAAACTCTTTCAGTTTGGACTTAAAGTAGTTGGCTTTTTGTAGATAACATTTAATTTCTGTTGGTAATACATTGAATAAGGAAGCTCCAGTAAATGTTAACCCTTTCTGTACAATTGACAGTGATTTGTAATCCTTGTGAATATTATATTTATTCCTACTATTATGGCTATGTATGTCAGCATTAAGATTGAAGTGTTCAGGATTTTCCAATACAAATGATAGTACAGAGTATACATACTGTGCTGGCATTGTTAGTATACCCAGGTTTTTAAATAGATTTCTGCACGACGTCTGTGGGCTTGCTCCACAAATAGTTCTTATAGCACGCTTTTGCAATTTAAATACCCAATGTGCTTGTGACGAGTTTCCCCAGAATGAGATGCCATAAGTGAGCAGGGAATGAAAATATGCAAAATATACTAACTTTCTGGTTTCTATATTAGCTATTCTAGATATTACCCTCAGTGAAAATGTTGCAGAATTCAGTTTTTTAAGAAGTTGTTGAATATGCTGTTTCCAATTCAATTTGTTATCTATATATACACCCAGGAATTTTGTGAAACTTGTCACATTACAGTAGTCTTGCCCCTTCAGTACTTAACTTATTTTAATTATATTTATTCTATGCCAAGTACCGAATGCTATGTGTATCGGTGACTTACGAGACTGACAGTTGATGGTGAGGTCAGAGAGAGAGTGTGTCGTCGTGCAGAGAACGTCGTGTGTATCGTTCCTCTGGTTTTTGTGAAAGTGATGGAAAGAATTGTTTTTACACTCTGAAGAACCTGCATCTTAGGATTATATAGTCACTACAAGTAATTTTACTTGTATGTGCTTTAATTACTTTTTTCCATTGGTGGCTGGGTACATTTGTGCAGTACAAAACTGTGAATAAATCATTGGTTTGTGTTCTGCATACAAGTGGAGTTATTTGAAGAAACTTTTCATTATATAGGTATTGATTTGTACCCTAGCCAGCTAATGGTGGCGGCCGAGATTAATTTAATATACGAAGTCTGATCGTCCTTACATTAGGTGGTCAAAACTAATTATAAAGGGGACTAATTTGTGAGAGTCGGAAGGAACTGCTATTATCTATCCCGGTGGACTATTTCAAGTTGTTCTCCGACAAACTGCTTTCATTGATTGCTTTTCCTTCTGATATCACATTATAGCTGACCTTTGTTTTATTTTTTGTAACAAACTGAAGTAACTGTGTCTTTTCTACATTAAGTATTAGTTTGTTGGCATTAAACCACCTGTTAATTTTCTTGAAGAATTTATTTTCAGCTTGAAGGGAATTAGAATGCATAAAGGAAGATTTGTGTGGTCAAACTCACCTCATTAATGTAAAAAAATAATGAAAGATCATGAGCACTAGAGCCGACTTGAGATTAATACCATACACAGTCACCAATGGACTGCGCTGGGTAGTTTAGGCTGTGGAGTGAAAGATAGGGACACACATGTCTATTTTTTTTTTTTTTTTTTATCAGGCCCACCACTTTCAGCCACCTTATTTACCACACTCCCACAGCTACTGACATGCAATCACCATAGTACATGATGGAAGACTCCAGGCTACCATACACACAAACAACCGTGGTTTGGGATTGGTAGTTCTGGCTGCAATGAGAAATATAGGGCACACACCTCTTTGGTAGAAATAGAAAAACACCCTATGTTGACCACTTTCAAGCACTATATCTTCCACAGCTACAGACATCTAACCACCATAGAGCATGATGGGAGACTCGAGGCCACTACCATACACAATCACCAGTGTGTCGTATTTTATTAATTCATTCGATGTTATTTTATTTATTAAAGTCTTTTCGCTTTATAAGAAATAAGAATGGATATATCGTACCGAATCATTTTTTTTTTTAAAGTTCTTGTAGCGAACAATAATAATAGTCTTTCTAATTTTACATTTTAAGTTTATTTCACCTTATTTTCTTTTGAAACAAACTGAAGAATTAATCAGGTCCTTAGCTGATCTGTGACGTTTATCTCAACACCTCGCAAGATGCTAACTAAGCTTGTCTAGTCGCTCGCCAGCCAAAACTTTCTCTCTCGTTTTTCCTCTCGTCTCCATAACAACCGATCTTTTCTCCAAGAGCAACCATCATTTGGATAGTCTGTTATACTATAAGTGGTCTACGAAATGTAGTTGAGGCAGCATAGCGACATATAAGGACACACGTCTTTGGTCGAAATACGAAAATATTCTTATCGACCACTTTCACCCACCATATCTCCTACACTCCCACAGCTATCGTCATTCGGCCAATGTTGTGCATGATCGGTAACTCTAAGCTACTACCACACACAGATACCAGTGATCTGCGCTAGATAGTTTAGGCTGAAAAGTGCTACTTAGGGACAGATACATCTTTGGTGGAAATATGAAAGAGTCCCAGGTCGATCACTTTCAACCACCATATCTCCCACACCCCCACAGCTCCCGACATCTAACCACCATAGTGCATGAGGAGAGACACGAGGCCACTACCACAAACAATCACCAGTGCTCTGCGCTATGTAGTTGTGTCAGGAAGGAGAAGTATAGGGACACACAAGTCTTTGGTCAAAATATGAAAATGCCCTGCATCAACCACATTTAACCACCATATTTCCCACATCCCCACAGCTATTGGCATTCGGCCAACATTGTGTACGATCGGCGACTCTATGCTGCTACCACACATCAACACCAGTGATATGTGCTAGATAGTTTTGGCTGAAAAGTGATACATAGGAACTCCTATGAAAATGCCCCAACTTGACCACTTTCAACCACCACATCTCCCACACCCCTACAGCTACCAACATCTAACCACCTTAGTGCACGATGGGAGACTCGATGCTACTACTACACACAAAGACCTGTGGTCTGTGCTATATAGTTGTGGCAACAAAGTGAAATATACAGCCACACATGTCTTTTGTTGAAACAGAAAAATATCCCTGATTGGCCACTTTCAACCATCATATCTCCCACACCCCCATAGCTACCAATATCTAATAACCATAGTGCATGATGGGAGACTTGATGCTACTATCACACATAAACGCCAATGGTCTGTGCTATGTAGATGTGGCAGGAAAGAGAAGTATAGGGACACACAAGCCTTTGGTCGAAATATGAAATGCCCTGCATCGACCACATTTAACCACCATATCTACATCTACATCCATACTCTGCAGTTCATAAACATTGTGGGTGGAAGAGGGTGCTAAGCACCAATCTTAATTCTACGCATTCCTATCCCGAATAGCACGAGGAAAGAAAGAATATATAAAAGCATCAGTATGGCATTTTATTTCCCGAATCTTACCCCTCCGATCATTGTGACTTAATTAGGTTGGTGGAAGAAGTATTTCATTGCACTAGTAAGTCAAAGAATTTTCCATATAAGCCACTAAATTCAAACTTAAACAGCATCGTCTGTCTTCCAAACGATCACAGCCCAATCTGCGATGCTTTCATAAGGATTGTAGTAACCAGTCATGAATAGGGTGGTTCTCCTCTGTACCCTCTCCACTGAGTCAATCAAGCCCTTGCGATACGGATCCCAAACACCACAACAGTAATCCAGATGTGGGTGCACTAGTGTTTTATACGCTATTTCCTTTGTATGAGCATTAAAATTCCTCAAAATACGACCTATGAAGCATAATATAGAATTACCTTCGCTATGAAGGAAGTTATGTGCAAGTCCCATTTCATGTTGCTTTGTACTATCACCCCCAGATACTTCAGGGAATCAACTGTGTCAACAGCTGAATTGTTTACATTGTACTCGTAAACAAACCGATTCTTTTTGTTACTTATTCACATTACCTTGAACTTTTTACAATTAAGTGTAAGCTGCCATTTATGGCACCATTCGGAAATACCATCCAAATCGCGTTGAACTTCTAAGCAATTGTCAGAGAACCTTATTTCCCTATAGATAACTGCATCATCGACAAACAATCGCAACCAGCATTTAACGTTGTCACCTAGATCGTTAATAAAAATTAAGGAAAGAAGTCATCCCATGACACTTCCTTGAGGAATGTCTGAAGTATCATCTAGCTGAGAAGAAGCTTCCCTGTCAACAAAAACACACTGTGATTGACCACTTAGAAAATCACATATCCATTTGCAAATCTGATCCGATATACCATATGCTCAAATCTTAGCTAAAAGTCGGTTGTGTGGTACAGGATCAAAAGCATTCTGAAAATCCAAGAAAATTGAATCCACTTGTGAACCTGCATTGATAACTTTTATTATGTCATGGGAAAATAAGGCCAACTCTTCTTCTGAAATCCATGTTGACATGGTGTAAGTAACTCGTTCTCATCTAGAAACTTCATAATGTTAGAGCATATGACATGCTACATAATTCTACTGCAGACAGATGTTAGAGAAATGGGTCGATAAATCCCAGGATCACTCCGATATCCTTTCATGAAGACTGGAATTACCTGGGAAATTTTCCAGTCATAAGGTACTTTTTTCTCTTCTAGAGATTTACGTAATATATCTGATATAAATGGTTCAATTTCCTCCGCGTATTCTGAAAATACTCTTACCAGTATATCATCGGGATCCGGCACTTTACCCCACATCAGGAAGTTTAATTTTTTTTCAATACTTATGCTATCAATTCGTACCGGATCAATCTTTAATGCTACGCAATGTGGTAAAGTGGGAATGTTTTCCATGTTTTCGTGCGTGAATGAATTTTTAAATTCGGTGTTAAATATGGTAGCCTCATCGCAGCTGTTGTCAACTTCCCAACCGTCTTGTATCAGAACTGGCTTATTGTTGCCACTACAACTAACTTTTTTTTTTACATATGACCAAAATTTCTTGGGGTTTTTGGTGAGGCTCTTGGAGAGAGAATTGCAATGAAAGTCATTAAAGGCCTCACGCATCACATTCTTTACATGTCCCCTAATCTCATCTAGCTTATCTAAATCAGTCCGATGTCCTTCTTGATTGTGCATGTATCTTTCTTTGTTTTCTGCGTAACCTTTTAACGTCACGTGTATACCAAGGGGGATCATTCCCTTCCCTGATTGTCCGTTTCGGTATATGCAAGTCCATACCTTCCCTGACTATATGTATGAAATGATGCCACATATCTTCAACGGTGCCTCTTGTTACTGTAAAGGTACGGTAATTATGCCACAAAAACTTTCTAAAACCCTTTTTTGAAGCCTTTTCAAATTTGTAAATGATACTTTCATTTTTCTTTTTACGCGTGGTTGTTAATTTTACTGTAGCAATTATGGCTTCGTGATCACTCATTCCCGTGGTGGTAGAAATGTTGGTGAATAATTCAGGCCTATTTGTAAAATATTTTCATTACCGTTGAGGCATTGCATCGATTCAGTTATGTGCTGCTCAAGATTGTGACCCGAGAAAAGGTCTAGAATGATTTCGTAAGCTGCTTTATCCCTGCCACCAGTCACGTGAAAGTAATTAGTCCAGTCGATATATGGCAAGTTGAAGTCACAACCTAGCTTTATTGTATGGTCCGGAAACTGACGAGCTATATTTTTTACATTATTCCTTAACGCCTTGGCAATAGTTATGCCTGGATGATAGAAGGAGCCTATCACAAGTTTTGTCCTAGCTACACTGAGCTTAATGCATAAGATTTCGCAAACAGTATTGACACATATTTCATTACATGGGAGGTACTTACTAAAAGCTATAAATACACCTCTTCCATGGGAATGCAACTTACCCTTACGGAAAACGTTCATGCTGCTGTTAAAGATTTCAGCAGAAGTGGTATCCGGTTTTAACCAACTTTCTGTGCCTATTACAATATCAGCATCTGTACTATAAATAACGTTTTTGAGTTCAGGATGTTTATTACAAACACTTTGCAGTTAACAACTAGAACTTTTAATGTTCGAGATTCATTTAAGCTACTCCTAACACTCGGTGCTGAATTTATCTGGGCTGTCCATAAATGAATTTCCTGTTCAGGGTCATCCTCCTTCAGCCTAAAAACAAAAAAAACCAATGCTCTCCACATGGCCTCTGCCACCCGTGCAGCCGATTAACGATTGTAGTGCACACCTGATTTTTCCAAGGGATCCCTACATGACTCAACCCCAGGGCAAATATCAAGGAATCTGCAGCCATGACTATCACAGAACCGCAACCCCCACAGCTATTGGCATCCGGCCAACACTGTGCATAATAGGAGACTCCATGCTACTACTACACACAAACACCAGTGATCTGGGCTAGGTAGTGGCAGCTGAAAAGTGAAATATAGGATATATATATATGATTATAGTTGATCAACAAGATTAACTAATCATGATACAAACCTTTATTATTATTATTATTATTTTCTTATGCTTTTATGCCTCATTGACTTTGGGGTTATTAGAGGCAGGAGTTCTAAAACTATTCTCATAAATAAAAAAAAAAAAAAATACTAGAAATGATAATATAAAACTATAATCATTCACCTGCATTATCTGGTTTCCATGTCTTCCCATTATCTGATCTATATGTGGTTTTGTGGAAAGCAGATTTCGAAGCAAACCTAAAGTTTTCATAAGGACATCTACCTCTGGATCTGACAGAAGTCTAAAAATTTGATCAGTTCCAAGCGTATCCAGAATCTGTGACTTTATCTTCTGCTCTGCTTGAAAGGCCATATTCTGCACACACACAAAAGAAAGAACCAAATAACAATGGGAATGCTTGTTTAGTTTGTGTAAGTCATTTTATTACAGCTAATGAACATGAACTGACATAAAAATTAATAAAAAAAACAAATGGACATTTCAATGAAAGTATTAACAAACAACATTTTTGTATTAGTTTCTTCCTCTAAAACAAACGTTAAAAGAGAGAAATACAATGGAATTTTTGGATATAAAAACATTCTCTGCTGAGGACTGTCAAGAGATCCAGAGAGTAAAGTATGGTGGCTAAGGAGACACTATTTAATGTAGATGATGGTCCATTATGAATATGATTTCAATATTTGATTTTAGATAACAGTGACAATGAAACTGCCACTAAGCAATGAAAATAGGATAGGGAAAATAACCTGCCACTTACCACAGATGAAGGCAGGAGGCCCAGACAAACAAATGAAAGAAAAATCTGGGGTGTGGTGTATTAGTGCGTGTATTTTTCCTGTGTGCGTTTTTTTTTTTTTTTGTATTTTTTGACGTTTCTTTCACACTCAAGAGAACAAACAATACTATATTGGAGAACATCTTGGACAAAATTATTTGATAATCATCCTTAAAATCAATTTTCATTAACAATTAGCTTTAAAAGCTGTCAAAATGAGGGGTCAAATGCAGACTTTTGTCTTGAAACTAAAAATACTGGTGCATATGTTAGCGTGCAAAAATGTTATGAATAACCAACTTCTGTATCAGTCTGGAAAAATTTCATTAATACCTAGCTTTTAAGCCTGCCAAAAATGACAGTTTGATGGCAGATTTCTGGCTGATAACTTAAAAAATAATTTTTAAAAACTTAAATAAATCACATGAAAATGAAAGCTTTTATTGTACACTCATTAATACACTCAATGTATTGTGATATAAATATGATTCCAAATTTATTTTCTTGCCCTACTCAGAACATATCATGAAACCATTTTATCAAACAAATATAACTAAACAAATACTCAAAAAAGTCACTAAAAATACTTATGAATATGTCATTGTTTAATAATGGCAACTCCTCCAGATGTAAACGTCCCATCTGATGTCAACACATGATTTTTCTGTGAGTATTAAAGCAATTAAATTTTAATAATTTTGGTTCAATTTAGGCATAGTCATTAAACACACATTTTCATACTTGTAAATGCATACATAGAAAACAACTCGTGAACAAATTCAAAATGATGTAGTGTATGCTGACTGTTTTAGATGAGCTTAAATGACTGTTACTTGCATGGACAGAACATCAAGTCCGCATGCGCAGAATGTTAAGTGCGAGTGTAAAACCATACTCCTGTATCCGGACAACACTACATCTTTGGAGCAGTGTAGATAGCAACTGGCCTATCAAAACATCCTAGACCCCAGACATAATCTCCCCCGCCCCCCTGTAAACCTCTCAATTTTGCAAATTTATAGTCAAATTGCATATAAATTTTTTATATGTGAGAGTGGAGATTTTCCCAGCATACTGATGCAATACAATAAAATCCTCTCGGGTGCCCAGTCGGATAGTGTTGTATAAACACGACGTTTTGACAGCTAGCTCTGCTGTCTTCAGCAGGTGTCAGGAACACTTGATGAACACCAGGACACAGGAACACCTGATGAAGACAACAGAGCTAGCTGTCAAAACATCGTATTTATACACCACCATCCAGCTGGACACCCAAGAGGATTTTACTGCAAATTTTTTACAGCTTTCTAATTTTATTTCTATTTTAAAATACAGAAATTACATTTTTGCAAAAAAAAAAAAAAAATACCTTTACTGATTGCCACAGAGATTATTCTGCCCTACAATTATTGTTGGTAAACTTTCTTTACACATCACCAGTGCAATCCCCTCATTTCATCTTTGGTTCATTCATGTGGTAGGTCTGGATGTGTACACATCTTTCTCCCTGCCACATGTGTTGCCTCCTACATGAATAAAGTTATTAAGTGAAAGTATATTTGTGTGTGTGTTCATCTAGCCCTCCTGCCTTCATTTGTGGCAAATATTGCTTTTATTCCAGATATTTTCTAGGTTTTGTTCTTATTCTATTTCTCTCCTTTAACATCTAGAAAACTATTCAGTCAATTTCCACACCATAACTAGTTTCCAGTTCCTGACTGACTCGGTCAGTACAAATCATGCTCTATAGCCAGCCAGCAAAGGATTTGCACCTAAAAATTACATTTTTCTCAGCATTTTTTCCCCCCAGTCTGTGCTGTTCTGCTGATATCATCCATTTATTTATTTATTTAGCTTATGGCAGTACAATACTAAAGAATACAAACAATATCTTATTCTAAAATAATCAACAAGACACCTAAAATTGTAAGTCCAGATTTTCTAACCACTCTGTAGCATCTGTAGATACTTTAACAAAGTCTTCTAGCAAACTTTGGTATGATAAGTGGTGTTTCCATTCTCTGTACTTACTTTCCCATATTAAATTATTCTGATATCACACAGTCGAAAAGCCATGGTTCTTCAAAATGCTACATTGCGATACAGCCTTCAGCCTCAATAAATAAATACATTTGAAATGCAAATGAAAATTTAGGAAAAGGCTGCAGAAAGTGAAACAATCACTAATTATTTTTGACATACTGTCTTTTAGCATCAATTCTTGTTACATTATTATAAAGTTAATACTCGGCGAAAGAGATGTGAGAGAACAATCTAACCATTAGAAAACCTGATTACAATGATGAAAACAAATCACAGTTGTTATTTTTGGTATTTAAAAATTAGTTTCATAAAAAGTTAATTAAGGCTATTAGTTAAGCAATTGAAGGGGTAGGGATAGAAGCACAAGTTTGTGAGCTCTGTAAGATTTGTTTTAACTGTTTTAGGGAATTGATGGGCACCTGGTTAATTAACCAATTCGTCCAGTAATCAATTAATGATGATTTCCCTTATTCAATTCATTCTGCAATTTACAGTTTACTGTTGACCACCGGGGAGTTTTACCTTCACCCAAAGGTTATTGATTACCACTGTTCTTAACTGAATCCAGTAGTTCTGCCAAACAACAACAATGACTAATAGCTTTTCAATTAATATTAATTTTTCCATGAGCTCTAATATAACATACGGCATCAGACTTCTGCAACTACACTAAAGCACAAACATATAAATATTCCAACGATTAAACTTACAAACCAAAATTCTGACAACTAACTCTGCTCGTCATCTCCATGCGTTTAAATAAGTACTACAGAAACATCCAGAATTACATAAAGAAAGCAGATTGATGTTTCTCAAACAGTGCCAATGCAGCCAACAATAAAAACCAATATAAAACAATCAGAATTAATACAAATCATTCACAATCATCATGAAACACACAGAAATTAAAACTACAGGTATTTACACCTGAAATTATCTACATAAACTAGGCAAACCATTGAGAATTGTCCTCTAAACATTGTGCCTCACATCATCACTAACAGTTACAAACTTTCAATCAATGTTTCATGCCTAATACTGTTCTTGAACATATTACGTAGCATTTACATAGTTTCTCTCCATGAAACAATCTCTATTTACACAAATTCACAATTAATTACACAGAAAATATACAAAAATCCATAATTAATCAACTCCCAGCTTGCTATACACAATTCTTAAATTAACATTTCATAAAAGAACTGGGTCTGAGGATTGTTATTGTGTAATTTTTGTAGCAGGAATTGAAGACCATCCCAGACTTTGCCTAGATGATAAAAGAAGATGTTATAAATTGTAATGAGGCATGACCTTGGGCACTTGCACAAGCTCAGCCCCATGTGCCCAATTTCTTGAAAAAGAGTTTTCCCTAAAATATTGTTTTTCTTGCGTTTGTAAAATATTTGTTGTTGCTGCTGCCCTCATCCCTTCTAATCTGGCAAAGAAAAGGTATAGTTTATCTTCCATTTCTATGAAATTGTAATCAGGATGAAGAGTATACACACAACACCATTTTAACTTACTCTAGTCATAGCTTCCTTTGTACAGGTATGGCGACACTTTAACCCTCTTGGACACAATTATAAGTTGTGAAAATAGTTAATTAATTTATTGTACAATCAACTGTTTTCAAATACTGATTTTCCACAGATGAAGGCAGAAGGGCCAAATGAACACCTAATCATGAACACACTTCACAATATTTAGGTTTAAAACCTTATTCATGTATATAAAACTAGGCCATTGGGCAAGGAGGGATTTAGCATCACTAACTGTTAATAGGTCATCTGTGAACTAACTGTTTAATCTCGTAAAAGAATGTGAACTAATGTCTTCTCTAATTATCACAGGGTTGGAGATTGAGTCAACAAGAAATTTTGAAGTATAACTATTGTTGGAAAAACTTTGTAACCTGAGAGCACACCTCAGCCTACTACATGACTTTAACCTGAAATATTGAAAAGTGTGTTAATGTTTTTGTGTTCGTTTATCCCTCCAGCCTTAATCCGTGTAAGTGATGCGTTAGCTTCCCTATTCATCCTTATTTTCTTGTACCTAATGGCACATTCACTTTCATCACTATCCAATTAAGTACTGATTTGTAAATGAAATATGGATAGTAGTAGAGACATTGAAGTATGTCACATTCTTGTTCACATCAATGAATATTAATAATGAATGAGTCCCAATCACATGCTAGTGATTGTTATGACTCCCCATAAAAACTTAAGTCTAACAGGACCTCTTTAAAGGCTAAACAAAAATATTAACTAGTTTAGTGAATGGATGTAAAATATGAACAAAAAAGTTGTTTCTAATTAGGGAGCATCCATAAACTACATGGCTCAGTCTAAAAAAGGGAGGGGGGAGGGTTGGCTAGAAGGCTATATTGCGCTACATGGGTGGGTGTGGGTGGCTGTGGATGGGTGAATGGGCATAGGGTTCAGAGCCAGGCCATGTAACTCTCCATTCAAATTATTTTTCACAGTTAAAATGAAGTAAAGAACACACAACAGCATGTGAATATTTATTTCCTTCATTTAATTATCTCTGTATGAAATTATAATAGTCTGACAACAGAAAACAGTACAAAATGTCTTGCGGAATCAAAAGGGAAAAAAAAGCTACATGCTACATGGAAAAGGGGGGGAGGGGGAGCATAAAGTCAAAAGCCACATCGGGCTACATGGAGGGGAGGAGGAAGGGTGGGTTCACCCTCTTATCAATGGAAGAAAATATTCCCACAATCTTGTGCCTAAAATCGAGTGCCAGCTTGTGGCCATGGTTCTCTCTTCCCTTTCACGCATTACTCTTAATTCCTACACCAATATATTTCCACATCTTGTTAGGTATCCTTTAGTTCACCAAAAGCACTCCCACTAGCTACCGCCAGTAGTAAAATATTCTATAGATCGAATGTAAAGTTGCTTATGCTGGACTTAGAAATTTTGAGAAGAGTAATTGTCAACTTAAAGGAATTTTCCTGTAATCATTCCCACAGTGAGAGTTCATCACAATAATCATTTTAAAGTGTATTTATTATATCGGGAAATGTTTATTTTAAGAGATATTCTGGTTTGTTCACGTTTTGAAACACGTGATCAGAAAAGTAAAAATCTAAGATTTGAAATATCTTTGAATTGAGTAAAGCTACAGCTGAACTTTTATCACCAGCTATAGTCAGCATTGTTCCTGATATTTTGGTAGTAAAATTAAATAATTTGGCAAAATTTAATTAGCAGTTTTAAGTACGAGAAAAAATGAACTTTTTAACTAAAAGGAATATTAATTTGAAATTTATATCAGTAGATAGCCCAAATTAAGGAAATTATGAATATATAACGGTTTTGCTAAAAAGCTTAAGCATTCATCAGAATAATTAAGTTTTTAAAGATAGATTGTCACGGATTGTTGCTGAAGCGCATAAAAATTCCACCAAGTTGGTCACATGATGGTTTTAAGATTATAGAAACCCTTTTTGAATGTTAAATTAAATTAAAACAGATAGAATATGATAATAGAAAGTCCCTGTAAAAATTAACTAACGAAAAAGTTGCTGACGTCATAGGCGCTGAGAAGTCTATAAAACATCTTGCAGCGAGCTTAGCTTGACTCACTCCACGCTAGATTTTCAAAGAAGTTACTTTGTAATATGTAGTCTCATTCTTTCACTGGAAAGTGATCGCGTAACTTCACACTAGTTAGCGGGGCGAGCGGTAGCGGTTTCGGCTAATTCTAACATGCCGTAGTACTCATTAATGTTAGGGGGACTTTGTGAGTTTTTGTCTTCTCATAAGAATGTGCTTAATCTGTAATCTTCAATGAAACTGTTGTCCAATGCTTTATCGACGTATCTGGTACCGAAAATGTACAAGGGAACTTTATCAAGAATATAAGTATTGTGTTACTCTGAAACTGTGTCAAGTGACTTTATTTAAATTACCCTTCGTATTTGGGGTTTAATACGAATGCGTGGCGGCCAATTTATTTAATATTTTAGGTACCAGAAGGCTACACATGGTCATGAACTTAGCTGTTCACACTTCACGTGAAACCCTCGTGCAGCCCTGGCGCCTGACAACCTCATAACCAATATAAGCCTTGTAAAGTCCCATGACTATCTTCACTATCCTCCTTCCTTCTAATGAATCCCTTTCTAGCTCTTTAATAATATAGGTTACAGGTTGTGTTCTACGGTAATTTCCAAAGACAAATCTAGCAGCCCTTCTTTGTACTGCATCCATCTACTGTATTTGATACCCAAAAAGTGGGTCCCATACACCACCATATTCAAGCAATAGTCCGACCAAAGTTTTGTTACCCAATTCCTTTACTATCCTCATACATCTCCTCATTACTCTCTCCAGTAGATGAAATATTTTGTAACATTTTATTACTACCTGTCCAATGTGTGCTGCCCAGTTGAGCTTGTTATCAAATGTAATGCCAGGATATTTACATTTCAAGTCTTCAACAAGCAATTCTTTTCCCCCGCTTGTAGTCAAAATCAACATTTAGCTTTTTAACTGTCTATCTAATAAGCTGTCTCTTCTTTGCATTTGTCTTCATCCCATGGTTACCATCCCAGCTAGATATCCTGTCCAGATCACTCTCCAACTGTTTACAATCCTCTATCGTTTTGATCCTTTTTTATAGCATTATGTCATCTGCAAACAAAAGCTTAAACAAAGGTAAAAAAAGGTGAAGGGGCAGGTGTAGATAATATTACTACAGATTTATTAAAGATTGTGGGATATGATATTGTACCTTACCCCGAAATTTTATTTAAAATGAGTCTGGAGCCTTGTTGCTTACCAGAGGAATGGAAAAGAAAAATAGTAGTATTGGTTCATAAAGGAGAGGTAACTAATAGGGTTGAAAATTACAGGCCATTTAGTTTGACATCCACGATAGGCAATATGATGGAGAAATTGATATGCACCTATATCAGAAATGTCTGTGAGGAAAGAAACTGGTTTTCAGATTAACAATGTGGCTTTAGGCAAGGATATTTATGCAAATCTCAGATGGTGGGATATATGCAAAATATTTCAGATGAATTGGACAAGAGAGGCCAAATTAATAGTGTGGCACTAGATTTTTGTAAGGCATTTGACAGTGAGCCAGAAAATGGTTTTAAATAAACTGAACTCTATTGGATTGGATGAAAAAATTACTTGGGTAGAGGAATTCATAAAAGCCAGAATGCAAAGTGTAAGAGTAGGAAATACATTATCAAAAGAGGTGGAAGTAAATATGAGAGTGTCACAGGGTAGTGTAATGGGACCATTGCTGTTCATTATTTTAAAGAATGATTCTGTTGATGGTTTACGTCAGATTTTTTGTCTTTTTGCAGAAGATATATGCTACACAATATGATCAAAACAGGTGAAGACTGAACAGCTGCTGGGTGATCTGGACAGAATATCTAAATGGGTAGGTCAGCATGGAATGAAGATAAATTCCAAGTATCAGCTTATTAGGTACACAGATAAAAAAAAGGTTAATTATGATTATAGGATAGTGTCAGAATTGCTTGTTGAAGGCTTGAAGGGTAAATATCTAGGCACAACGTTTGATAACTAACTCAACTGAGCACAGCACATCGGGCAGGTGATGGGAAAAGGTTACAAAATCCTTCATTTACTGGAGAGGGTGATGAGAGGCTGTACCAGAGAAGTTAGGGAATTGGGTTACAAAACTCTGGTCAGACCATTGGTTGAATATGGTGGTGTAGTTTGGTACCTACATTTTGGTTATCAAATACAGGATTGGAGGGTGTGTAAAGAAGAGCAACTAGATTGTTTGTTCAAATTATCGCAGGATCCAGTAAGAAACTGATATGATAAAGGAGCTGGATTGGGAGTCCTTGGAGGAAAGGAGGAGGGTGAAGAGAGTGCTGGGAATGTACAGGGCACATGTTGGTGATGGGGCTTGGAGGGGTATTGGTAAAGGAATTAAAACGTGGAAGGGGAAAGACGGCCATGATCACACTTGATTTCATGCATAAGAATGTGGGAAAATTTTCTTTTGTTGCTAGGATGTCATGATTGGAACAAATTACCAAGTGAAGTGAAGAAAAATTTGCCAAAAACGCTTAAGGAATTTAAAAACAAATTTTGTAAATCAGAAAAGTACATGGGGGAGGAATTTAACACTCCAATTACAAAAGAAAATTATAAAATAAAATAAAATAAAAAGGGGTAATTAGATGACTAGGGGGATTGCCACTGAAGCGTTAGCTCCATCGCAATTAGAATTAATAATAACAATAACAATAATAAGAACTTCTGATAGTAAACCATCAACACAATAATTCATTAGAATAATGAATAGCAATGGTCCTTGGAACACTCTCTTCTTTACTTCCACTCCTTTTTATACTCAATTTCTTACCCTAACTTTTTGCTTCCTAAATTTTAAAAATTCTTTTACCCAGCAATCACTTTCTCATCCACTCCAACAGTTTTACATTATTTACTACCATTTTTTGGCTCACTCTGTCAAAGGCCTTTCAAAGGTCTACTGCAACACTATCAATTTGGCATCCCTTGTCCATTTCATCTGAAATATCTTGCACATATCCTACTAATTGTGATTCAAATGAATATCCTTGCCTAAAGCCATGTTGCTGACTTGAAAACCACTTACGTTACTCATATAAATTTTTGAGGCAGTTGTACATCAATCTCTCCATTAATTTAACAACCATTGATGTCAAACTGATTGCTCTATAATTTTCAACTCAATTTCTCGCCACTCCTTTATGTACTGGCACTACTATTGCAGTTTTCCAGTCCTCTGGTAAGCAGCAATACCCAGACTCAATTTAAATAATATTTCAAGATAAGGTACAATGTCACATCCTGATATCTTCAAGACATTTGTATTTGGAATGGGATTCATTGGGAGACAGGCGGAAGGTGAAGAGGGTCATGGGAGTGTACAACGCGTATATTGGTGATGAGGTGTGGAAAGATATTGGTATAAGAATTAAAAGTATTGCATGGAAGGGAAAATATTACCATGACCATATGCTGGCACTTGATTTCAGACACAAGGTGTAAGGGTGTAAACCAGAATACCGGGGTGTAGTATCGGTTTAGTTACCTTAACTGACTTCTAAGTTTGCATTAATAAATTTGAATGACCATGTATCTGCCTGGATAACTCAACTGTAAAGCCTATCGGTCACCACAAAGCTTATTTAAACCTAAAGCTAAGGAAAGGTTAATGTTCACTACAAAAGCATGTAAAAGTCCACTTGATGAAAATTTTGAATTTATTTCACAGTCCCATTTGAAAAATAGCTATTACAGTCGAATTGGCAATCGAACTAAACGTCTCCAAAAATCACAAGTCATGAAGAGGAAGAAGTACCAGACTAAACCCCTTTAGAAAAATTATAAGTCCATAGTCAATGATATCATCTGTCATTGGCGGGAAAAGTTAACATGGCAGTGTATCACGCACATGTAGTATCTCAAAGTTCAAAAACAACCGGAAATCATCTTGGTTGATCGACACCCAACGAAACACACTAGCTCATGATTACTCCGCGACTGGAAACAAAAGGCTAAAAGACCAAAGAATAAAGGCCAAACGATATAGACAGACGAATCAGGACCAAAAGAGAAAGATGTCCAGACGACCTGAGCAGCTCAATATATACTCTCCACTGTATTAAAAGTATGATGACTATAATTCTAAATTAACGTGTCTTCTTGTAAATAATTAAAGTATGTAAGCGCAATGGTAATGAATTTCCTAAAAACAGTTGGTAAATCCCAGAGTTCTTTCTTAATTTGTGCAATTTTAGAAATTCCTGCTGGATAGCAAATTATCGTGTTTATATTAGTGTCAATGTGTTCTGTGTTTGCTCCTGATTTCAAAAATGTAACTATTATTATTATCGGTGGTGTATTAGAGAAGATAGGTGTCTTACAAAAATCTCGGTTTAGACTGCCTTGAAGCCATGTTAGAAAACATGGTTTCTGGTTAATAATTACTAAAGTGCTGCTTATATCGAAAATGTGTTATTAGCTGAATTTTCCTTTTATTTAGTTACGTGTTTTAAAAGTTATTTTGTTTCCGGAAGTGTTCTTGTTTAATCATAGTTTAATTTCGAAATAACCATGTTTTTGTTTATGACATAATAACTTCAAATTGATTTAAGATCTGTTATACTACCTGGAATGTTTTGAAACTTGAATATGCTATACTAGATTCTTCACTCTTTCATGAAATTTACTTTTTAGTTCGAGAAATTATCGCGAACGTGTTATTATTTAATGCTGAAACTACAAGTGTGTCTAACGAAGTGTTTAAAATTTTATTTACTCTATTTACGCGGCCTGAAACTAATGAATTTTAGTGAATTTAACCATCTGCCTGATTATTACTATTATAAAATTACTACATCGAAAAGTGTTGAGAATTAGTGAAATTATCACATAACCAAAATCGACTGTTTATAAATTGGATAATAATGGATTACACTGTTTTATGTTAGTTTAAAGGTTATTTACTGTTATAAATTGTTTATTTAGAGCTTGTATTGTGTGTTGAGTGACTTAACTGTTTTTAAATCGGCTTATTTACTGAGTTACATTGCAGTATCGACTTCTGCATGAAACGTGTCTCTCATATCCTGTAGTTGCTAACTGAAAAATTTTATTTTTACTGGAAAGTTTACTCCCTCCCTTATGTTCTACAGCCAAGAAAACTAGAATTTACCCAAATTCTAAGGTGCTTACAAAGGGTGTGTGAAGATTTTCTTTCGTAGGTAAGGGGGTGAGAGACTGGAATAAGATTTATGAATAATTGACCAAAAACATTGAAACAATTTAAAGTTGAAATTTGTAGAGGGCATAAGTAGGTGGGAACAGGAAGGAGGGGAAAAGTGGGTCTAGCGAAATTGCCACCAGAGCATGCCCTCCATCGCAATTACATTAAATTCTTTCACTGTGATAAGCAGTCAGACATTATTGCTATTGTTGATTATTAATTATTATTATTTCTTATTAAAGAAAAAGTCTCAGTTGGAACACAATATTCAAAAGTAATATTTGTTGTATTGAACCAAATAAATAACTACTTAAAAGTAAATAAAGATAATTAGCCTCAAGAAACTGAAATCTTACTGCATTATTAGTCTCCAGAATGAAAAATCTTATACATTATTAGAATTAGATGTTACAGATAATATGGCTTCAATAAACAGATTTCTTTTTCTTTTCTTTTATCATCATTTATTTCAAAAGTTAGGCCTTGCTGTTGGCTCTGACTATACATTTCTTGAGCATATTCAGACATATGCCTGCTTGATTTCTGGTTGCATGCATGAAATCCTTTCCTCTAACCTGCAAGTTATTTCATCACTACATAAGTTTTGCTGGCTAAACTATCTTAAAACATTAAATTGTCAAATAAATTATTAAGATTAATGTTAGTGAGAAGAATGATTCATATTTACATTTAAAAATAATACTTTCAATTCATCTCACTGTTGTTAGTTAAACCCTGTTTCTTTGTAACAGGTTTTATTCATTTAGTAATGGTTGCAAGAATAGTATAGCTAAATTTTATGATAAAACTTATTTAACAATTTTAAATTTTTATATTTCTAATTAAATAAGTAATTTGGTTTCTAATTATTATAGTCCTAATTATTATCACATACAAGGTACATTAAAACAAGCATCTGCATGTGCAAATGAAGCTTGGGAGATGTGATTTGGTGTACAAATGTAGGCAACCTTATGCACATGGCAGAATTATTTTTTTTTCTTTCCCTAGCAGACAGATAGGTCGGGTATTGTGAGTGCCATCAGATTGTCATTTTTTCATAAAATGACAGGAAAAGCTTGATCAATGTTATTGTATTAAATTTTTTTAGGGCCTAAAGTGAACTGTAAGATTAAACAGATCTTCAATGAGGAAGCAATAAGCACTACACAGATAGAGTGGTACAACCACTTCAAAGATGGCTGCTCAGTGAGGGTAAAGCACCTTCAAATGTGCCCCCATACATCCAGAAATGAGATCATTATTGACAAACTGAGGACCTTTGTCATGCAGGATCATTGACTCATGATCAGAGAACTTGCAGACTACACTAGTATCAGCAATGGATCTGTCCATTCTACTTTGATTCAGAAACGGACTAAGGAAAACATTGTGAAGAATGGTCCAAACTTCCCCTACAGTGATCATTGACAATGAGTTCTGGATTTCTATGTACAATGTAGCAATCAAGCTGTAGTCAACACAATGGAAGTAATCAATATCTCCAAAGCCAAAAAAAACTGAGGCAGGTCTGCAGTGTTGTGGTTCATCACAAATACGCACCATAAGGCACAAGCAGCACTAAGGAGTGCTTTCAAGAGCTTCTGTGTCACCGTCGTGATACTTTGAGAAACAAATGGCTGGACCTGTTGGCAGTAGGCAGCTCCAATACACACTTCATAACGGATACAGAGTTTCCAGGCCAAACACAACACACCTGCATTTCATAAGGCTCCCTACTTTCCCAACATAGATTTGAATGACTTCTCACTTTTTGCAAATGAGAAAATGCTCCTAAAATGGATCAGATTTCAATCCAAGGAAGACATCTGTATAATGCAACTGACCAGCTGCACACCATCTCAAGGAGACATTCCAGCCCTGCTTCCAAAAGAGATAGAACCATTGGGAGGCTGCCCAAATACACTTATTAGTTTAAGAATATTTTATCTGAATAAGAATATTTTTTTGTGAATAAAGGTTGGAAACATTTTGAACACACCTTGTATTCTAGAACCTCTTCTGAAGGCAATGTAACAGTTTGCTGAAAGAAACATTCTTGGTTTTCTAGTTCCATCAAATTCACATAGTCTGGCAATGTTGCAGAAGCTAGTACTGCTTCCATTATCAAGTCATCACTTAGCATCAACTGAAGGTATATAGATCAATCTTTTGAAGTTGAGCGGGAGCAGTATCACAATAAAAATAGCGGAGAAAGCGAGTGTGGCGGCAGCCAGCCCAGGTATACAAGAAAGTGTAAAGGCAGTGTTGGTACCTGGCCCAGAAATAATTTGACCTCCGCAACAGCGGTGGGCGCTACTAACCGAGGCTGTGAAGCAGACCGTTTGGTGAGGGGGTATTATGAATGGACAGGGCCAGCAGGATATATGGAGAAAGTGATGAGCAGATAAAACAGCCTCAATTGAATGAAAAAATTCACCGAAAGCCTATGGAATGGAAATGGACGTAGGATGAAAGACCAGAACAGGAGCCACAGATATGTCAAGAAAAGAAGAAGATTGACAGGAAATTCATTAAATGGAAGTGGAAAGATAAAGTGACTATGGTTAGAGATGAGCCTTAAATCTAAGTATGTAGGGTGAGGATATCTACCTACTCCCGTAATGGTCACAAGTAGGGGACACCTTTTATCATTTTAAATCTATGGCGTGTGCATTCTGCTTAATTGCTACAGTGAGAAAACCTTTGATTTTCTGTAAAAGGCCAGCAAAATAATTCCACATTTTCTGTGCCTTTTTCCTTGCCTGAGAAATTCCGAAAGTCAAGCAGCAGCAGTAGGCTGTGTGTAGTGCAATTTAGAGTGTTTGAAGTGCCTCCACAGGTAGCAGAAGTCTAGAGGTGATTGACCTCAATAGTGAATCGTGACCAAGCACTCCACCCATTGAGCCGGCAATAAAAGTAATAGTATCATTTACATGTTGTATATGTTTTTTTTTTTTTTCCAAGGCTTATTTTTCTTGTGTACTGACAACCTGTGTAAGAACTGTAATCACAAGACAGTACAATTTTTTTGGTATGTTTTCTGATTTTGTTTTTTTCTTTTCTTTCAAGCTGTATGTTCAGTTGTTTTATTGGTGTCTAGTTTAGACGGCTGGCCACCCAGAAGTCACAAATGTGTATCCTAGAGTTGTGATATGAAATTTTGTTTTTATCAATGATAATTCTTCGGTTTTTTTCTGCTAAAAGAAACCCTTGAACAATTATCACAATATGAATGGACAGGGCCAATACCTTTCGACGGCAGGACATATGGAGAAAGTGATGAGCAGATAAAACAGGCTCAATTCAATGAAAAAATTCACCGAAAGTCTATGGAATGGAAATGGATGTAGGATGAAAGACCAGAACAGGAGCCACAGATATGTCAAGAAAAGAAGAGGGCGTGTGACGTCACAGTTACCTTCCGCTGACTCATAAGTAGTGCCGGAGGACTGGACTAATACATTGTTGGTCAGTCGTGTCCGAAGTGATATGGAGAGCAGCTCGCATAGCATGAACGGTGGCTGCTATAGCTAATGTGCATTGTATTTTTGGATTGAGGGCATGTTATAAAGAGAACTTGATGTGTTTTGATATGAAAAGTGAGCATGATAAGTGAAGTTTGACTGTTCCCTCCTCTAACAAGTTAACCAATCCTGCATGTCTCAAAATATGACCTACCATCCTGTCCGTTCTTTCCTCACCAATCACTTCCAAATCTTCTACAGCACCACATTTGAAATGCTCTGATTTTCCTTCTTTCTGGAATTCCTACATGCTTCACTGCCACACCTACAGTTTTGAAAAGTTCTTTCTGAGTCCTAGATTAATATTTGAAACTAAAAGATTTTTTTCTTTTTCATGAAGGCTCTTTTCACTCGTGCTAGTCTACTTTCAACAGCATTACTGCTTCAGCCATCAGTTGAAATTTTACTTCCTAAGTCGCAAAATTCATTAACTTCTTCTACAGCATCTGAACCTATTTTTATATTTAATCTACTATTATTCTGCTACATTTAATCACTTTTTACTCCTTGATGTAGATGTTGGTATTATGACATCCATCTACAGAAGTAAAAAATGCGATATAAAAAGAAGTCAGTGATGTAATGAAATAATAATAAAATGCCTTTGATATCTGTAACACATTACTACATTACATTAAAGTGAATATTCTAAAAAAGAAAATTTATCATCAAATTATATGTTTTTTTTTATAGATATTCTGAGCATAAATGAAAAATTAGTCATAATTATAAAGAAAGTGAATTATGAATTCAAGTTTTGAAAGTCATTTAGTACAAGAATATTGGTTTTGCACAAAGATTCCAATATAGTCATCAAAAGTCATGATTTAAGCTGATGTTTTAGTTTCTTTCACTATGGATATTTGTTTTTCATGTCAAATTTACTGCATTTTTTTAACTGCTTAACGTCTCTTAACAGTGAGGTCTTTAGAGACAGGAAAGGATGGGGGGCAAGGAATGGGAAGGGATTCGGCCATGGCCTTTTGAAGGAAGCATCCCGGCCATTGCTTTCTGAAGAAACATTTCTGGCATTGGCCTGGTGTATTTTCAGAAAACCATGGAAAACTGAATTCTGGATGGCTGGACAGGGATTCGAACCTGTGTCCTCCAGTCAGATCATTATTACTAATCCACTCTTCTTGAGCACAAGAAACTTGTCAGCAGCAGAAATTCACCATCAGATTTGTGAAGTGTATGGTGATAGTGCTATTATTGAAAGTGGGTGAGAATTTTTAAGGAAAAGTGGGTTAATGTGTATGATGAGCCACACCCAAGCCAACATTCTCAGATTTCTGAAGATTTGATTCATGATGTGGAAAGCAAAATTTGAGAAGACCAATAATTCAAGATTTCAGAGACATAAATTTATTTTACACTAATTTCAAGGTCAGTTTTGTACACCTCTTTTGTTTTGTGAGAAACTGAATTGTTGAAAATTGTGTTGTTAGTGGGTTCCAAGGCTACTTTCTGACAATCATCCACCTTACAGTCCAGACCTTGCATCCAGTGATATTTACCTGCTTTGATACCTAAAGAAGTTCCTTCATGGTCAACAACAAGAAGAAGTGACAAATGCTGTCATGGATTGGTTTCTTCGCTGACAGCAGATTTCTTTGATATCAGAATTCAAAAACTTGTTGAACAGTATAACAAATGTTTGAATAAAAATGTAAATTATGTAGAATATGGAACTAAATATATTTAAATGATATTTACAGTATTTTACTTATTATTAAAAAAACCTTATCATTTGTACCATTTGTAAACAAACATTAAAGTATATTAAAATTTTGTGACAAATATACCATCAAAGCCCAAATGCCATTGAGCCTCAGGAATGGATCTTTGTGTCTTGTAAGGCCACAGAGCAAGTCAACTGCTCCAGACTCCAGAATTGGCTCTTTTGAAGGTGAGAACTCAAGAAGCAAGTTGCACAGTGTTGAAGAGGCAACAGTAAGAATATCATCAGATGCTCCTTGAAGTAATGCCATGAGGGGTCGCCAAACAGAGTGATCCTAGATATGAAAACAAGTTATTCTTTAATAACATAAAAATTACATTTTTTACTAGCAATAATTCTTGATATATGCTTTAGTTATTTGCAGAATAATAAAAAACATACTTCATATGAATATTTGTATTATTTCTCAAATGGAGTTCAATCACTTTGTAGAAGAGACAGTCACAGTTGAAACACAATAAATGGCAATTTGATAAGTTTAATTACCTTAGGACTTCATGATATATCCTAACAGTGAGGAGGTTGAAAGTGTAGAATTTCTGTTATAGGTTGAAGCATTAAACATTTCATGGATACAAACGAAGAATTTACCTCACCCACTTGTATACATAATATGAAGTAAATTTTAGTTTGGTAGGGAAAATGCAACTGATACAAAAAAATCCTTTTCTCAGTTTAGGGTCACCATATTCTGACATAATCCTCAAACTTGTGCTATTTTTATTATATTTATTAGTAGTACAAGCATGAATGTAAGTGATCTTGTGACCTAGCAGAAATTTGCTTGCACACCTACAAATGGATTGCATGTATTTTTACTTTTAAATTCTTTCATAGTTTGAAGTAAATAGATCAGCACATCCCTTATCAAATTATTCCATCCCCTGACATCCTTACATACAAATGAAAACTTCCAGACTACCTTATACCTAAACCAAGTGTTAATTTATGGTCACAGTACACCCATTCTTTAGTCAAACTTTACCCCATTCTTCTTTTAATAACTGAAAAGGCTTCATCACCAACACAAGCCTTATAAATTACCACTCTCCCCTCTTACCTGCCTTTCAATCATGCCCAACCATACGTCTTTATGACACTAGTAATGTTATATGTTCTACAATTTCTTGTATCTCAGATCCCTTTGTTCCCTGATACATCCCCTCAATACCCTCTACCCCAGATGCAGAACTTATCACTGCTACTTCCACAATGAGTTCAGGATAACTGAGATAATTATCAAATGATATACCAAGATAAAATTCTCAGCAAGAATGGAGTAGGAAGAAATGTTGTGACACAATATAATAGTACAGGAAAGAGAAAACACAGCCAAGACTCACTAAAGTTGAATGGACAAAACATATTCCACAAAAAACACAATGTTTCAGGCTATGCCACTACTCATGAAAATGTGTAACTGAGCTCGCTTAGGCACCAAATTCACAGCTACATCTACATCTGTACTCTGCAATTAACAAGACTGTGTGTGCGGAGGGAGTTTTGTACCAAAACTAATTCAGCACATTCCAACCATGAATAGCACGAGGGAACAAAAAATTCATATAAGCACCCATATGACACCTAATTTCTCTAATCATATCTCTCCTATGTTGGTGGAAGAAGTATTTCGCTGCACTCGTAAATGAAAGATGTTGATCATATGTTTATCAATAAATTCAATTGAAACTAATGTGTTTGTCTTGCTGACAATCCGAGCCCAATCTATGCATCAATCCTATGAAGCTTTCATAAGGAATGTGCCAAGCAGTCATGAATCGACCAGCTCTTCTTTGTACCTTCTCTATACTATCAACAAATCCCTACTGACGTGGATCCCAAGTGCCACAACAATAGTCCTAATGTGGGCACAACAGGGTTTGGTGCGCTATCTCCTTTGTATAAAAGTTGCAAACCTTCAAATTCAACCAATCAATGACAGTGTACTTATGGCCAAAGTTATACGTAGGTTGTAAGACAGCAAGCAGATGCTGAGGTTGGGCATAAACCTTTGTCTCAGCTTTGACCGTAGTTAACCTTGGATAATGTTCAGCTATGGCTTTACAAGATTGAAAAGGGCGCCACTTGGCTTGTTTTACTCCAAACTAAGGAAAGGTGGTAAAAATAATGTTAAAAAGTCTATTGTTTGTTAAAATCATTATATTCTTGAAAGATCATAAATTGAACTGGCATCAGACAAATTCTCAGAAGATGTAATTCCAAGTTCAATTAACCGATTCGAGCCAGACCACACTCCATAGTTGTAAGTATGCAAAAGTTCGTCACATGCTTCTCCTTTTCAACTAGTTAGTAAATGACCGACACTTAAGTGATCCCAATGCCCCACATGGTGTAATACTACTTTACTGCTACATTATAATAAAATTGAAAGTTTAAAATGAGCGATGCCTATGTTGTGATACAAAGCTACATACTGACACTCTAACTGTACCTGCCGACTAAGGTAGAGGAAAATTCTTAGCTAGTATTTATCGATTCTGACTGTGGGAACGTCAAACGCTTTCACGTCCCATCAGAAACTTCTGGAAAGTTGATCAGATATCAAATCTGATGCCAGAAGGTTATATCAGCTATCTGTCCCTGAACATTTAAAAATGTTCCTAGCATTTTGAAATTTTGGGAGTCACTAGATATTGTAAAAATGTCATCTTCTTATTAAAAAAATCTGTAACTTTATTAGTTTTTCCGTAAATAAATAATTTTGATGCAATTACTAAAACCTATTAATAACTTTCATAATTTTACTGTTACTAAAGTGAAATAAATTTTATTTTACTCTCAAATGGTTGTTCTCTCGTTTACTATTATTGAAATGATGAAATAAAATTCGAAATATAGAAACAGAATCTAACTAATTCACATTTCAGAAGTTATTAAAGTCATACTCCAGGCGAATGCTCAAAACTGATGCAATAGAAAATATTATCTTAAAAACTCTGTAAAAATCTACTTTCTTGCTTGAATTAACATAGAAACTGACTTTAAAAATGATATGCAATACTATTTAATCTAACTCATGGTTCTGAGAACAAATTTTGTCACATAGTTACAAAATTAATAGATACCTGACAAGGTTTCATTTATGTTGCTTTGTACTGTTAAGTCCAAATACTGCTATTAATACTGTCACCAAGATTGTTTATAAAAGTTAAGAAAAGAAGTGGGCCTATTATACTTCCTGAGGGATGCCCAATATAACATCTTCATTAGAAGAGGTTTCTCCATCCATAATGACATTCTGTGAGCAACCAGTTAGAAAATCTCTTATTCATTCACAAATCTGATTGGATATACTGCACACATGAGTCTTTGCTAATAGGCGGTTATGTGGGACAGGGTTGAAAGCATTCTGAAATTCCAAAAATACAGCATTAACTTATGACCCTGCATCAACAGTTTTCATTACATTATGCAAAAATTAGACCAGTTGAGTTTCACACCATCTATTCTTTTGAAATCCATACTGTTTCAATGTAAGCAATTTTCATCTAAAAACTTCATAATGTTCGAGCATATGACATGCTATACTGCAAACAGATGTTAGAGATATGGGTTGAAAGTGTCTTGGATCTTTTGGGTCTCCTTTCTTGAAAATTGAAATTATTTACACAATTTTCCAGTCAGAAAGGTACCTTTCTCTTCAAAGGATATGCAGTATACATTGGACCAAAATGGTTCAACTACCATCACGTACTCTGAAAATAATCTCACTGGGAAACCATAAGAACCTGTTACTTTCCCCAACGTCAGATGTTCTATTACCTTTACAATTCATAGCAAATCCATCTCTAACCCACATGTCGTGGAAAAATTGGTATAGTATCCATATTTTTGTCAATGACCAAATTTCCAAATTCAGCGTCTAGTATGTTAGCCTTGTCATGGCTTTCGTTAACCTCACCTCTGTCATGTATTAGTGCTGACATAATGTTGTCACTACCCCTGACTTTTCTTATGTACAATCAAAATTTCTTTGGATTGTCTGTGAGATTGTTAGATAGTGAATTGCAATGGAAGTCATTAAATCTTGAAGCTTGAATTTTTAAGAAGTCCTCTTAACTGAATATTTTTCTAAATCACTGAGGTACCCTATACTTCTTAAGTGTGTATGTATTTTACTTTGCTTTTTACATAATCTTTTAACTTCAGGCATATACCATGGCAGATCATCTACTTTGGGTGATTGTCCGTTTAAGTGTATCTATGTCCATAGCTTCCCTGATTATATGTATAAATTTATGCCAATTCTCCTTAAGTGTGTCTTTTGTTTCTTTGAAGATGACATAAGCATCGCTCAGTTAAGCTCTAAAATACTCCTTTGAAGTCTTTTTGAATTTGTAAACAATCCTTTCTTTTTTATTTCTGTGCTTAGTTATTGATTTTAAGATTGTGATTACCACTTTGTGATCCCTGATTCCTGGTTTCATTGAAATGTATGTGAATAGTTATGGCCTATTTGTAATTATAAAATCTAAAATGTTTTCTTTACTTTCATAACAATATATCGGACCAGTAACCAGCTTTACAAAATGACGTGCGAGAACAGGTGAAGAATGTGAACGGAAGCATTCCCAGCATGTCACAGAAACATGATGTGGGTTCGCTGCTGGATGATGATAAAACATGAGCTTTTGGTGATGTACCCAGTAACCTTCTTGAAGTCTGATGCTCACATTGTGATAACCTGAGCTGCACAACCCGCGAAGATTATATTTCAGGTCAAAAGTGGCTTCACAAGCTATTTCATCCCAGCCACCAGTATTGTTAACTTAATTAGTCCAGTTGATAGAAGGCAAGTCAAAGTCATCTTCTGGTATCGTTGCATGGTACTGAGATTGTCAAGCTATATTATTTCTCAAAACCATGGCAACGGTTATGTCGGCATCAGGTGGATGGTAGAAGGTGCCAATCACAAATTTGATCCTAACGACAGTAAGTTTAATCCATATGATTTCGCAAACTGTATTGATATGTCTATTTTATTACTGGTACTTGAAATGTATTTACTGACTGTTATATATATATAATACAATCTATCAATACAGAAAACTGTTCATGCAATTATTAAAATTTCTTCCAAACTTGTATCAAGTTTTAACCAGCTTTCTGTACCGATCATGACGTATACCTAATATTTTCTAGTTCAGGCTGTTTATTACATAGATTCCTTTAATCTGATTTTAATGAGTAATTTTGAATTTATCTGGACGGTCTGTAACTTTATCTCCAGCTCAAGGTCTAAAATCTACTCAAACGCACTCCACGTGGCCCCTGATACCCGTGTAGCCAATTCATGTGTGTTTTGCACACCTGACCTATTCAAGGGAACCCTACCAAACTCAATACTATAATGAAGATTGAGGAATCTGCAGGAAAGATTACCACAGAAGCACCATAGCACCTGATTCAGCACCTCAACATGACTGAACCGGAGGTCCACAATCTGTTTTGTTGTTGATACTGCTGATAATTAATTCTGCTGATATTTTTTGGCTACCATTTCCATCAGCCACTGGAAGGACGACTAGATAACTTTGTCGCAATGTTGGTTGTTGTTGTTGTAGCTTACAAGGTGACTGCAATGTAAGTAAACTATTGATTCGTGGTATCGGAGTATATTCTTCTTTTGCTATAGACTTCCAACAAAGATGGTCGCCATTGTAATACTTACAGATTTGATATAGAAATAAACTATGTATGTCTTGAAATTTAATTCTTTTTATTTATCTTCTCACAACATTTCCTCTGATACCAACAAATTCTGAACATGTTAAAATATACTTGGACAACGTTCCAATCCGAAATATTACAAGTTCCACTTTGTAAGGTAACCTAAAATTTTGTAACTTCATATCAAAATTTATTCATAGAGCAGCAAATTCATTCAAATAAGTTTAGAAGTAGTTACAAAAGTAATTCAAGTGATATATCAAAGTAAAGTCAGATAAGAGAAGAACATAGGATTAACATTTCCATATGTAGGATTCAGAATATTTCGGAAAAGAAAACATCACATTCATTTTTAGAGTTACTTCAGATCCTAACTAGTAAAGTGAGACTAGCAACCTTGCAGGTAGGAATGTTTCCTAAAAAGATATGAGACTTTGGAATTTTGAACTAGCATAAAAGTTTTAAGTCACAATATTGAAACTAAGGAAAATGGAAGCGGCTTCTAGGCGATGTAAATAATGAAGGACAGGGAAATTAACCCACCACATACCAAAGTGGATGGCTGCGGTGAGAGGGAACACTTATGCTCACAAACAAATACACAATATTTTGACATCTGCCTTCTTCAGTAGTAGATAAATGGGCCATTAGGCTCCGTACGTGTATACACAATGAACGTCACCCAATGACTAACTGGGCAGTGGGGAAATGGTGGGTGAACGGCTAAGGAGTAGACTATCGATATATCGGCAATGTCTGACATAATATTGCAGGCGATGGTAAAATGAATATATGTAGCAAGGGTACGGTATTGACGTGAAAAGTTATCTAGTATAAAAAAAAAGTGATGGGTTAAGTGGTTGGATTTTAATGGTGGTTAAGGTATCCAGGATATTCTGGTACGCTAGTTCCCATTTCCGGAGTTCTGCTGCAGTGGTGCTATCAGGGAAAACTGACTGCTCTTACAGTAAAACAGTCGTTGAGATTGTTGGAATTGTGGCTATTGACATGTTCTGGTATTGGAAGGCACACAATGCGGGTAAAACTTTGGGAATGTCTGACCAAACGGAAGGTACCAACAAACTTGATCACCAAAGTTAGAATGCTTTATGAGAGCTGCCAAAGCTGCATTCAAATTGGAGACTCCTATTCAGACTGGTTTGTAACTACCAAAGGTGTTCAGCAAGGTAGCGCATTATCACCGCTGTTGTTCATCATCGTAATGGACGAAATTATGAAGAGAGTAAAACAGCAACTCAACCCTGATGACTTTAAATCATTTGCATTTGCAGATGATGTTCTGATTTGGGGATATACATAAGAGGAAGTACAACAGAAACTGAACCTCTGGAATAAGCATTTCAAGGAATTTGGCTTTAAAATAAGCCACACAAAAACAGTGGTTATGGCTGTCAGCAGACAGAATATGAAGCACGTTATCTATCTGGATGGCGAAGAATTGAATCAGGTGGATAATTTTCAGTACCTTGGCAGTAAAGTGACCTCTGCCAGTCAATCCCAGAATGAAATTACCAATAGGGTAGAAAAAGGAGCTCAGTTTTACCATCAAGTTAGACACCTTTTGTGGGACAATCATGTTCCAATTACAGCCAAAATGGCACTGTATAATTCATACTTCTTACCAATTACAGCCTGAAAGTATGTACCACTACCAACAGAGATGAAAACAGACTCCAGGCGGCCGAGATGAAGTTCCTGAGATCAATGGTCGTGAAAACCAGAAGAGACAAGATCAGGAATGAAGTGATCCGCAAACAGATCTCAGTTAGTGAAACCCTCCAAGAAAAAATTTCCAATGCAAGATTGCGATGGCTAGGACACGTCAAGCAGATGGACCCTAAAAGATCACCGAGAATATGGCTGGAAAAAGAATTGGAGGGTAAAAGACCAAGGGGCCGGCCCAAAAGGAGATGGACTGATCTTGTGAAATTGGACCTACAGGATAAAGGTGTACAATGGTCCAAAATCCAAGAAGAGGAAACGTACTTGGACAGGCAAAAGTGGAGAGCGCTCTTGCACCGCACCCGGGAAACTGGAGACGGAAGAAGATGATGATGATGATGATGAAGTTGCGGGTGTGGTCTGTTTGTCTGTGGCCATTCATTCTAACTGAGAGTTGCTGTGTGGTGAGGCCTATGTAGGAACTAGTGCAATGGCGGCAAGTTAGTTGGTATATAACGTGAGTTGTTGAACATGTGGCATGTCCGATGATGGGGAAAGTTTCCCCTGTAGTGGGATTGGAATGTGTAGTGGTGGGTGGAAGAATGTTGCAGGTTTTACTGCGGGGTCTATTGCAAGGATAAGATCCATATGGTGCTTTTGGAGAGTCTGACGGAGGGTATTTGTGGACTAAGATGTTCTTAGCAGACCACCCAATCTTACAGCATCGGACATGCCACCTGTTCAACAACTCACATTATATACCAACTAACTTTGCATTTTATCTTTCCTTTCAATACTGATATAGCAAGATATAAATATTTAATGGCTTCAGTAAATAATTACAGTTGTATAATACAACGTATCTATTTTTATACATATGTAATAAAATTAATCTTTTTGGCATTTATCTCCATTATATAATATCCTATCTGGTATTCTGTCAACAGCCCTCTACATCTGCTCAATATCACTTTTGTAATTAGCAGATATGCCATTTGAAAACAATCTAACTTCTGACTGTAAGTGAACAACAGAATAATTTTTTAAAACTACAGTATATTCTCACATTCTCATATCGCCTCTGATATCACGGTTTCTATGAGACAGTTTACCACAGCCCCCACCCTCCATAATGTTCTCCTGTTGTCAAAGGGCCAAGACCCGAAATATTCAATGTTATTTGTGTTCTTGTCTTTTTTGTGTGTTCATGTCATGCAACCATCATCTAAGGTAAGTGGTGGTTCATTTCGCTGTCCTATTTTGTAATATATGTAAAAGACAATTTAGGACCATCAGCTGACGTCTACCGCATTTCTGCGACGGGCTCCTACAGACAGGTTTATTGTTATTTTCTGGTTTATGCCTTTCTACCCCCACCCTAACTTCCCACCATGTTGTTTTTTCACCCCACCATGATCTACCGGCCTTGTTGGCTAACTCAGTTGGCTGCCAGCCGCCATCATGCAGCCATCTCACCCTACTACTGAAGAAGGACAATAGGCTCGAAAATTTTGCTCTATGTGTGTATGTGTTTTTTTCCATGTCTTGATGCTGCATGAATCATCTTCTATGGTAAACTGTGGTTTTCTCCAATCCAAATGTTTAATATTGGAGAAATTTGTTAAAATTATTGATAGTAAGAGGATGATAATAATAATAATAATGAGTGATGAGTCAAATAGTAGAATTTTATTGGTTGTTTAGGCCAGGTGGGTATCTGGTATCCAAGACATTTTGGTAGTCAAGCTCTCATCTCTGAAATTCTGATGCGGCGGTGGTTTCCAGCCACTATAAAACTGTAAATTATTCCAAAGGATAAGGAAAATGACTCATCACTTGCCAAAGTTGAAGGCTGTGACAAGTGAAACATTTATATGATATATATATAGTAGCAATGAAATCACGGCACTAAGTAGCGGAAAGGAATCAAATTAGGATAGGGAAATGAGCCACCAATTACCTTTAGATGATGGACGTGGGGCGCAAACACACAAACACAAATAAAAAAGTATTTTTTGGTCTAACCCTTCGTTACGGGAGAACATTATGAGGGGTGGGCGCAGCTGGAGACTGCCTCACAGAAAGACCGCCGGTCGGGAAAATGGTGGGGGTAAATTCAAACATCGGAAAAGTAGAGGGGCAGTGAATTAGAGCTAATACCTGAGCATAGATAAATATTCAAACTAATCTCTGCTCATTGGGAAGATCAAAATATAATTAGAACTAAATGTGAAAAAAATATAATTATATAAAATGAATCAAATTAGGATAGGGAAATGAGCCACCACTTACCTTTATTTAGATGATGGATGTGGGGCGCGAACACACAGAAAAGACACAAACACAAATAATAAAGTAATTTTCGGGAAAAAACCCTTCTTCAACAAGAGAACATTATGAGAGGTGGGTGCACCCGGAGACTGCCTCACGGTCTTTCCGTGAGGCAGTCTCCGGGTGCACCCACCTCTCATAATGTTCTCTTGTTGAAGAAGGGTTTTTTCCCGAAAATTACTTTATTATTTGTGTTTGTGTCTTTTCTGTGTGTTCGCGCCCCACATCCATCATCTAAAGGTAAGTGGTGGCTCATTTCCCTATCCTAATTTGATTCCTTTCCGCTACTTAGCGTCTTTTTTTCATTGTTATAATAATTATATAAAATATTATACAAATACAAGTTAAAATAATAATAATAATAAAAATAATAATTTTTATGAAGTAACCATAGGTTAGTGGTGGCTCAATCTAGGTAATGGAAAAAAGAGGATTAACAAAGTTTAAACATATGTAATAATAATAATACCCGGTCATTATTATTATTATTATTGCATAATTTGCAACGAGATCTGTTGCAAATTATGCAGTATGCACCCGCCTTTCACCACCTTCACCAACCCCGTAACTGGGGAAAGCTTTCCCATCACAGGACTCGCCACTTGTAAATACTCTCACCTTATATACCAACTCACTTGTAACCATTGCCCAGCCTCCTACATTGGACTCACAACAAATCCACTGGCCATCAAAATGAATGGACACAGACAATCGGTACACACCCAGAACCCTGACCACCATGTATCTCATCGGTACCAACATTTATAACACATGTTTCTCGGTCCGCGCCATCAGAGTCCTATCGGATAAAAGTAATATTTCGGAACTTAGAAGGTGGGACCTGGCTTATCAGTACCAACTGGGTACCAGACATCCACCAGGTCTAAATTTAAGATAACACCAATTTTCCTCCCACCCATCCCCCTCACCTCCACCTTCTCCCATAGAACCACCGCTCACCAGAGCCTATCTTTATAGATTGTAACTTTGAATTATGCTTATTTTGAATTTCAAATTTCTGAATATTTTGTTTTTCTGCTGTTTGCACATATGTCTATTTCTTAATAGGAATTGTGGACCATTAACTGAGATCCACTGCACTTCCGCGACGGGTCCCTATGTACACTTTTACTTTCTACTCATTATCATTTTCCAGCCTATGCTTTTCTACCCCCACCCTCACTTCCCGCCATGTTGTTTTCCCTCCCCCCATGAGCTACCGGCATTGTAGCTTACGCAGTTGGCTGCCAGCAGCCAGCGTGCAGCCTGCTCACTCCTACTGATGAAGAGCCATGGCTCAAAAATTATAGTCTATGTGTGTTCGTGTGTTTTTTTCATGTACCAAAGCCACAGGAATCCTCTTCTATGGTAAGTGATGGCTTTTATACTATCCTAATGTTTAATATATCCACTTTCAGTGCCTTTTTTTCCATAATAACATATATATATATATATATACATACATACATACATATAATAAACATATATACATATAATAAACGGTGAAATAAAATGTGCTAAATAGCAAAAAGAAATAACAAATTAGGATAGGGAAATGAGCGAGCAATCACTTACCTTTAGATGATGGATGTGAGGCGCGAACACACAGAAAAGACAAAAACACACATGACAAAGTAATTTTTGGGTCTAGTCCTTTATCAATAGGAGAACATTATGGGGGATGGGTGTTGTGGGAGACTGTTTTATTTATTTATTTATTATTTGCTTTATCACTCCATACCCTTTTGCTATATATACTAATTTTATCACCACAGGAAATGTATGTACATAATGAAATTAAAGGTGCTAAGTAGTAAAAAGTAATTAAATTAGGATAGTGAAATGAGCCACCACTTACCTTTAGATGATGGATTGTTGGATGTGGGGCGCGAACACACAGAAAAGACAAAAGCACAAATGATACAGAAATTTTTGGGATGAGCCCTTTGTCAACTAGAGATCATTCATTTCATATACATATATTCCTAACATTTCACCCCCATGATATTCTCCCCCACCCTGTCTTCCACTGCCTAGCCAGTCAAGTGGTATGCTTCAGTGCGTGCACACCTCCCTAGCGCATGAATAAGGTGTATAACCGAAATATTGCTCATGTTTTTGTTTGTCTCGTGTGTTTTACTCATCGCAGTCTTCAAGTTTCGTGAATGATGAGTCATTTTCCATACCTTTTATTATTTATATTCTCTAATAGCAATTTCCTTTTTCCTTAACATCATTACTACAAATAACAAAATATGACCAAACATTTAAATTTACTATTTATCAAAACATGTTCAATTATACATTGTTTATTTAATCTGGTAGTGTCGCTTTTATGTAGACAGCATAATTTGCTTCTGTGCACTCACAGCACCATTGTGAAATTAAATTTTAAATAATTTTGTTGAAGTCATTTTAATTTCACATAGTTACATAAACGAACTCTTTCATCTGTACAAAAATTCTCCTCTCCAGATTCCTTTATGTAATGCAATAACTTCACACTTTGAGAAAATTTTGTTTTCGGCATGCCAGTACTCACTTTCACTGGAGATTTAACACTGACTGAATATTGGTGACAATGAGACAGTGAATGACATAGATCAACGAGGCATGCTGCTGCTGCTGCATTGTTGATATTAAAAGGCAGGCGGAACATTAGCATTTAGAGAGTGACTACAATGTATAGCTAATTCTTAACTGATGAATTCTGACCATCATATATATTATTTCTATAAGGTATTTTTTTGTCACAAGCCTGTATCTTCCATCATACTTAACCGAAACCAATGAATGAGGTGTCATTTTAAAGCATATGGTCTCCACTTTGGTTACATCATATTTTAAGAAATAAAGTTTTCGGAATTAGGCCCTTAAAGGGCAAAAATGTCAATATTTCTAAAATGCTGTTTTCTGTGTTATGAATCATTTATCTCCCTTGATACCTATCTGAAATCGTTTAATGAAGTTTCATTTTAAAGATTAAGATCTCCGCTTTAGTGAAGTCATATACTAAGACGGAAATTTTTCGGAATTCGACCCTTAAAGGGCAAAAGTATCAATATTTTTGAAATGCGTTTTTGTGTCACGAGCGATTTATCTCCCTTAACATCTAACAGATATAGATAAATTAGGTATCATATTAAAGACTGAAGTCTCCGCCGTGGTAACATTATATTTCAAGAAAGGAATTTTTCGTAATTCGGCCCTTAAAGGGCAAAAATGTCAATTTTTCTAAATTGCGTTTTTTGTATCTCGAGCCATTTTTCTCTTTGGATATCTAACCAAAATCGATAAATGACGTAGGATTATGAGGTATATTGTCTCAGCTTTGGTGACATCATATTTTAAGAAAGAATGTTTTTTGAATTCATCCCATAAAGGGAAAAAGTATAAATTTTTCTATAACGCATTTTTGTGTCACGAGCGATTTATCTCCCTTAATAACTAATAGATATAGATAAATGAGGTATCATATTAAAGAATAAGGTCTACGCCGTGGTAACATCATTTTTTAACAAAGGAATTTTTCGTAATTCGACCCTTAAAGGGCAAAAATGTCAATTTTTCTAAAATGCATTTTTTGTGTCTCAAGCCACTTATCTCCATGGATATCTATCCAAAATTGATAAATCAAGTAAGATTATGAGGAATATTGTCTCAGCTTTGTGACATCATATTTTAGGAAAGAAGTTTTTGGTATTCAACCCTCAATTGAAAAAAGTATAAATGGTTCTACAACCCATTTTTGTGTCACGAGCTATTTATCTCCCTTGATATCTAACCAATGAAGATAAATGAGATATCATACTAAAGACTAAGGTCTCCGCCGTGGTAACATTATATTTTAAGAAAGGAATTTTTCGTAATTTAACCTTAAAGGGCAAAAATATAAATTTTTCTTAAATGTGTTTTTTGTATCTCGAGCCATTTATCTCCCTTGACAATTTAACAAATTTAAAAAATTGATCTCTTATGTTCCGTTACCACATTTTAAGAAAGAAATTTTTAAAATTCTAACCTTAGAGGGCAAAAGTATTAATATTTTTACAACGCATTTTTCTGTCAACAGCTATTTATTTCCCTTGATACCTAGCCGAAATCAATAAATGAGGTATCGATTTGAATATTACATTGTTCGCTACGGTTGCATCATATTTTAAGAAAAAACACTCTGCAAATTCAACTTTTTTTTTTTTTTACCTTGCATGATAACTAACCGAAATCTATAAATGAGGTATTTTAAAAACCAAGGTGGCTGCTTTGGTCACACCATATTTTATAAAAGGAATTTTTTGGAATTCGACCCTTAAAGGGCAAAAGTATCAATATTATTTATACAAAGTTTTTTTTTTTTTTTAATTAGAAGCAATTTATCTTCTTCGATACCTTGCCGAAATCGATAAATGACATGTCGTTTTAATAATGAAGGTCTCCAGCTAGGGAAAATCATAAATTAAGAAAGAATGTTTCGGAATTTGGTGCTTAAAGTGATAGCCCGTATGAGACAGTTCAGAGCCAAGTCCCTAGATTGCAGCAGCGGATATCACAGAAATGTTAATAAACTTTTTTTTTTATTAAATCTATAGCTTTTCGGAATTTTTTTTTTTTTTTTCTGTTAAGGAAACACTGTCGGTTTGCTATACAGTTCCAATGTAAACATTTTATTCGCACAGCAACAAATATCACAGAGATGTTGATATTTTGATGCCTACCTATTACACTAAAAAAGAAAAAAAATGTTTGCTACAAAAGTACGGTTATACTTATTATTATATTACAAACATTCAACCTCACTTTTCACCGCATTTTAATCGCGAAATTTTCGCACAGGTCATCTAGTTTCAGTAAAAATTAGTTTGGTTTTCCCTCCAGTGTATAATAGGAGTACAGTTCTGTGAAAAATTATCTTAATTTCTTCTCATCTATAACTTCTAGTGAATTCATGGCAGTATTAAAAAAAATTACAGTAGAACTCCAATTATCCGAACTCCGACTATCTGAATCGCTGAATATCCTAATCGGTTTTTTGATTAAAACGGAAATTCAGAAACATTCTTTTGAAAATTCCTGTATGTTCAGAAGTTAGTGCTGAAGATATAGGAGAGTGGGTGGTGTGAGATTCATCAGACCCTAGTATGAAATTCTAAATGATGATGAACTTATTGAAAGTGTGAGAGAAGAAAGTGTTGAGGAAGATGATAACCTTAATGTTGAAGTTGAAGTTAGTCAAGCATTTGCCGCCCTTGAAACTGTGTTTAAGTGGATGAAGCGTCAGCCCGAGTGTGACCACATGCAAATTCTCACTGTCAAGCGGAAGCCCGACTTGGCTGCCCAAAAAAGGATGAATACAGTCAAACAGCTTACTTTGAAGCAAGCAATGATTTCTATTTATACTGTAGTACGGTACGTACATACTGTACAGCACTTGTAAGTACACTTAACACATAAAAGTGTTGCCTGTTCATTTAATTAATTAAAATCTCTTTCTCTTTCCAAATAGTATTTTTATCCTATTTTCAAAATATATACAGTAATTAGTTAAAATAAACCCTTTTTTTGGAAAAAAATCCAATTATCCGCACTTTTGATTATCCGAATAGGGTCTGGTCCAAATTGATTTGGATAATTGGAGTTCTACTGTAACAGAGCTTTCTTCAAAATATGACCATAAATGTTATCGTAATATGACCAACACTAAAATATGGCCTGAATATGCACTTATATGCTACATAACAATTATTTAAATACAATCAGAAACATTTAGTCAGTGTTTAATTCAGCATTACAGCTTAAAAAGAAGGCAGGAAAAAACATAACTTGTTATAAAAATCCAAACCCAGCTTGTCATTATTATTATTATTACTGCTCTGATTGTCACTACTCCCATTGTTGTCACCCAGAGTAGTAGTAGAGGAAAAATAAAGGTTGCTGCGACTTAAATGCTGCCCTTTTAAACATGATTTTGCTGCCCCCGCTCTAGTTGCTGTCCGAGGCAAGTCCTCTGACTCCCCCTAGATCAAGCACTACTTTCCCAACATATCAATGGTTCACTTCTAAACAGTTCACCCCACCTTCCCTCTCTTACCCGTCTACCGTTGCCTAGCCAGAAACTTTGGTGTGTACACATCTCCCAAACCATATGGCTCATTCTCTATCAAGTGAATAAGGTGCTAAAACGAAATATTGTGTATGTTTTTGATAGTTACGTGTTTTTCTCTCAACACAGCCTTCAATTTTGGTGAGTGATGAGTAATTTTCCTAATCCTTTTTTTTTATTATTTATATTGACTAAAACCGTTTGCTTTTTCCTTAGTATCACTAATCAGTTTAAAACACTTAAACTTAATATTTCATATTTTGAGAACATACTCAAGAACTTTTTCCAGAAGATGTCCAACATTTTATATTGTATGCATGTTGTAATGTGAGACTGCTTTTGTCAAAACTCCCCTCCTCTTAATTTCCAAACTACTGACCCAAATTTTTTTTAAATTCTAAAGTGATATGTTCCCTTCTAAGGTATACAGGAAAACTATAGCAATCTTCCTGAGGTTTATATAATAAAATGTGTGATTTGCATAAATTTGATACTTTATCACATAACTTTTTTGACAAGAAATTGTATGTACCATTCAATGGACAATTTCAAGCACTGAATAATAAATATGCCATGAAAATGTTTTTTTTTGACATTTTTTAAAATTTCTTAAAGTCCCACAATGTTTTTCTATTGATTTGAGTGTGTGTGTTTCTCTCTTTGATTTAGACATAGTATTTGGAAGGCAATATTACAAAATGCAAGTTATTGATTTTTTTTAAAAAGAAAGAATTTACTGTTTTGGAAAGTGAAATTATTTTAATACTCATGCTCTGTATGGAACACTCAGTGCGTGAGAGCAATTCACTTTGCAATGCTAGTTTGTTTTTAAATTGCCTAAAAGCATTTTTAGTAATGACAATACATACAAACAGACCAAAACAAAAAGAAGAGAAAAAATTAAATTACATCATTAGTGCCTGTGAAAACATGGTGTGAAATAAAGTTAGATTAGATAATTATTAAGAAAAACTGAAATAAAAAAGAAAATAAAGAAACAAACAATAAAAATTTAGTATACCTGAAATGTTGTTCTCAATTGTTGTACAGACCGTGACAAAGAGTGGAGACACCTAACAGCAGCTAATCGCACTTTTGGGCAAGGATCTTGCAGTCCACTCACTATATGGTTCATAAGATTATCAGTATCAATGATTTTTTTGCGAATGTCCTCATCATTAGCTCCCAAAGATGCAAATGCCTGAAGAAAGAGAAATACAAATTTTATTTCTTTTACAGACTAAAAAACTTTAGCATATTTCGTAAGCAATAAATGGGCTGCGATGCTAAAGAATAATAAATGTACCACAATTTAATGTTGTCAGATTTCTTCTAGAATATTGTCAACATGTCAGAAAGCAGATAAAACTTCCCAACACTTTACAAGAAGCAGTTATTTATTTTGTGTATGATGCTATACAACATTTACAACACTGAACAACAATTATACTGTATTGAACAACCTTGTTTCAAAATAAACACTAATATATACACATTGAAATGATATGTTTTTTATTCATACTATTGGAATCTTTAATCATCTCTAATGCAATATAAAATAATGTTTGATATTAAAAAGTTACCAAAAAAGAACAGGAAACAAATGGTCAGAAGAGCGCAAGAGAGAACACAGCGAGCGTATGAAGAGAATTTGGGAAGAAAGGAAGAAGAAAAAAACATCATGACTACTCAAGTTCAGCCGCTCTCTTTAAAGGGAATAATCGAAGAAGAAGAAGATAGAAGAAGAAGTGTTTACCTTTCTTCAGATCTATACAGTGATATCCTGAGAAGTGAATAGTGTTTTTCTCCAATGTCAACAAACGCTGTTCAATCAATGGATTCATAATAAACAGGATGGATACACAATTGCATACAGGTACAGATAGACATGATACTAATGACATATGTCAATGAGCATGCTTAAAATGAGCATTCTGAAAATGAGATAAGCACGTTTGTTTTCAGCATGCTCAAAGCAAACACTTCAATACATGCCATTCACTAGCAGGCTCTCTCTGCCAGTGTAGTGAAAACATGGAAAACCTAGTGACTGTTTGCACAGAACTGAACAAAATCATTTTATTGCTTGAAATACAAGTATCCAAAAACTTCTGTCAACGCAAAAAAGGAGAAACAGAATTATTTGGGCCCATGATTGGATATCTGGAAGAGAAAACCGAGGAGTCGGCGAACTCTCAAAAATGTACCCTCCAAAACATTTAATAGTAGTGGTTGTGTGAGACAAGTAGCTGGTGTGGAACTACAAACTTGTGCATATTAATTCATGATATAAACTGTAAGCAGTTAGTGACATAAGACAACTAACCAATTTCCAAACACAAAAATAAAGTGACATTATTATATATATATATATATATATATATATATATATATATATATATATTGAACATTGGATAGGATAAAAAAACCACCGCTTACCAAAGAAGGGGATTCCAGCAGCGTTGGTACACGAAAAAAAACACGAACACACAAAGAATAAAATTTTTGAGCATGGCTCTTCCTCAGTAGAAGTGAGATGGCTGCACGCAAGCGCTGCTGGAGTTGGCTGCCAGCAGCGCTTGCGTGCAGCCATCTCACTTCTACTGAGGAAGAGCCATGCTCGAAAATTTTATTCTTTGTGTGTTCGTGTTTTTTTTCGTGTACCAAAGCCGCTGGAATCCCCTTCTTTGGTAAGCGGTGGTTTTTTATCCTATCCAATGTTCAATATATCCGCTTTTAGTGCCTTTGTTTCCTAACAATCTATATATATATAGGGCACTGAATATGTCTTAAATAAAGTTGAAAGATGTTTGCCATAAAAAGCATTTGTTTTAGTTGCAAATAGACGAATAACAATAAACAATAGTTATCATAGCAATTAAGGGCCTGAGGCCAAAAAATCACCAACATTTTAAATCAGCTCGGGAAGATATTGAAGGTTATAAAAATATTTTATGCAAGTTTTCGCATCAATTTCATGAGCTACTAACTAAAGTTGAAAGTGGCATACAAAATCAAAATACACATACATAGTATCAACAAAAGAAGTACCTGATTTCAAAATTTAAAATCTAAAAAACAAAGGTCAACAAAAGAATGCAACAAATGATATTTTTACTGTCAAAGCTGTAAGAATTTTATACAGAAGTTTAAACGAAAAGTTTTTAAAATTGTTAACAGATGGCACTGTACGTTTTATAGCTCATATCAGAATGCACAAATAAAATCGTCCTCTTCAAGCAGTCCTTGCAACGAATTAATCACATCACAATGTTTTCAAACATTGCTCGAAGTACAGAGGTGCCACAAACACGGAATGAAATTTGCCATTACATCCTGAAAAGTCTCAACGGAAATGGATTCAGTAGCCACACAGACCAATGATTCAAGCTCTTCCAGAGTGGTTGGATGGTTTCGGTAGGCAGTGTCTTTAAATGTACCTCACAAAAAGTAGTCAAAAGTATCAGCTAGGGCAAATATGGAGTCCATTCACTGCCTGCACCATCTGTTAGCAGCTTATATAACTTTTTGTTTAAATTTCTGTATGAAATTCTTACAGCTTTTACAGTAAAAATACAGTTTGTTGCATTCTTCTGTAGATCTTTTTGAGATTTTTCATTTTGAAATCAGGAACTCCTTTTGCAGACACCCTGCATATGAAATGCTATTCCGGCTAAAGTAAATCGCTAAACATTTCGAATTGTTAATTTTTTTCACTTCAGAGTGGTAGACAGATCTTAAGTTTGTAACTATAGTTTTTATAGTTTTCACAGTCAGCATAGGTTATTTCATGTTTGTTATTAAATCTTAATACACATTATGTTTTGCTTTATTACTTTTGTACAATGTTGACCACGGATTCCAAAGGCATTCATAGCTTTGATAAAGAGTTAGAAATTTTGATTTTCTTTTTTTTTTTCATCTCCCCAGGGAGACATTTTGGCATGAAGTCATACAAGCATACCTGCTGCAGTTGACTAATCAATAATATCATGCTCATTAGCAAACATGTTCACTTTTGTTTATGAGCATTCTCCCTCCTACCCCCGCCTCAGGTAACATACTCAGTAACCGACCATCATTCGATTTCTGAGCATGATCATCTAAGCATGCTCGATATTAGAAACATTTTTAACACACATATCACTAGATAGTAATAATAGCATGCTTTTGTGCTATGTAGCAGCATGTATATCTGTACCATAATGATACTAAGCAATTTATGAAGTGCTTAATTCACCATGACATATTTATGTTTTTAACAAGTTATTCGGAACTTAATTTCTTATACCCATTAGGATATATAGTTCTAATAAAAATATCATAAACAAGTCAATCTCAAACAAAAAAATATTTCACTAGCTACCTAAAGTAATTATTATTTGCTTTTCCAGTTATTTTCTGTTGGGTTAACGCATGCATGGAATCTCATTTAGTATTTATTATTCAAACCCTACTATTTCATTTATTGCAGTGTTAACAGTTCTCTTACAGAACAGTATTTTATTACGCTTTTACACAACAGAGAAACATAGAGGAGAGTTATGTTTATGATAATTTTGCCATCTTATGGCTGACAAGAAGTATTAATATCTTGGAAATGATGGATGTTGTAAGGGCCTTAGCTGATACCAGGGTTGTAGTATCGGCTTATTACCTTAACTAGCAGTTCCCTCGAATTAAAAGTTCTCTGACGAAAATGTTCTGACTGACTTTAATAGTTTTAAATGACCATGTTGCCTACTTAGAAACTCAATTGAAATGCTAAACGGCCGCCAGAAAGCTTTATAAACCAAAGCTGAGGAAAGGTATTACTATGAAAGCACAACAGTTCACTTCAAGAAAAATTTTAAATTTATTTTCAAAGTCACATTCACGAAATATTGCATAAAACAGTTGAGTAGGCGACTGAACACTCGTTTCCAGAAAATTGTAGGTTGTGGAGAGAAATAATACCGAACGAAACCCCTTTTAGTAAATTTATCAGTTCATGTTAACTGTTGCTGTTACGCCATCATACCGAAATCTCCTCATGGCCGACATTGAGTGCAAGTTTCCATCAGCCGCCTTCCCGCTCCAAAACAAACTATCGCAGATTACCTCACATAATGCTCCCGGAGAAAAGACAAGAAAAACTACATATTACGAAGTTACTACTTTGGGATGAATGTGGCGGGTTGGGATGTGACCACATCTTTCCCCCTGCCATATGTCTCGCTCCACATGACTAAGACTAAAGTCGAAATATTGTGCAATTCGTTTTTGTGTTTTTACGTGTCTCGCCCTCCTGCCTTCATCTGTGGTAAGTGACGGGTAACTGTTTATTTTCCCTATCCTATCTTATTTTCAGTGCCTCGCGGCATTTTCTTTGTTTCCTTTATCCAGAAGTTACTACTTTGAACATCACTGGCAAAATCATGCACGGAGTTGCGCGATTACTTTCCGGCGTACGAGTGAGGCAACGTGAGCTTACTGCACGATCTTTTATAGGCTCCTCAGAGCCTATGACCTTGGCAAATCTTTCTTTAATTAATATCTCCAAAAGTACAAAATAGTTTAACTTGAAATTTTTACAGGGACTTTCTATTGTCATGTTCTATCTGTTTTAATTTAATATATCATTCAAAGGGTTTCTATAATTTTAAAATTGAAGTCATCACATGACCAACTTGGCAGAATTTTTACGAGCTTCAACAACAATCCGCGACAATCTATCTTTAAAAACTTTATTACTAGACAAATGCTAAAACTTTTTTCCAAAATCATTATATATTCATAACAGTCTTAATTTGGACTATAAATTTCAAATTAATATTCGTCTTAGTTAAAAAGTTCATTTTTTTCTTAATTAAAACTGTTAATTAAATTTTGCCAGATTATTTAATTTTATTACCAAAATATCAGGGACAATGCTGACTATAGCTGGTGATAAAAGACCAGTTGTAGCTTTACGCGATTTTAAGATATCTCGAATCTTAGATTTTTACTTTTTCTGATTGCGTGTTTGATAACTTGAACAAACCGGAATATCCCTTAAAATAAACGTTTCCCGATGTAATAAATACACTTTAAAATGATTTTTATGGCGAATTGTCACTGTGGGAAAGATTACAGGAAAATTCCTTAAAGTTGACAACTACTTTCCTCGAAATATCTAAGTCCAGCATAAGTAGCTTTACAATCGATCTAAAGAATACTAGCATTTGCCCGCTGCTTCACGCGCGCGTGCCTTGGCAGGTGTAGAAATTATTTACCGATTTTATTCTCTTATCAGACATTAACGTGGAAAGGCATGAACTGTTAATGTATTCTGAATAGTTTCGTTTGTTTCGGTTAATACGTTAGGTTCGGTTTTCATACTGATGTCAGAGAGTTGTTTTATTCATATTTTAACGTGATGCAATTGATTCAATAGTAGAAAAGGTTCCTGAAAAATTAACAGTAGTAATTCGTGGTTGTAATTACTGTGCGAAGCATAAACATTTATTGTTTAGAAAGGCTTTCACGGTTCAAACGACATTCTTTCTTCTGTGCGCTTTCAGAAGCTATGGATTTAGCGTATAGAACCCGGTTATAGGTCAATCGCTTTTCTCGGTGCAGGTTACTTTCATTTGCTCTAGCTATTTCATCTCGTTCTCTTTGACGTTGCAGACGATGTTGTCGGTCTATTTCACTCTCATTTAGCCGATTTCGGCGACATCTTTTAGCTGCAGAAGTTGACCCCGACAGATTAGATCTCTTTCGTAAGGGCATATCATAAACTTTTATACTTACCCAACTCACAGCACTAACAATTAAAACGTTTTCACAGCTGCAATTATCACTATGCGTGAACTTTGGCTGCGAGTATATAGATGAGCATAAACTTGGTTACAATATAGAATATCTGTGGTAGTAATAAATAATATTATTTCTGAAAGCAATATTTAACTCAGCTAAAACATAATATTTTTAAATGCTGATATGGAGGATTCCACGTTAACCGTGGTACCGAAATTTAAATGGATATATAACAGTTGTAACGTTAAGAAAGCTGATATTATAATCATTATGTGTAATTTTTTTGGCGATTTTATGTGTAAACTTTGCCTGGGATTATATAGCTAGGTATAAGCTTTGTTAAGGATGTATCTGTGGATATAATGAAAAATATTGTTTCCATGATACTTAACTAAAAAAAGTTTATTTTTGTGGATACCGAGGATTGCAACATAACCGCGGTGCCATAAAATTATGTAAATATAGCAGTAATCTACGACTTAGTCCTCTTGGAAGTGTGCTGAAATAAAAAATTCGTTACCAATAATCACAGCATCTCAATTTTTCTGATTTATTTATTTTTTGTTGTTTTTTATTTTTTGTTGTTTGGATATTGGTTTTATTTTATGTTGATACACCATCAATTATTCCTGCTTTAAAATAGAAATTTACGTGAATTGGAGCTACTCTTGATTTCAAATCGTCGTATCATTACTGTCATTATTTCAGTCAGATATAATTAATCCAAAAATGTCGAGATGTGATCATGGTACAGTTTATGTAGTAACGTGCATGTAACTGAAACAATTATTTCTGAGTGGCAACATTATCGCAAGTTGTGAATCGCTTGAAATGCAACCTGACAGCTGATATGATGCTTTGTTATAGGCCTAAGAGACGATGCCTGCAGCTTTATAATCTACGCGGTGTAGCATTAGGATATGAAACATTTTTAATTTAAGTTTCTTTCAATATAGCCGTATTTTCTATGTTATTTCAGTCGCATGTAAGTACCTGGCGAAACAACCGCCTGGACCAGATGACAATTGACTCGTTTTGTTTAGCATCAGGCATAACGGGTTTAGTTTTAAAATTTACGCGGTGTAGAATAGAATTTTAGGATGCCTAGTTATATTTGAAATAAAAATTCGTTACCAATAATCACAGCATCTCAATTTTTTCTTATTTATTTATTTTTTGCTGTTTGGATATTGGTTTTTATTTTATGTTGATACACCATCAATTATTCCTGCTTTAAAATAGAAATTTACGTGAATTGGAGTTAATCTTGGTTTCAAATCGTCGTATCATTATTCAAAAATGTCAAAATGGATCACGGTACAGTATATGTACTAATGTGCATGTAACTCAAGCAATTATTTCTGAGTGGCAAAATTATCGCAAGTTGTAAATCGATTGAAATGCAACATGGACAGTGATGACAGCTGATATGCTTTGTTATAGGCCAAACGGACGATGCTTTTAGCTTTATAATTTACGCGGTGTAGCATTAGGATATGAAAATTTTTTTATTTGAGTTTCTTTCAATATATCCGTATTTTCTATGTAATTATTTGAGTCGCATGTACCTGAATTTTCGGATGCCTAGTTATATTTGCACGTTATAGCCACGAGACATATTAATCGAATAAAGTACTTCCAAATATGTGCAATTCCGCACAAGTCATTATGAAAGAAGTATGTTTTATTACTTGCTGATATTTATAATAGCTGTTTTTCAGACATCGCTCTTCGAGAAAAAACTAAATTTCGAATTAAGTATTGGCTTATTGTGGCTGTATTGTACAGCGTTCACGTAGCAATTTTGTTCCAGAGACAAAATGTATAACAGTCTACCAGAGACAATACATGTCTTCAACTTTTTCAACTTTCAACTTCTTCGTAATTCAACAGACCTGTTACGATTCAAGTAAATGCTGATTATACTTGATTCGTGTATTCTTTTTATTTTGAAGTACTGCGGTCCAGAAAAATGAATCGCAGAAGTAAAAAAAAAAAAGGGAAATCCTAAATTTTGTCAGGTCTCTTTATGAAAGGAGTGACCGTCTGAATGTGTATAATTATCTGTGGTCTACAGTTTCACATTTCTGAAGTTTTTTACTGACTTGCTTCTTCCCATGGTACATATTAGTCCTTAGCTACTTCTGCAGATGTTGATCAGCAACATTAGATTTAAAAATTTGGAAACACCATGCAAATTGATGCGGTAGTTTTTGCGTTATTAGAGATCAAGCCTCACTACAAACGCAGCTTGCTTACAGATTTATAATAGTATAGATTTTACTACCAGGGAAACTAGAATTTGCCAAAATTCTAAGGTGCTTACATTGTCATTCAGATCTCAGCCTTCTTATTTCTACTTCTTCTACAGACTAGTGAATATAAGTGTCTGAAACACCACATACATCAAAAAGAGATAACTCAAACTGTAATTTTTATTGAGAGTAATTTATCATGCAAAACCACCATATTTTCATTTCAATCTAAAATTAAGATATGCCTTTAGCTTTTTAGTTTCCTCAGTTCCATAACAGGGTCCAAAGAATCTTTTTCAAATATCTTAATCTGTATATTTCTACTTAAAAAAGAGAAGCTCCTTTTCTGTTTCCACCCTCTCATTCCTAATTTTGATGTGATTTAGGAAAAGCTGAGAAATTTGCAATATTAGTATTAATTTTATGTTAATTCACACAAAATCTACTGGTCAGATTATGATGGGATTTTGACTAATATATGACGTGTGTTGCCAAAGGTAAAATAGGATATGTTTAATTTGAAATTGAGGTCTAAAAATGAGAAATTCAGGTTTTTTTATTATTATTTTTTTTTATTAATGCAGAAACTGCTGGTCAGATTTTGATGGAGTTTCAATTAATGTTTTTTTCAAACCTACTGCAACATTAGGTCAGGTAATAAAGGGTATATGTTCACTTTGTAGGAGTTTCGCTAAGGGGAACAGAGTTGTGATAGTGTGAGGTACAGGGAATAACACTGATAGAAATGTGAGTTATAGTATAGAGAATGAATGGCCTGAGGAATGTGGTGAAGGAGGTGCAGCATACCAGGGCTGAACTAATGCAGGTCCTAAGTTGCCAGGACCGGCCACAGTAGAACCATGCTGTGAGGTGTTTAAACGTGGAAATGGAGGTACTACAGGGGAAAGGCCTTATTTCTGTCTTGGAGGTAGTGCCTGTGGACACCATTCGTAGGCATGGTTTCACGAAACAGGGCCTACTCCTGAATACACGGGGCAACTTTCTGAGTTGTTAGCTAACGCTGTGAGGGATCCCAATAATGATGAGGTAAGGACTGTGCCTTTTTTATGTTAGGGGCTGTTGGTGTGCAGGTAGAGATAGATAATCAAAGCAATACCGATGATACAGCCATGATGGGGAAAACTCGCAAATGCTAAAGAAATAGATGAAGCTGATGAAACAATACCCGATGGGGACATTACTGGGAAGGAGAAGGTTAAAGCTGAAATTATCACTAAGCCAGTAATGAGAGTGTTATTGGTGAAGTGTAAAAGTATAATAAACAAAGGAATAGAATTTGCAAACTTAACAGAGATACACAAACCACAAGTAATTATAGGAATAGTCTCTTGATTAAAAGAAGAAGTGCTAGACAATGAAGTTTTTCCTGAGAATTACAGAATGTACCGCAAAGATAGAGAAGCAACTGGAGGAGGGATTTTCATACTGGTTAGCAAAGACTACTAAAGTTCACCGGTGTTTATGGTTCATGACCATGAGTTACTTAGGGTTGATTTCTTCAGCGATAAAAAAGAAAAAATCAGTGTGTTGGCTGCTAACCACAGTGGAAAAAATGAATGATGACGATGAGGCTCTTAGGAAGAAACTAAATTCATACACATAGTTCAGAAGTGAGTGTAGAATAGTCATTAATTCAGGAGATTTAAATTTACTGGATGTAAACTGGCTAGGAAATAATATTTATACCACAAGGGAACAGAATTTAGCAAATACCATAATACGGAAGGAGGTTTTAACCACGTGGTAGAGTGGAACACAAGACAATGAAACATGTTGGATATTTTTCTATTAAAGCCTGATGATAACATTGTGGGGTGTTAAGCAACTGAAGGAATAAGTGATCATGAAGTAGTTCTGATGGATATAAGAAGATTCAGTAAACCAGTGGCCAAAATTGGAGGGGAAAATAGGCATAATTATAAAAAGGCACAGATTTCGAAATTGATTAAATATTTCTAGGCAATTTCAGAAAATGTAAGGTTGTCACAAGTACAATAGAATCAAGGTGGGAAGAGTTCAATAAAATAACAAATAAAGGGTGAAGAAATATAAATTCCAAAATAAATAATAAATAAAGAGAAGAAAAGAGAAGTACAGAACCTATAATAGTGAGATGAGGCAGTTAAAGAAGTTGGTATGAAGAGAAAATAACAGAGTTAAGAGACAGCAAGGCATTAGGGAATACTCTAAACAACTAAACAAGGAATTGACAATAGCAAAGAAGGTGGCTAAATTTTGGTTTATGAAAAATTTCCTGATGCACGAGGACCACAGACAGATGCATCCATAAATTTCTATGGCCATGTTAGAAAACCGAGGGGAATGGAGGGTGTTGAGATAATTATAAATAAGGATGGAGAAGAAGTTACTGAGGATTTGAAAAGGCAAAGATTTTAAGTAACCAGTTTAGTGATACCATTAGGGACAATGATTCAGGAATGGAAGTATGTAAATCTGAGAATGAGCTTATCTACACAATTAGAAATGAGCAGACAAATAAATTTGCAATGCATTCTGAGGACATCATGAATGAACTAAGGAAACTGGAAAAGCATAAAGGGGCAGGTGTAGATAATATTACTATGGATGTCTTAAAGATAACAGGATGTGACATTGAAATGTTATTTAAATTGTGTCTGGCTACTTGAAACTTACGAGAGGCCTGGAAGAGTGCGATAGTAGTATTGTTACATAAAGGAGGGGTGACAAATACGGCGGAAAATTATAGGCCAATCAGTTTGACATCAGTGGTATGCAAATTATTGAAGAGATTGGTATGCAATCACATCAGAAATGTATGAGAGAAACGTAAGTAGTTTTCAAGTTGACAACATGTTTTTAGGTAAGGATATTCATGCAATCTTGAGTTAGTTGGCTATTTGCAAGATATTTCAGATGAAATTTACACTAGAGGCCAAATAAATATGCTAGATCTTTCAAAGGCTTTTGACAAAGTGGGCCACGGAATTGTGATATGTAAGGTAAAAAAAACCAATGGAGTGGATTATTAACTTATCTTCTGGTTAGAAGAACTATTAAAAGGTAGAAAGCAAAAAGTCAGGGTGGGAAATGCAGTATTAAAAGAAGTGGAAATAAAAATGGGTGTACCATGGGTTAGTTTATTGGGACCACTGCTATTCATTATTTGACTGAATGATTGTATTGATGGTTTACTGTCAGAAGTTAGCTACGTTGTTTTCAGATGATGTTATGCTATATAATAGAATCAAAACGGTAAAAGACTGAACAGCTGCAGGGTGATCTATACAGGATAACTAGCTGGGTATGTCAACATGGTATGAAAATAAACGCAAAGAAGAGTCAGCTCATGAGGTATTATGATCATAATGTGGAGAAATAATTGTTTGATAAAGATTTGAAATATAATTTGATAACAAACTCAATTGGGCAGAACACATTGGAAAGATACTTGGAAAAAAAGGAATTGGGTTACAAAACTTTGGTGAGACCATTGCTTGAACAGGGTAGTGCAGAATGGAACCCACATTTTGAGTATCAAGTACAGGAGTTGGAGGGTGTGCAAAGAAGGGCTGCTAGATTTGTCTCTGGAAATTACTAAAGAACACAATCAGTAAATGACATTATACAGGAGCTGAAATTGGACTCTTTGAAAGACAGGAGGGGGCTGAAGAGTCACGGGAGTAGACAAGGCATGAATTGTTGATGAGGTGTGTAAGATATTGGTGTAAGATTTAGGAGTAGCGCTAGGAAGGGAAAAGATGACCATGACCACAAACTGGCACTCTATTTCAGGCACTCAATTTCAGGAATGAGGGTGAGCAAAGATTTTCTTCCATAGGTATAGGTGCCAGATATTGGAATAAGTTACCAAGAGAAATAATTAATAATTCACTAGAAATGCTGAAAGACTTTAAAGTTGAAGTTTGTAGCGGTCAGAAGTAGGTGGGTACAGGAATGGAGAAGAATGGGTGCATAGGGAAACTGCCACAGGAGCCTGTGCGCCATCACAATTAAATTCCATGGGTAAAAACTGTGTGTTTCATTATGAAGTGTTATGTAAATTATTTTTTTTTTCTTTTGAAATTTTTTTTTGGTGACAGCAATTTATGAAAAACTACAATGGTTTCGCAGGTAAAATAGGATATGTTTAATTTTAATATGTCATCAAAAAGCTGAGGAATTAAAATAAGAGAGTCCACATATTATGATTAATTTAAACATATGTTACTTCTCACAGTTGAAATGTTTATTGCAATTTTCAGCATTATATTATTTGGAGGAATGTTGTGGAAAGCATTCAAGAAAAAAGAATTTGCATGTAGTGTGCAACAGGGGCCACAGATGATGATTTTTACCATGTTGGTTTAAGAGAGTAGTGTCTACAGTAACATTTCATGTGATCAAAGTTGTGGATAACTGCTATTTATGAAGCAATTGAGCCAGATTATTTTAAATAAAACGTCATAACCAATCTGAATAGTTAGCCGAGATATTAATTTGATAGAAAACAGTTCCTAGCAAATGAGTTGTAATTTATTGTTCCTCTTATAAGAATATCAATGAAAAGGTTAAAGAGTGATAGCAAGACAAGGAAATAACACTTTGTGAGCATTTTATCCCGTTTTTATCACCAAATGCAGGTCATAAACAATTGATCATAATAAGGTTTTTTTAAAATGAAATGTAACTTGTTCTTTAGAAACGAAATGACCTGTATTTAGAAAATGTATTTAAAAAATAGAGCAGAAATTCAGACACAAAACAATTACTTCTGTAGGATCTTCAATCAGAATAATAATAATAATAAAAATAATAATAATAATAATAATATAGAACAAACCCGGAATGCTGCATGCTTCATGTCTTGTGCAACTCGCAACTCTTCCTCGACTCGTTGTGGAGGGAGGCCAATCGTATCTGGCTGATAACGCAACAGCTCAGACAAAGTCGACACTAAATGGTTAGATATAGATGCCAGTCGTTGCAACTCTGTATCTACTTCAGTCAGGTAAGCTAATGTCTCAGCTGCCAACACCCTCTCTGAATTTGGTCTGTCCTTTTTGCAGAGACGAACCTGTAGCAAATCAAAAACTGTTTAAAAGAAGCATTAAAATGATTAACTGAATGATATTATCAAAAGTTGATTAAGAGTTTCATAGCAAATTCTCCAGGAGATTATTCTATTGCAGTAATAAATAAAAATTCAGACATTAAGAACAAAGGAACATACTATGCAGTAGTAAATACAGGCAAAAAAGTTTTTTTTTTTTTTTAATTTTGTAGAACAACAACACTTATTGTATATACCATACTAGCTTCAACATATATCAAATATACACATGTGAGAATGACCAAATGCCGACTGCTTTAACCAATAACATGGTTTTATCAGTTCCGGCAGACACTGAAATTTCATGACCCAAGCACTCATAATGAAAAAACTAGCCACTTTTAACCAAACAAACATGAATTTTTAACCAGAAAATCATTGGATCATTGGACACACAAACTGGATCCATCAAAAATTCTCTCCATCCCACTGCTGTGCATGCTACTAAAAATATATGCTGGAGTTCTTTAATTACTATTTGTGATAAAGATTCTTCCATGCTAACAGGAGTTACACTTATACTAAACACTAGAAATTGGCCTATGAGCAAATTCTGGGCACCAGTCCTCTCCCTGTTGGATACAATCGAGATATTCATCGTTACCTTTTCTTAAATAAATATTTTCAATTTGCAATTACAGTGACAGTCATATGTATAGTAGATTATCTTATATACCCGACCTTACTTTTCTTTCCTTCTCCACCATTTTCCCCCGATTTTGAGTACTTAGTGTGACAGATTTGTGATTATATAAAGGTGCTCACTAGCAAAAACCAAACATTGGAGTGCTTGCTGCTTTAATAATTTTGAGATATGTTATATTAGACTAAAATGTATGTTGTTTTAATCAGTAGGAGATGAAACAGGTCCCTAAATTTGGAGGCACCAGCAGAACATTAGATTGTTTTTTATATATAAAGTAGAGTCTCGCTTATCCGATGCAAACGGGCCGCGGGAATGTCGGATTACCCTGAATGTTGGTTAATAGGGAAAAAAGAAACAACAATTTCGTAAATGGTTGCTGGTGTCTTATTATTGATAAATCTGATACAGTACAGCAATTACTTTTATTGTGCAATACAATTAAAAAGCATAAAAAGAGGTTGATATATATTCAATTTTGTTTAAAAAAGTTTGTAATAGACTTTTGCATGCCTGACGAGTGTCTTTTTCTCGCCGCCATGTTGCACATTCTCTGTAGAAATAACACTTCAGTGCTGAAGGTTTCTCCTCGTCGCTCCATGTATTTCAGTGCTGTTTCAAGGGTTTTGAAGTCTTCATTGTGTGTTATTTTGGAACCATCTTTATCAACTATGTTTTCTTCCTCTTCTGTTTCCTTTACACTGTTGTTAACAATGCTGACAATGTCTTCATCAGTGACTTCATACAGGTCATCACGGGCAAGCCACTATGTATGTGTGTCTTACGAGTCGGATAACACGGAATGTCAGATAAGCGAAGGTCGGTTAAGTGAGACTCTACTGTATATACACCTCAAGAATGGCTACATCAACTCATCTGTCCATATCAAACCCACCGACTTACAACAGTACCTTCATTACAATAGCTGCAACCCTCATCACATCAAACATTCCCTCCCCTATAGCCTTGGCATTTGGGGGAGAGACATATGTTCCAATGAACAGGCTCTCCAACAGTATTCTAGCAACATCTCCAAGGCCCTGATATACCATAATTACCCACCAGATTTAGTTCACAAACAAGTTTCATGGGCCACATTACAACCCGCTCAACCTATCAGCAACCCACAACCCTCTAAAACCAACCACGGCTCCGTTTTGATCACCCGATACTTCCCAGGTTTGGAATCCATCAACCGCACCTTGCGACAAGGTTACAACTTCCTTCGATCCCTGCCCCGGGATGAGAAACCTCCATCCAAAAATCCTCCCTCAACCACCCAGAACCTACTTCAGCAGACCTCCAAACCTCAACCAACTCTTGGTCCATAAACACACGAATCCCCAGCCTGCAAGACAACCCCAAAGTTTGTTTCCTTGCAACAGATCCCGCTGCAAATTATGCAGTATGCACCTACCTTTCACTACCTTTACCAATCCTGTTAGTGGGGACTTGCCATGTGTGTATCCTCCCACCTTATATACCAACTCATCTGTAACCATTGTCCAGCTTCCTACATTGGTCTGACAACAAATCCACTGGACACAGACAATCGGTATTCACACAGGACCCTGACCATCCTGTATCTTATCATGCCACCACCCACGGCACCAACAATTTCAACACGTTTTGTGGTCCACACTATCAACTGGATACCAGACAACCACCAGGACTAAATTTAAGATGGCATCTTTTTTCCTCCCCCCCCCTCTTTTCCACCAATCCCCCTCACCTCCTACCTTTCCCACAGAACCATCGTTCTCCAGAGCCTATCTTTTTGTAGGTTGTAACTTTGAAATTCACTAAATTTTTAATTTCCAAAATTTTAATTTCATATATTTCTCCTTTTTTTTTGCACATACATCCCTGATGTAATAGGCAATTTAGGACCACCAGCTGAAGTCTACCATGCTTCCGCGACAGTTTCCTATGGACAGATTTATTATTTATCATTATTTTCTGGTTTATGCCTTTCTACCCCCCAGCCCCCTCCCCCCCACTCTCACTTCTCACCATGTTGTTTCCCCCCCCCCCCCCACCATGAGCTACCGGCCTTGTTGGCTAACTTAGTTGGCTGCCAGCCGCCAGCATACAGCCATGTCACTGCTACTGAAGAAGGGCTGTAGGCTCAAAAATTTTGCTCTGTGTGTGTACACGTTTTTCCTTGTCTCGACGCCACAGGATTCTTGTTCTACAGTAAGCAGTGGTTTTTCTCCTATCCAAATGTTTATATTAATGAAATAAAAGGCACTAAGTAGTAAAAAGGAATTAAATTAGAACAGGAAAATGAGCAACCACTTACCTTAAGATGATGGATGTGGGGCGCGAACACCAGAAAAGACAAATACAAGTCTTTTCTGTGTGCTCGCGCCCCATATCCATGGGGAGGCTCATTTCCCTATCCTAATTTAATTGATATATATTCAAGTGCAAAAAAAATGCAAAATGATTGCCATGAGAAACAACAGTAAAAACAGGTTCCTCACCCTGCTTAAACGATCTGTTAAAGAGTACAGGAAGAAGAGCTTCTAACAGCCAAGTCCAGAATTAAAAATTGTAAATTCAAACAAAAAAATCTGAGGAAACAATGTTACACCTGGTTGTGAATTGAATCTTAACAATCAAATGCAACTGTTTAATTTAAAATCATTTAAGAAGCAGCTGCAGAAAAACAGCCAACAACCAGGTTATGAATCTTAGTGACTTTGGAATTACATATTTTATCATCTGCAGAAACCACAAATATGGAATAAAATAAGACTCCCAAATTTAATCTAACCACATGGAATGAATTAATGAATTTTAGGAAAGAAATTGAAAAACAATTGTTATGATGAATGATAATAAACACAATTTCTTCATCTAGCTTAACTTTTTTATTTTTTTACTTATTGCTTTATGCCCCATTGATGTCGAGGTCATTAGACGCGGGGTGGGACTGGGGACAAGGAATGGCAGGGAATCTCAGCCTTTTGAAGGAAGCGACCCGGCATTCACATGGAGTGATTTGGGGAAACCATGGAAAACCCACATCTGGATGCCCGGACAGGGATTTGAACTGGTTTCCTCCCAAATGTGAGGCCAGAGTGTTGAATACTCACCCACCACACTTGGTGTAGCTTAACCATCCCAAAAAAAAAAAAAAAAAAAAAAAATAATAATAAAATAATAATAATAATAAAATAAATAAGGGAAGAGAAAGGGATGCGATGAGTTTTTGATAATTTTTCAATAGATCCCATTTAAAAACTGTAAATTTACATGGAAAAAATTGGAGAAAAAATATTTTAAGCACTGATGCAGACTGAAGTTTAACAACTTACGTGTCTCTTTCAAAAATACTTTGTTTTTAACTTATTGCTTTACGCCTTATCGACGGCTAAGGTCATTAGAGGTGGAATGGGACTGGTACAAGGAATGGGAAGGAATTCAGCCATGGCCTATTTGAAGGAATTCATATTTAAGAAATCATAATTCTGTGCAAATATTTGGCAAAATTATAGCAGATTAACGATCACCCACAATTGGATACTTCATACTAAAAATGAAGCTATAAAATTTTAAGCTGTAATCAACTTTTTTCATAAAAGTTAAAAACATATTTTTAATTAAATAAAAATGTAGAAAAGTCATATGAAGTGAAATGCCAGTCAGAGAGAACCTGCTCGTACCAGTTTTGCTACATGTAATAAGCATCTGTCGACAATCTGTGTGTCATATATTTAAGGTTTTAAGTCAATTCATTACTTAGTTCTGGTTACCAATCCATAAAACAAATTATATTTGTGATGAAAGCTGGATTTCCCAAAGCAAACAGCTCTAATGTGTCGAAACTTGATGTGACAATGCTGTGAAAATTTGTCACATAAAACAGTGATTTCTGCTCAGCAGAATTCCAGAATATTAAAATGTAACTCAAAGTCAAAGTATACACACTCAAAAACTGAAAGTGTCATTTTGTGCCGAAAAGTACACATATCATCACATAATTCACAGAAGTTATATAAGAATGAAGTCTTTCTAGGAATTGTATTTGAATATTAGGCTTCAGAAGATAGAATTCACAAATTTAGATTAGAAAGAATTGTTGTTATACACTAAACATTGTTTTCTAGGACCAATATTAACAGAGACAGTAGATAAGTTGAAAATATAGCTTAATTTCTGAGCACATAGTAGGTAATTGTGAGAACCGAGCTTGCAGTGGGATGATTGCATAAACTTCAGTCTCAGCTATGACCGTGGATATTTCAGTTCTAGCTTTGCAAATGTACTTGGTCGCCACTTAGTTTAAATAATTCCAAACTAAGAAAAGGTAATTATGTACGTTTTCGCGGCGGCAATGCTTGATAAAAACTTCTCGGGTTTCAAGCCACGTCAGAATTGAGCCATCTGGCGACGTTTCGGAAGCTTGCACTGCTTCCATTGTCAAGCTCAATGTTAAGCGGGGGCTTGACAATGGAAACAGTGCAAGCTTCCGAAACGTCGCCAGACGGCTCAATTCTGACGCGGCTTGAAACCCGAGAAGTTTTTACTAAGAAAAGGTGTTTGCAAATTATGTACACAAGTCTATTGCTGGTATACATAAATTATATTCTTGAAAAGTTTTGCAAAGTTACAAACTGAATGGCATCAGACAATTTTTTTGAAGATATAGTTGCAGATTGTTCGACTAACACATTTGATTCAGACCAATCTCACGACCCCTAGCTGACCTTTTAGCTATATGAGGTGTTAAATTTTCTGCACATGCTCTCCTAAAAATTAATCATGTCTGCACAGAACTATTATCCGCCATGCCACGTGCCTAACTAGCAACAACGAACTACATAGTGCCGCGCTTACTGTTTCTGGAAGACTGGGCGGTGCTACATAGTGTCACGCTCACTGTTTCTGGAAGACTGGGCCCGAGTTACATAGTGCCGCGCTTACTGTTTCTGGAAGACTGGGCCTGAATTACACAGTGTCGCGCTCACTGTTTCTGGATGACTGGGCCTGAGCTACATAGTGTCGCGCTCACTCTTTCTGGGAGACTGGGAGAGTGCTACTGCTACTGCAACTGCAAACAAGAAAAATTCTGGGTGGATATTTGTACTCACGGAACGCCGGGCTCTTCCGCATTCATATGAGAGTATGTTGGAAACTGATCAGATTCGCATCTCATGCCTGAATGGCTTGTGTCAGATTTCTTGACCTTGAATGTTAAAAATGTTCCTAGTGTTCTGAAATTTTGAGAATCGCTAGATCGTGTAAAAAATGTCAATTTTAATCCTTATAAAAAAATTTGTAACTTTAATAGTTTCGCCATAAAAAAATCATTTTGATGCGATTACCAAGACTTGTAAATAACTTTCATAACTTTACAGCTACTAAACTGAAACAACTTGTATTCTGTTCCCAACTTGCTGCTCTTCTACCTGATATCAAATAAAGTGTGTTTACAGTTTTCAAAAGTGAGATAAAATTCGTAAACAAAATCTGACTAATTAAGTTATTAAGGATACCGACTTGAAAGTAGCTTTAAACTAATCTATGTATTGAAAAATGGTTACTGTGAAAATTTGAAGTCTCTTAAGTGCTTTCCTTGATTTACTATAAAATTTTAAAATATTCATCCAGGTGAATGCTTTTCTAGCCAAGCCGTATCAAAAAAGTGTTATTGGCACCAAAAATTATTTCATTCTATCACAATTCAATGCCTTAGTAGATTTAAATTAAACTTACTACGAATCCTTTGTCTTTAATTAAACTTTACTTTTAACACAATTTCTTTTCATGAATTTCTGAAAAGCTGCGTTATCATGTACTCCAACTAAGCTTGCTATTCTAGAAACTAATTTCATTATGCGAAATTCTAAGATACGTTACATAATGAACTAGCAGCAACACTGTACCAATATTAGATGATATACTAATTGAGATCAGAAAGTATAGCTAAACCTGTCAAAATGTAACTATTTTCTGTTATTCATAGGCTATTATAAAATAATAAAAAGTGTGGCCATATTTTGGAAAGAATGACAAGGTATGTAGTTGTATTCATTAAATCATGTATCAAATCATACAGATGATATTTGATTACTTTCAACAGGTTATTAAGATGTTGTGTTTATGGAAACACACGTTACTCAACTTCAAAAGAGATAATTCATTTAATGATAACAAATTTAGTTTGTTACTGAAGTATATATCTTATTAAATATAATAAAATGTCAAAGTAGTCTTGAAGACTTTATGGATGAATAAGCTGGATCACCTCACACAAGCTTTATCCACTTTTTCTGCATATCTTCCTTGCATGGAACGTAAATAAAGAATTTGTTTGCTTTCTAAATCATGTGTTTATACAATGAGGCACTTTATCCCACTTTAACAACAAAATACGCAAACCACTTCTCTGCCTACAGTGGCACGATCTCAGATGTGATGTTACAAGAGATGACAGTTGAGAGCGTTTTGGTGCCAAATTCAGATCAGCATTTTTCCATTTGTTTCCCCAAGAAATAATATATTTTTGGCTTATAGTAGATGCACAGCTACAATACTGAATACTTTCCGAAAATTGGTCAAGTACCCCATTTTCAAGTAAGGTAAATCACATACAAGTGGTGAAAGAAGACACTCAAAATTGAGGGGTAAACCAAAATTTTATCTTTTCATATGGAAAAAACTAATAATCTCAATTTTTTAAAAAACAAAATTAAATTCTTCACTTCACTAAACCAATTTGAAAAAGGAACAGAGCAGCCTGTCACATTTTTAAAACTTGTGAACTCAAATAAAAAAAATTCGGAAAAAAGTGTGTGTTATGCATTGATTGTAAATAAGTGGTCTTACGAATTACAATAGTGTTTCAATTCACCGTGTATTCCGCCTCTGTAGTGGGTGGACCTATCCAATAAGTAAGGAATTGTTGTGTCTGAGATAAGCCCACCCACATTATATATGTATATGACAAAATCTCTGGGGTACACAGAGTTGATGTTTTTTATCTTCTTGGAAAGTGGTTTGGTGGCTCAGTGGTTAAGGTATCTGACTGGAGATCAAAAAGTCCTTGGTTTGAATCCCTGTCTCAGAGGGAATTTCAAAAGGCCTTTAATTTGACCTTCAGCTATGCCACAGTTAGCTGTCAATCAGCAGCTGAACCTTCAGGCATATCTAGGCCAATAATGCCATACACATTAGTCTTTTTGCCATTTCTGCTAAAGATATTCCTTGTTTATGAAGTTACAGCATGTATGCATTGGAGAAAGGCAAGATGGTTACAGTCATCATGTTCTATATGGTCTGTTGACCTCCATCCCTCACTGTATGTTCAATCTGCCCCATTTTAACTGCTTTTCACAAAATTTCTTACTACTTAAGTTGGCTATGAATGAAGTCAGTGACTTGGATGGACTCTCTAAACATACAAGGACTGTAAAACTCAAGAACTTTTAACTAATGTGAGTAGTTTTATAGAAATACTCAATCTTTAAAAACATTAGTCAGAAAACAAAACGCTTACTACAAACGTAAGCCTCTTATTAGACTGAATAAAGTCATTTCAACATACAATAATGAAATATGACCGAGGACAAAATTTAAAGATCATATCTGAATATAGGTTACCTTGTACCTTTGTTACCTTTGACCATTCAAAACGTTATGTCTCAATATTTTTTGTATGTTTTGTCTGCCTCGTAATGCTTACATCTCAATCACTGGATCATCTTAAATTCTACCTTACAAACAACACTGTTGTTTTTTCATTATTTTTATGCATTGGCAGATAAACTTCTTTGAAAAAATGTACCTGTAATGAAACAACATGATGTGAAACATGATACATACCAAACATGGTAGTGTTTTGTACAAAATCTTGGGATCTTCTGCACTTATTGCACCTGCTCTGTGCATGTATGTGATACATCTTGCGGATGCCATTTGCATTTCACTGGGTTTATCCCTTGCCATGAGAGAAACCAGTATGTCAGGAACTGATTTGCCACCATAGCTGCAAGGAGAAATAGATTTAGAGTTTTTTTTTTTTTAATTTGTTCATGAATTTTATTACTGACTAGTCAGTTGAGATTATTATAGGTTATAAACTGTGTATCATTAAAAAATACATATTAAAAGATTTTAGCCCAAAATAGTGTGTTTTTTATGTTAAGTTCTTTGTCAGTGCTGCCTTTCTCCAGTCATCTTTGTTGAGTAATGGATATATTTTATCTTTCCTTTCCATATTATGTATATATATTGTTGCTATAAAATGCAAAAAAATTAAATATTTACATATAATAATAAACACCACTTAACACATTTGAAGACGGGAATGGTGTTGAAACACATGAACTAAGCGTCGTAATTTTCAGGTTTGTTTGTTTATCTTCGTCAACAGATCTTTAAGTTGGCTGCTGTATGAAGGTGGCTAACAGCTAACTGGAGCCTGTTAGGAAACATCATGCAGCAGCCGATTCATTCTTACTGTTTACAAAGAGACATAGACCTGAAACCTGTGATCTAATGTATTTGGCATTTAAACACTATCTACAGAACTGTATCTTCATAATCCTTACATACAAGAAGCAACATTTCTCTTTGTGCCAGCATCCTTAAAGCTTGAAAACCACTGAGCAACTTAACATTAAGTTTTTTATGATTTGTATGTGCATTATTTGTTTAAGTTGGGATGTATTTTAAGTATGTAATGTAAAGTACTTATCTATCAGTGTAAATTTTACAGAAGTTAGTAGATAAAAAGAGTATGAGGCATGCTTTTTTGATATTTGATGCCTTACCTCTGAAAAATATATCAGTGCATTGTGATGATGATTTGACAGCCTAATATGTTCTCTTAAAAGTACAGCAAACATATTAGTGTTTTGAGGGACACGCTACCTAAACCGTTAGAGACAAATAAATCAAATGTAACAAATCACAAAACACTTAGAAAACGGTAAACCAAAATGCTTATAAGATCAATTATCTGGAAACATGATTAATCCTCTTGGTGCAATGGCTGCAAATTGATGGTACACCTTTCTGAATAACTTAAACCAACATAACTACTAGAATGTTGTTATATATCTATTATCTAGCCTAAACAATTTAGTAAAAGGCCTATTACATATAATTCATATAGAAAATTATAGTAATTTTATTATTCAGTTCAGAACATAACCTTGTTATATATCCAGTATCTTGCCTAAACCGTTTAGTAGGAGGCCGATTACGTATAGTTTATACAGAAAATAATTTTTATAATCATTTTCTTAATAATAAAGCTCTTTTCAGATCGAATTCTAACCATTTTTTTGAAAGAAACAGAAAAAACTAGAAGTGAAATCCAATTTGTTGCTTCCATGATCACTAATAAAGCGTAAAATTACAGTCAATTTGAGGGGTAACATGTATACGCTAAGAATTTTCTTTAAAGTTCAATTTCAAGTAGCATTTCGACATGTACACAGCATAAACAAAAGAAGAATTACAAAATTTAAAATCGTCAATAAATGAAAATGAGTTATTCCAAATTTCAATATCACAATTTGTTGTCAGAATGGCTAGGTGCATCCTGAATAAAATTGGAGTAGATAAGTAATTTTCAAATATGTTTTTTGTAAGGTAAACTAAGGAACTTTGTGAATAATGGAGCTAGAAGACAAAAGTAGGCTTAAATGAGACAGAAAAATCCTATTCATTTAATAATAACATAACAGTTAATTTGGGAATTAAAGGAAATTTTAGAGTTGGAACTTGATGATATCACCATGTGTGACTTTTAGGAATTAATAACTCATAAACGCGGATAAGTAAAAGAAAGTGTATAATAACTTAAAAGACTGGGATAAAATCAGACTATAAGTTTTGGGAAAATCTGAGTAAAAATAATGTACCATGAACAAGAAGGGATTTTTATAATTCACAAGAGAATAGTACTTTCCCTCGGGAATACCCATTTATTGGGTGGAACTCAGGATTAGCCAATACTATAAAAAGTGAATCAGCATTCCCTTGGAAAGGCAGTTTCCAGCAGTACTTGGTCAGTACCGGACGGGAGCATCATGTTTCCGTAAGAACACATCTATAGTCAGTGTGTGGGTGATAGAATTTGGACAGTTTGTTTGGAACTTATCAAATTTAGACACCAGGCAATGATGTTGTCTAACATTTGGCTGCTGACAGTGAACTACTTCAAATATTATAATTAACTGAAGGAAATTTTTTAGGTTTTCACAAACTATGGGGGAATTGTGAAAGCTTTATCAAAGTTGTGGACTCAAGTGAGTTAGCTGAATCTATCTACTGTCTTCATTAACGGATGTGTATGTCAGATGCCTCTCCTTAGTCTTGCGACTGAACCAGTTATGCTACAAAAGTTTTCACAATACACAGTTTTAGATGAAGTGACTTTTTTCCTTTTGACAGAGTAGCCTAACCTGTTAGAGGTTAAATTAATAGCTTTGCGACTGATTTTCATCCTGTAACTTATGAACCTGATTCTAGTAGCATGAACTGTATCAGTAATGGACTGAGCTTCATTCATCTATCTGTACAGCATCCTGCAGGACAGAGAACGTTATGACAATGTGTAAACCAAATTATCAAGAAAATAGAGCATCTTCTAGTAAAACTGTAACTACACAACAGTAATTTGATTGCCAGATATTTATTTTCTGGTTATTAAAATAATAAGCTTTTCAAAACAATGCTAGTAATGAATAATTTTTAAAAAAAATTGCCAAAGTATGTTTAAATACTGAACACAGCACTGTATTGACTAGCATAATATATTATGTTGAGCACTAAGCACAGCTATATTTGATAAATAATCTATATAAATATATATAAAATATATACTGTCAAAAATGATTTTTCAACATAATTATTGATTATCAAAATTAGCTAATGCCAATTCATCTAAGAAAAATAATCACACAGAAAGTAATCATTAACATAAAAAAACTAAGCAATAATACAGTCCTTATAAATGGAGCCATGTTCAAAAAATAAGAAAAAGGAGGTGGCTAACAGAATCAACAATGAGCTGGAAACAAGAAATCATGTATGACCTGGCGAATAACTATAAAAATGAAAATTATGCTAGCTTGAACCATCAATATACAACTTGGAAAATACTATTTTATATCAACCAAAGACTTAACTTGTTACTTGAAGCACTTTTTTGGATTATAAAATCATTTCACAGTTCTGGTTAAAAAAAAAAAAAAGACAGGCTCTTAAAAAAAAAAAAGCAAGTAAAGACACTGGCACTGCATAATGTCAAAACCTGAAATGTGGATAGCAATAAATTTGATATGATAGGCACTACCCTCCTCTCTTTCTTTGTTTTCTTTATTTTCACCCTTTTCTTACCACACTATATATACTTCCTACCAAACTTGCTGGTAAAATGATTAGTGTCACTGGTTAGTGTATTCAGACCATTGCTATTCATTATCATACATATTATTTCTAAAAGGTGTTTTATTCTGATAAGCCACTTATCTTCATTGAATCCTAATCAATAAATCAGATATCATTTTAAAGATTAAGGTCTCTGCTTTGGTAACATTATAAATGAATAAAGGATTTTTTTTTTTTTAATTCACCCCCTAAAGGGCAAAAGTATTATAATTTCTTAAAGATTTTTTTTTGTGATGAGCCTTTTACGTCCCTTCTTGCCTAGTAAAAATAGATAAATGAGGTATTATTTTACGGATTAAGGTCTCTGGTTTGGTAACATCACAAATTAAGAAAGAATTTTTTTGGAATTTTCCCCTTAAAGGCAAAAGTAATAACTATCAAGGTCATGCTTATGAGACATTTCCGAGTCAAGCCGCTAGGCTTAACTTTTTCTCATAATTTTGACAGTTACTTTTTTATATACTGATGCACAAATAATGTATTTTTTAAAAACATTGGTATTCACTACTTTGGCCATTACAAAACAAATATATTTTGTAAAAGTGTGATGAATCGCGCAGGCCAGAAAAATGTTCAAGGCACACAGCCCACGGGCCGCGGGTTGGCCACCCCTAGTCTACAGTATCGATTATCGATCCAATTTTTAGCTTCCCCCTCCCCCTTATTCTAACATCCGTGCCAGCGACGCCATTCATCAGACGGCGGCTAGTTGTTTCGAGGTTTCCCTGCTTCCTTGCAATCTCTTCACTCTGTTGTGTTTTCTTCTAACCAAACTCTTCAGCCTCCTCACCTCTCTATTATAGCAAGCAGGTTCTGTACTTTTTATTTTTATTTTTATTTTGGAAAAAAAAAACATTTATTCCCCCTTTTTTACTATCTCCTTCAACGCATCCCAACCCCATTCCACTGTACTGACGCCCTTCTTCCAAATGCTGAATCTTTCTCAGAAATTTCTTTTCAGTTCAGTGAAATATGCTTTCCTATAACTGTATCTATAACCACCTTCACTTTTGGCTACTGATTTACTATATCCTCTAATATCCATTATCACTGCTTCATGATCACTTATATCTTCTGTAACCTAAGACACCACAAAATTGTTATCAGAGAAGAAATATTGGGATATATTTGGTCCCTTCACACTCCGTTCTGCTATTTGTGTAAAGCCTTCTTCCCTCACTAACATATTTGCAAACTTCTGTTCCCTTGTATTATTTATCTTAATTCCCTGTCAGTACACACCTGGTAGTTCTAAGCCACCACCAATAATGATCACTCCTCTAAACACTAAATATGAATTTAATTTCTCACCAAGAGCCACAGCATCATCATTCATTCTTCCTCTAAGGTAGGCAGTGCAGAGACTAATATTTTATTTCATTTTACCAAGGAAGTCTATTGCTCGTAAGTCATAACTACCGTCTATGAACATTAGTGAACTGTAATAATCTTTACTAACCAGTATACAGACCCCAATTCCTCCTCTATCTCTATAGTACATCCCATAACTATCGGGATAAAGTTCAGCCTGGTGTTTCTTTAAACCAAGACTCTACCCCAATAATTATTTGTGTTTTATGTAACTCTATTAATTTGTTACTACACTCCTACAGTTCACTAGTATGTTATGATTTTATTCTTACTCATCATCTTAGTGTTGTAACATATCCATAACCTTGTTAAAACCATTTAGAAATAGGTTTATTCCATAGAATTAGCACAGCAAAAGATTTCTACTCACTCTTCATAATAGTAAAATACTGTTTAGTCCGATTTTGAAGGTGCCTTTGTAAAAGATATAAATTTCAGTTAGAGTTGTTATTCATGTACAACTGATTTAGTTGTCTCCTTTCTCACTATGAAAACTCATGATGGAGATCATTTTAAGGTGTATTTTCTATGCTTGCAAAAATTTAGTTTGGAAAATGTTTTGGTTATTGTGTTGTAAGACCACACGCTTAGAGGAAGCCAAATATAGGATATGAAATTACTAGTTAACAAAAAAAGCTACATCAGACCTATTATCACAAGACGTAGTCAGCATCCATAAGAAAGTCCTGTGTATAGATTTGGCTAATTAGATAAAGTATAAGTATGATTTTTTATTAAGATAGAAAATTAAAATATAAAATAAATAACATAAAATCAGGAAATTAACTTCAGGAGATAGACAAAATCAAGTTGATTAAAATTATGTATTGGTTTCAGAAAAGGTTAAACAAGATAAATAAGATTTTCTAAATGCATTATTGGAAGCATTATAGTGTTTCCTGGGAAGACAGTGACATAATAGAATTTATGTTTAATTTTATACAAGCCTCTTTAAGGAACAAGCCAAGCCAAAATATGTAGAATAAGTTACATAAAGACACGTGTTGATTGCAGCTTAACCCTTTCGTGACCAAATTATTTACAGAAGTTGTGGAATTTTTTTGAGCACTTTATTGCACTAAGGAACCAAACTTAAAATTATAGTTTCAATCTTGAATGTGAATAATTAGTCTATAATTACAAAAAAATTAGTGGGAACTATTGTTCCCACTGAACTCTGGAGTAACTCAACTCGGGAATTTGGAAAAAAAAATATTTATTTTTAAGTGCAAAAAACATCAGAAATGTTACATTTAAACATGTATTAATTTGTGTTGTCATTTGAGTTCACTATGGTAATGTACTATGGAATATAGAAAAGCATGGTCCTATACACAAAGGTACACCACAGCTGCTACACATTACTTTTGTTCTCTTTTCTTTGTCCTTTGTGCTACATAAGCGACATCTTCTGTTTTGACATGTTTCCAGTTTCGCTAGCTTCTATTGTCAAATCAAAACCATTATCATCACATTGCACAATAATGTTACCACTAAAATCGTTCGAAATTTGTGAAGTATTCGCTGAATCTTCTTCAGAATCTGAGTCAGCATTGAAATCTGAATCTTCTGCATCTTCTGGTAGGGAGTGCAAAATTCTCAGAATCTCTTCTGGCCTGAGCCCAGGCATTCTAAACAATGGGAAATGCACAATAAAAAAAATTCCAATTTTCCAGCTACACAGTTTGCACATTCCACACAGTTCAGTGGGATAAATAGTTCCCACTAACTTTCCTTGCTACACAGTTTGCACATCCCAAACAGTTCAGTGGGATAAATAGTTCCCACTAACTTTCCTTGCAATATTTCTGTGGTTTTCAGTGAAATTTGCTAAATGCTGTCATATACTGTCTCCTTAATAAATATGAAAGTGGAAAAATATAAAACAAGTCACTTCACACACAACAGAAAAGCGCAGAATACAAATATAGCTGTTGTGGTCAAATTATTGGGTCCCTTACACTCAGAAAACGCGCCACTGCATTTATTGACTAAGAATGTAGACATACAACAGCTTCTGCGAGCCAGTTGATATACTACACGTAGTTACCACACTATAAAAGAGATGGGAGCACAAGTTAGGACATGGGAACAATGATTACCAGTGAACTTAAGCCGAAAACAAAGAAGTGGGAACTATAGTTCCCACTGGTCACGAAAGGGTTAAAAGATAAAGTGGGTAATTAGGTATGATTTCGAAAATACGAGCTGACATCAGAGATTTGAATGAATTGATAAATAGAGTTCAGCCATCTTTACTTTTGGCCAGTCTTCCATAAGCTTTTACCAATGTCATTTCACGGCAGGTGAGCAATGTCTCCGTAGTGGCCATCCGTTCATGATTTTTTGTTAGAAACAGTTCACTGTATAATGTAAGGCCAGTCTCTTCCTAATTTTCAACAAGTTTGTTTCGCAGCGAGGTGAGCAATGCCTCCTTAGTGCTCGGTGATTAGGAGCATGTGTCAGCATGCCTCAATAATATCCTCGTACTAGCAAGGGGACTAAGGTTTAACCTATTTCCCCCTATGACTTGTTGCCAGCTCCCAACTGCCCTTTTCACTATCACCACCATATTTCCTTACTAATTCTAAAGGCCATGCCCTAATGGTCCTGATAATTTTTTCATCTCCCTGATCTCTTTTTCCTGCACTGCAAGTTTTCTAGTCTGCTCAGCCATCTTCCTATCATGCTCTGCCATTTTCCTACCCTGCTCTGCTACTTTCATATCCTGATTTGCAAGTTCTATCCTATATGTGAAAGGAGATTTTCCATGTATGCAAGATAATTTTCAAGAGTTTGCAGCCGGATGTTTTCTTCAAATGATGATAATGTTTCGACAACTTCCTCTGTTGTCTTCATCAGGTCTCTTGCCAATGAGACTCTGCAAGGTTACTGTGAAACTGCCGGACATGAGCAATGTTGAGCTGAGATCATCTATTCGCGGTTGTCGAAACGTTGTCATCGTTTGAAGAAAACATCCTGCTGCAAACCTATGTTGCAAGTCCTATCCTGCTCTGCAAGTTTCCTATCCCTGAAACAAAGTAGATAATACCATGGAATAGCCTCATTTACTTTCTGTTCACCCTCTGTACTACATTTGTACCGGGGAAACTGCTCCTTACACTAACTGCAAACCAAACTTTTTGCAACAAGCCTGCAACAGATGCCACATACCTCAGGCGCAATATTTCCCACTGCGGACTTGAGTATTACTGAACTGAGTAGATTTAAAAACTCCCTGGCTCTAATTTAGGCCATTTAAACTACTACTAATCACACAACACCTACTGTATTACTGAAAACTATTACATGAGTATACTATTACCTTGGAACGGTACTGCTAAACTCTGTTACATGTGAAGTAACTAAAGCCAACTAAACAAGCCTCTACAACTTGGTTTCAAAATAAACACAGCCTCCAGAAGAGTATGTGCCAGATGACCGACAAAAGTGTAAATGGTTAAAAGAAAAAGATTCATGGCTATGAGGGGCTACACAAAAGAAAGTGAACTGATGTTGTACAGGACACAGTTTTTGAAGTACTGGTTTTTGCCACTTAGAGCATGTAGCCCTTCCGCCCTGAGACAGTATAACAATTGTCATCACAAGAGAAGGTTGTGTTTGGCATGTGCTAATTTTTTTGTGACGGCTGTTTTGTGTGCTCGTCATTTTTGTGATGGCTGATTCTCATGAACAGTAAATGGCCATGAAATTTTGCCTCTGCTCAGAAAAACTAGCACAGAAATTCTTGAAATTTTAAAAATGATATACAAGAATCATGCTATGTGGGAAACTCAAGTGTTCCAGTGGTTTTCCATTTCAAAAGAGATGAAACGTCAATTGATGACCAATCTCATTCTGGATGTCCTTCATCAGCCCAAAGTGACAAAAATGTCACAAAAATTCGTGAAATCACCCTAAACGATCGACAGCATATAATCACAGAAGATGTGGAGCTGTCTGGAACTACTTTAAGCTCAGTTCAGCAGAAGATTTTGGAATGAGAAAGGTAGCTGCCTAATTTGTGCCTCAAATGCTAATTGCACGACAAAAACAAGAATGCTTGGAAGCATGAGCTGTGCTCTGAAGGAAGAGCTCCGAAATGATCCAAACTTTTTCTTCAAGATCATCACAGGTGACAAATCATGGCGCTACAGTTATGACCCTAAAAAAATCAAGTATACAGCAGACTCTGAGCTGGCAAGGCTAGTGAAATCAAACATCAATATGATGCTGAATTGTTTTTGGTTTTTTTTTTTACATGTGAGGAGTCGTCAATTCAGAGTTTGTTCTAAAGGGTCAGACAGTTAACCACACCTTTACCTGGATGTTTTGAAAAGTTTGTGTAACAATGTGTGATGGAAAAGGCCTGATTTGTGTCAGTCGGGTGACTGGTTCTTCCATCACAATGCCCCTGCTCACAAAGTCCTCTCTGTGTGTCCAGTATTGTCAAAAAAAAACAAGATTACTCCTGTGCCACCCCCCCCCCCCCCTCCTATTCATCAGACATTGTCCCCTGCAACTTCTTTTTATTCCACAAAATGTAGATGAGGTGAAGAAATAAATGACAGAAATAGTCAGAAATCTCTGAAGAGGAGTGTAATATATATATATTTTGAACAATGGAATAAAAGATTGGACAAGTTTACCAGTTCCAGTGGAGAGTACTTTGAAGGGAATTGATTTTAATTTCTCAACAAAAAAATAGGTTGTTTTCTTTTGAGTACCCCCTTGTAGATTGTTACAGGATTTACTTCACTAAGAGGAGAAAGTGAATGTAACTAAATGTGTAGAAAACTAAAAAGCTACTAGCTATGTACTAGAAACTGCCATTTTTTTTATATGGAATGGAAAGATGAACTATACCCACCACACAACAAAACTGAAGGAAGGAGGGTAGCAGCAATAAAAAAAATATACTGAACAAATACTAGAAACACAATGATTCAAGTGATGGTCTTTTTAAAGAAAATAGAAATATGTGACCGATCTCACACAAGCACCTACGGTCAACACAGCCACATGTTGTTTTGTACCCCATTGATGCTGCTATATTTATTTGGGGGATAATAAACACAGTTTACAACAGGAAACTGCCTACCGAGAATAAGAAGAATATGTCAGCACGAAAATATGAACTCATTTCCCAAATGTGTGATTCAAAACTACTGATACTTTTTTTAAAGTGCATTAATGTTATTTCAAGAACGCTGATCTAATTTTACTGTATTCTTTTCCCCATTATAAATAGTAACTTTTGTTCCAATTTTATGTTCAGTCTCCAAACTTACCTTCAATAGTTAGTAAAATATATACTATATTTTCTTTCCATGTTGCTACTCTTTTAGACAAAGAAAGTATAAAATGAACATCTTTTCAAAACAATAAACGAATAAACATTTGTAGCATAGTTTCACAGTAAGAAGAGAGGATGGTGATTCATACTTTAAAGACATGGGATTGTTTAATTTGATAGTGAATGAAAATTTTGAAGGCACATATTGTAGAGGGAGACAAGGATCAGAATCAGTAAAATAGATAACCAAGTATGTAGGCTGTAATGGGAATGTTGAGATAAAAAGATTAGCTCAGGATGGGAAGATACAGAGGACTGCAGCAAATTACTTGACACACTGATGATAGGAGAAATACGTCTATAATCATTTTACAGATTTGATTCTTTTTTCTTTTAAAAAAAAATCCAAACAGTGAATGAGAAATTTTCTAGAGAAATTGCCTCATTTGAGCTATGGCATGATTACTTACTAATAAAAAGAAAATTTGCAGAAATATATTAGTGCAGTATAATAAATTAATCTATTTGGATTGTACTACCTTGTTGTAGCCACCATTCCTGAAACTTTCTGGTTTTTGAAGCACATATTTGCCAGACAACTGAGACTTGGCATTTGCACCTTATAATGAGGGGAGCATAAAAGTGCAGCCAATGTAGGTATTGCTCCTTGATTACACAACAATGTCTGATTTTCCACAGTCTGCAACATTATAAAAACTAATTATGTACATGGAATATAAAGACTTTGATTTTCATCATTTATCATATAAAGGAATCACACTAAATTCCACAATAACTATCTCAAAAACCATGCGACTTATTTGAAATTTGTTTGTAGGTACATGGCAAGATAAGAGCAAATTAAACAGCATCTAATTTTTTTCCTTAAAAAGTTTGTTACATACAAACTTTAGTAATTATTACCTTACATGATGCTGTCAGGATTGTTGTTACGCACACCTGGTTTGAAACTGACTGATGGGTTAAATTCAACAGATGTAAAGGCAGCCCTTCATCTTGCCATATAAGCCAAATTGGTGCACAAGAAGATTGGAAAATCGTTCGCAAGCAACAAAGACTTACTTCAACTAACTTGGCATTTTCGCTCAAAAGACCTGCAAAAATATACGAAACACTTTAAAACGGAAACGGAAGAATTTAAAAATTTCAATATAAACTGTGAAGTAATTGTGTAGTTCTGATAAGTATTGCTGGAATAAAAATATAATTAAAAACTGCAGACAAACACATCATTAAAATACAGTGATATCTAAATGTTACATTTCAGTTTGTATTTATCATTAAGATCATTTTCCTTTTGTGTTACAATATAAAGACACTTTAAATATGCAAATGAATTATATTTACATTTTCATATAAAATAAATACACAGAGATTCTCATCCAGATAGCTGTTAAGATGCAACATCAGCTCCTTCTTAGTTTCTCGCTATTGTTTATTTCCTTGCAATTCTCATTCAGCATATTGGGGTTTTTGCTTAAATCTTTCCTTTTCCTTTTTGCCCTACCATACACTACTTTCTTGTTGCCTTTGTTTTTCTCTCCATCATCTTGGTTCATTTCTCAATGCCCTACTCTTTTTTCCCTGCTGCAAACCTTTTTGTCCTTCTCCTTTTTATTTACCTTCTCGTCTTCCATTCCCAACCATTCTCTAAAAGCACTGCTTTTCAACTCTACTGCTTATTTTATTCTACCATTCCACTATAGTCTCTCCTTCAATCTTTTATTTTATTTTTTACTTAGGGCTTTACACATCGTCGACATCGAGGTCATTAGAGGTGGGATGGGATTGGGGACTAGGAACAGGAAGAAATTCGGCCACGGCCTTTTGAAGGAAGCGTCTCAGCATTCGCCTGGGGTGATTTGGGGAATGCGGAAACAGAATGCTAACCATTCACCCACCATGCTTGGTCTTTTCATGTAGCTAGTACTTCCACACTCAGTTTTTGGCCTACAATGAACATATTTTTAAACCCTTCCAAAGTCTTCTTGCACTATTCCCATTTTGTCTGCGGATGTCTTTCTCCTAACAATTCTTTGGTGTTCCTCTTTTTACCCTTCATCACAAGTATTCATACCTTTATTTTTATATCCTGATTTTCAGTTTTTCTCCTTTCTGCTACTATCATTAGCTTTATAAAATTAGGCAACACTAACTCTGTGTTATCTTGGTTGTCCGGGTTGAACTACGTCAATTTATCAAAACCTAATATTTTGGCCATCATTTTGTGTCCTTCTTCAGAGGACTGTCATGGCTGGAACCAGTGCCGCCTATATATACGAGGGCGGTCTGATAAGTATTTAGCTTACAAAAGAAAAAACAAAATTTTTGGAAAAGTGGCGATTTATTTCTCAACATAGTCTCCTTTTAGATCGATACACTTGACCCAGCGATGCTCAAACTTTTTTAACCTGTCTCAAAAATAAGTTTTCTGGAGATCTGCAAAGTAGGCCTAAGTGGCGGTGATAACCTCCTCATCCCACTCAAATTTCTGCCCGGCAACTGTCTTCTTCAAGTTTGGAAACAAAAAGAAGTCGCACAGGGCCAAATTTGGAGAATATGGTGGATGGGGCAACAGTTCATAGCCCAATTCGACCAATTTGGCCGTGGCGACAGCGGAGGTGTGAGCCAGTGCATTGTCATGGTGGAAGAGCACTTTTTTCTTCGGCAAGTTGGGCCATTTTTTTCTGCAATTCGGCGTCGAATCGGCCCAATAATTCAGCATAGTAAAACCCTGTGATCGTTTTGCCCTTCTCCAGGTAGTCAGCGTAGATCACATCTTGTGAATCCCAGTAAACGGTGGCCATCACTTTTTCGGCTGATGGGACAGTCTTCGCCTTTTTTGGAGCACATTCACCGGGTAAAGTCTACTGTTTTGACTATTCCTTGGTCTCTGGTGTGTACCAGTGGCTCCATGTTTCGTTGACGGTCATGTAATGACGCAGAAACACCTTCAGATTGTGCATAAACAGTGTCAAACACTGCTGTGAAGTGGTCTCACAGTTGTGCTTGTTGTCCGTGCTGTGAAGTGGTCTCACAGTTGTGCTTGTTGTCCGGAGTGAGCAAACGCGGCACCCCTCGTGCCGACATCTTTTCCATGCCCAAAATTTCATGCAAGATATGACCCACGCGGTCTTTTGAGATGCCTTCTGTCCCAGCAATCTCGCGCACCTTCAATCGGCGGTCTGCCAATACGAGATAGTGGATTTTTGTCACCTTATCCTCCATGGTAACCATTTTTGGGGCACCTGGGCTGGTCTCCATTTAAGTTGGCATATACATGTAATTTTTCATGGAGAAGGTTTCTGACCAAAAATAAATAAATAAACCACCCCATGTCTCCCTTTACACCCCTTAATTTTATAGAAATCTACATTTCTTATCTGACTTTTATTGAACTTTGCCCATGTATACTTTAAAACAAAGAGAAAAAATCCTGTCAACATTTGGTTTGCCAAAGCTCAACCCCTTTCCCTCCTTCAACCCCATTAACTTTTGTCAATGTTCTTTATAAAAAAGCTACAGTTGCGATCGTTTGATCGATTACCATGAAAGTAGGTGCTTACATGTATTTCTTCACAAAGAAGGTGTCTGACCAAAAGATCTAAAAACCACCCCCTCTCCCCATTAAATGGCTTAATTTTTATACACAACCACAGTTTTTATCCCGTTTGGACAGAACTCAGCAAATGTTTACTATAAAACAAAGAGAAAAATAATGGCAACTATTGGTTTGCAAAAACTGAACCCCTCTCCCCATTTCCACCCCCTTGATTTTTGTCAATTTCTTTTTAGAAAGCTACAGTCGACACCATTTGACTGATCTTTATGAAAGTTGGCGCATATATATGTAATTTTTTATGGGTAAGATTTCTGACCAAAAAATCAAAATAACTACACTAGCTCCTCTTCCCTTAATATTTGTACAAAACTCAAATTTTAATCTGATTCGGTGGAACTTCGCATGCGTATACTTTAAAACAAATAGAAAAATAAAAATACTGTCCACATAACTTTCACAAAAACGCAAATCCTATTCCCCTTTCTACCCCTTTAATTATTGTCAATATTCTTTATACAAAGCTACCATTTCTTTCTGATTTTGAAGGAAGTATGCACATGTATACTGCAAAACTAACAGAAAAATACTGTCTACATTTGGTTTCGAGAGTCCAAACTCCGCTCCTTCCTTTCTATCCTATAATCTACTGTTTCTATCCGATTCTGCAGGAAATTTGCACACATATACTTTAAAACATACAGAACAATTGTGTTTAAATTAGGTTGCAGAAGCCCAACCCCTCTTCCCTTCTACCTCCAACCCTCCTATTTTCCAATGTTCTTTATAGATACCCACAGTTTTATCAGATTTCGATGGAACACTGCACATGTATACTTAAAAACAAAGAGAAACATAGTGTCTACATTCTATTTACAAAACCCTACCACTCACTCCCTTACCCCATTTAATTTTTGCAAATGTTCTTTACACAAAGCTGCAGCTTTTATCTGATTTCAAAGCAAAGAGAAAAATACTGCCAACTCTAGCTTTACAAAAAACAAACTACTCTTCGTCTCCACACCCCTTAAATGTTTTTTTTATACATACCTACAGTTTTATCTGATATCAATAGAAATTTACACAAGTATACTTTAAATCAATCAGAAAAGGCAGTCTACAAATGGTATAAAAAATCCCAATCCATTTTCCCCTTTACCCTCACCCCTTTTAATTTCCAATGTTCTTTACAAAAATCCACAGTTTTAAATCCCGTCAATAAGCTATTTTTAAGTCATGGCATAATATTTATAAAATAAATGTCATAATGTCTCAACATGTACTTCAGATTTCAACTTGGATCCCAAGCTTTCACGTTGTGAAAACCAAATAAAAATCTATATTTTCTGTGTGATGCCAGAACAAACAGATATATTCCAGAGACAGATTTCTGTATGTGGTATGTATTAATGCCCAGATGTTACATGTTTTGGTTATCGACCAGCAGCTTTAACAGATGTTATGATATGATCGAAACATAGCCTGGACCAAAATGTAAACTAACATTCCTTAACACAACACTCAATTCACCTCATTCTGGAAATTGTTGGGGATATAAAGACAGAATTCTTCTTTGAAAGCAAATGCTTTAACCTCTGAACTACCAGGAAGTTCGCAAAATAGGAACTGCTGCGGAATATTTAAAATACAAAACAAACTATAATACCACTAAAAATTTAAAAATAAAATAATTGTTAAAAAACATAAAAACCGCCTTAAAAAAAAAAGCACTAAAAATTTTAAAATAACTTTATACCTTGCTTAGGAAAAAGTAAACCTAAATGAACAATATTTTACATTACTCTCATTGAAATTTTTACATTAATTAGTTATTTTTGGAGCCCCATCTATAGTGTCACATTTTATGAGGATAAAACAAACATTATTTTTTCTGTTTTTCTATTACTTCTGCAATACTGTCTCCACATATTCCACTTTTCTTGTTACTAGAAATGTCACATTAATTTAGGACAAGCATCCTAACTGCCACTGTATATTGATATTTTCTTTGACAATATTTCTCACAGTCTTTCAATGAGGTAATTGTCATATACAAAAATCACTTGATTATCCACTATATCCTTACACTGGTAGATAAGTCTGGATTGTAAAATTTGTTTACACTAACCACTATCTAGCTTACTCACAAAAAGCATTCAGAACCAGAGTGTTTACTGAGTCTCACTCTTGATCGCAAGAGTTGTTATATATGAATGAGTTTCTCAAAACCCATTAAAGAGGGGCAATTCAAAGCATACAAAAAGCAAGTAAGTAATACTAATTGCATCTTAATAATAAAGCAGCTTCTAACTCAAAAATAAACCAATATCGCAAAAAAAAGTAAAAATCTGAAGGTCAACATATAATAAGAGTAAATTTTTCCACAGATAAAGTTTTTAAACATGAATATTTTGATCTACAGTCTTCATAGTCTAAAAATTTTACTTATGGGATATATAAATTTTAAAGTGTAATTACCAAGAGCTTGAATGGCGTGAACAAGGGAACAAGTGTTAGATCTGAAAATATCAGTTATTTAAATGAGCAAATTCAAATTTAGCTATCACAGTATTTTGTCGGCATAGCCAAACACAGTCTGACCAAAATTTGAGCCTGTAGTAACATAAAGAAAGTGATTTTTTTAGGAGGGCAAAATTAGGTTCAGAAAATAAAGAAAACTCAGAACAAGAAGATAATAATGGTTTGACGGAAAGTTTGAAATTTATGGGAAACAGTAAGATCTTCATATTTGGATTTATAAGCTTTGTTTAAATGTCAGTCAAGGGTGGAAATTAAAATCAGAAAGAAGGATTTTTGAAAACTAAATCCGCTATCAGAAAATAGAGCAATTTTTTTTAAGGGATATGGTAAATCTAATCTAAAAGCAAAACATAGCTAGAAAGATATAGATCAAGACCATGAGTTACTTGGGGTAGATTTCTGGGGTAGAAAAAAAGAAAAAATCGGAGTGTTGGCTGTTTAACGCAGTTTAAAAATGACAGAGGTGAGAATAGAATGATCATCATTAGTGGGGATTTAAATTTACCAGGTATAAATTGGGAAGGAAATAAGATAAATAACAGAAGGGGACAAAGATTTGCAAATATCTTAATAAGGGAAGGAGGATTTACACAAGTGCTTGAGAAAAACACTTGGGGACAAAATATTTTGGATATATTTCTAATTAAGCCCGACGAAAGCCTTGTGGGGTGTCAAGTAACTGAAGGAATAAGTGATCATGACGCAGTTCTGATGGATATTAGAGGTTTCAGTAAACCAGAAGCCAAAATTGAAGGGGGAAATAGGTACAGTTATAAAAAGGCACAGGTTTCAAATTTGAAGAGATATTTCAGAGAACAATTCAGCAAATGGAAGGAAGGCACAAGTACAGTAGAGTCAAGGTGGAAAGAGTTCAAGGAGATAATAACAATGGGGGAAGAAAAATTTATTCCAAGGCAGAAAATAAAGAGGAGTAGAGAAACTATCTACTGTAATAGGGTAGTGGGGAGGTTAAAGAGGTTGGTAAGAAGGGAACATAACAGAGTTAAGAGACAGCAGGGTAGTAGGGAATATTTAAAACAACTAAATAAAGGACTTAATAACAGCAAAGAAAGTGGCTAAAGATGGGTTTATGAAGAGTATTGTCAGTGCAGGAGGACCATTGACTGATGATCTAGAAATTTCTATGGCTATATCAGGAAACTGAGGGGAAGGGAGGGTGTAGAGACACTTATAGATAAGAAGAAGTTATTGAGGATTTGAAAAAAGGCAGAGATTTTAAGTAACTGGTTTAGTGAAAGCATTAGGGACAATGAATCAGAAACGGGAGGGTCTAATTTGGAGAACGACCTTAACAACTCAATTAGAAATGAAGATAGTAAAAAATTTGAAATTCATCCTGAGAAAATCATGAAGGAAATAAGAAAGCTGAAAAAACATAAAGGGGCTGGTGTAGATAATATCACTACAGATATCTTAAAGATAGCCAGATGTGACATTGTACCTTCTCTTGAAATATTATTTAAATTGAGTCTGGATACTTGCTGCTTACCACAGGACTGGGAAAGTGCAATAGTAGTACCGGTACTTAAAGGAGGGGTGAGAAATAGAGTTGAGAATTACAGGACAATCAGTTTGACATCAGTGGTAGGTAAATTAATGGAAAGATTGATATGCAACCACATCAGAAATATATGTGACGAACGTAAGTGGTTTTCAAGCAACCAACATGGGTTCAGGCAAGGATATTCATGCGAATCTCAATTGGTGGGATATATGCAAGATATTTCAGATGAAATGGACAAGGGAGGCCAAATTGATAGTGTAGGATTAGATCTGTCAAAGGTGTTTAACAGAGTGAGCCATAAAATGGTAGTAAATAAGGTAAAAACTATTGGAATGGATGAGAAAGTGATTTGCTGTGTAGAAGAATTTTTAAAAGGTAGAAAACAGAAAGTTAGGGTACGAAATGTAGTATCGAAAGAAGTGGAATAAAAATGGGAGTACCGCAGGGTAGTGTATTGGGACCATTGCTATTCATTATTCTAATGAATAATTGTGTTGATTGTTTACTACCTGAAATTAGATTGTTTGCAGATGACATGATGTTATATAAAAAAATCAAAATGATAGAGGATTGTAAGCAGTTACAGGGTGATCTGGACAGGATATCTAGTTGGGTTGGTAAACATGGAATGAAGATATATGCAAAGAAGAGTCAGCTTATTAGATACACAAATAAAAAGCAAAAGGTTAATTATGAATATAAGGTGGGGAAACAATTGCTTGCTGAAGACTTGAAATGTAAATATCTTGGCATTACTTTTGATAACAAGCTTAACTGGGCAGGACACATTGGACAGGTGATAAGAAAAGGTTTCAAAATTCTGCACTTGTTGGAGAGAGTGATGAGGGGATGTACGAGAGAAGTAAAGGAATTGGGTTACAAAACCAGACCATTGCTCGAATATGGTAGTGTAGTATGGGACCCTCATTTTACGTATCAAATACAGGATTTGGAGAGGGTGCAAAAAAGGGCTGCTAGATATGTTTCTGGAAATTGTCGCAGAATGCAATCAGTGACGGATATGATAAAGGAGCTGGAATGGGATTCATTGCAAGACAGGAAGAGGGTCGAGGGAGTGTACAGGGTGTACACTGGCGATGAGGTATGGAAAGATATTGGAGTAGGTATGAAAAGTAGTGCATGGAAGGGAAAAATGACCATGACCACAAGCTGGCACTCATTTTCAGGCACAAGGGTGTGGGAAGATTCTCTTTTTTAGGTAAGGGTGTCAGGGATTGGAATGAGTTACCAAGAGAAATGATGAATAGTTACCGAAAATGTTGAAAGAATTTAAAGATAAAATTTGTAGAGGGAAAATGTAGGTGGGTGCAGGATAGGGGGAAGATGGGGGTGTAGGGAAATTGCCACCAGAGCCTGTGCTCCATTGCAATTGAATTAAATTAAAATAAAATTAAAAAATATTGAATTTTTAACAAGATGGCACGTGGGAAAAAATAAGATGAAATTTCAGTTAGTAAAAGATTACTTAAAAATTACAAGAGTTAGGAAGTCATGATATATACTAAATAAATGATAAACTTTTAAGAAAACGGTTGACACAAAAATCTTTTAAGTATTATAAAAGTTAAATGCAAATAACCTAAATGAAGCTTTAAAAATTAATAACATTGAAATGAACGGATTTTAGGAAAAATTCATGATGACATAAAATTTTCAAAATAAAATGGTCTAAAAAATAGTAAAGTTTCAAAAATGGGTTAGAAATAAGGAAAATAAGTGTGTAACCTTGGTGAAAAGCTATAAATACCCACATCAATTTGGCTCTGCATGGCAGTATGTACGAAGGCATAATCTGCGACAGTCGTGTTCAAGGTCTGTTATTAGGTACACATACATAGATCTGCAGTCTTCATGTGATTTTCGAGGTCCAATAGAATCTACAAAACGTATGATCTGATTCCAGTAGAGCATCAAATACTTTCAACAAACATATTACTGAAAACTTCGTCTGTGGCTTTTCTTCCATTGTGCAAACCCTATAACTATTGTGGGGAGTTGAATAAGTAGTTTGGTTACCTCAAAAATTGAATCCATGCATTACAGTAAGGTAATAGACATCACGAACAATGATTCAGTAATTCTACATCAGCTCTATGGTCAAAGCTAATGCACGAATATTACCTCTACCCCAAGGAACACTTTTTGCATAACAGAATTCATCTTTAGTTTTGATAAGTTTAAATATTTTTACAGACATGCTTAAACACTTAATAGGAAAGGAAGAAAACCACTCCTTTATTTACCTATATGGTTGGTTTTTAAAATGAATTAACATTTAATAATCTTTTCAAAAGAGTTCACCATATACACAGAAAAATCATTTTACTTTAGCTTAAGCAATATTAAAGTTTAAATGAATAGTTTGATTCTGCTTTATGATCACAGTAATTACTGATTACAATAATCATAATCCCTTTTTATGCAAACATATTTCAACAATTAGAAGCAAAATCACTTACCATTGATAAGAACTGGAACAACATCAAGATCAACAAGAGCTTTAATATGGTCTTCAGTTCCTTTTGCCAATGACCCTAAGGTTATGGTTGCTTCAATTTTGATTGCAAGTGGTATCATTGTATCACTCAGTAATTGCAATAAACGTGGTACCACGCCTTGAGATATTACATTTCCTTTCTGCTTGTTACTTCCAATAACTGAATTCTTCAGGCACCTATGTATGAGAAAACAAACATAAGTACTCAATACCACCATTATATTAAATCACTGATTTAATTCACTTTAATTACAATGGAACACATTCTCCAATGGCAATTTCCCTATAAATCCATTTTCTCTTCACTTAACCTTTACAAATTTTTATTTCTTTCAGCATTTTTGGTGAACTATCAAACACTTGTTAATTTATCCTAATCCCTCATTCCCATACCTACTAAAGAAAATTTTCCCATTCCCTTATGCCTTATGTTGAGTGCCGGCTTGTGGTGTTAATCATGTTTTCCTATTTGTGCACTACTGCCCAATTCTTCTTCCAATATCCTTCCAAGCCTCATCACTAATATACACCTCATACACTTTCAGCATTCTCTTCACCCTTTTCCCATCTTCCAAAAAACCTGAATACAGCTCCTTTATCATATCAGTTAGTAATTATATTCTGCAATAATTTCCACAAACAAATCTAGCTGTCCTTCTTTGCATTCCTTCCAACCCCTGTAATTGATACCCAAAGTGTGGGTCTTATCCTACACCACCGAATACAAGCAATGGTCTGACTAGTGTTGCAAACTGAAAAAAAAAACAAAATGTTTTTTTTCAACTTTTTGAAAAAAAACATGAAAAAAAACCTAGCACCCGTGTTTTTTTTCTAAATTTTGTTTTTTTTCAGAAAATAATATATTTCATAAATTATAGTTTTATTTAAGGAACTTCCATTTTACAAGTGTGTTTTAAGTCTTACTGAATCATATAATGTCTAACATAATGATTCATAAGTGTATCTATATAGGTAACATAATTTTATTCATCCTCTATGTCAGTACCACATTCACTAGTATCAGTAATACCAACACTAGTTCGGTCGGTGTCGGAATTTTCTGTCTCTTCTTCTGTCTCCTCTAACTTCAGAAATAGTTAAATTTTCTTTTACTCGTTGTTCTTATATTGTACGCAAAAGATTTTCAGATTGAAATTTTAAATTGTGAGCAAAGTACACACTGTGCATAAAGACTGCGCCAATAGTTCTGTATTACGGTCTTTTAAGTTTGAATTAAAATCGATTATCATAAAAAAATAGGAGCTTTATTTCTTTTCAATCGTTTGTTTACACCAACGGTTGCAAGGAAACGATTCATAATTAGGGACTGTGCACAAATTACGTGGCTCGGTCCAGAGGGAGGAGGGGTTAGCTGGAAGGCTACTCTGGGCTACGTAAGGAGAGGGGGGGGGGGTTCCGAGACAGGCCACGTAACTTTCCTTTCGTAACATTTTTCACAGTTAAAATGAGGAACTGATCTCACAACAGCATGTGAGTATTTATTTCCCTCAGTTAATTAAACCCGTATGTAATTTACAATAGTCTGACAAGAGAAAATAGTACAAAATGTCTTCTGGAATCAAAACGGAAGAAAGCTATATGCTTCGTGAACGGGGGGGGGGGGGGGGGAGGGGGGGTAGGCAAAAGCCACGTAGGGCTACGTGGGGGTTCACAGGAGGCCAAAATGAAGCTATGTGGTTTATGCACGCTCCCTTACTGACAATTTAATGAGTCAGTACCACTATACTCTGAGAGTTAACAAGTATACGAATATAAGGAAAGTCCAATAAGGCAAAAAACCGTGGATAAATTTTAAATTCCTAATTTTTTTCAAAAGATCTATAGTTAATTTTTTAGGGCTGGCAGCACTATTTCAAATAGCAAGTATCAATCCAAACAATGGGGAATGGGGATTCCTTCTCGCGCAACCTAGTCTCTTCGGGAAATCCCCGTTCTTAAAGAAAATTTCAGTCAATTTAGTCAATATTTCAATGAACCAGAAAAATATAGTAGATTTTAAACTAAGATAAGTACTTAGAATAAACTCTAAAACAGTCATTTTAAACGATAACTGCCTTACAAATTTGAGATTTAGTAGTTGTGAAAAAAAAACGTGTTCCTGAAAAAAAAAACATGTTTTTTTTCAAAGTTTTTTTTTCATGTTTTTTTTCAAGCCAGAAAAAAAAACCGTTTTTTTTACAACACTAGGTCTGACCAATATTTGTAATCCAAGTTCTTAACTGGTACATCCCCTGATCACAAAATAAAATAATTGGATGATAGTTACAATGAAACTGCCAAAAATAAGGATGGGTAGGGAAAATAACAATAAACTTCCCACAGAAGTTGGAGGGCCAGAAAGAACACACAAAACACAAGCCCACTTTACTGATTTGGTCAAACAATAATGCACTGTCACATAGAGATATCAGAGCAGGAACCTTTCTATGTAAGTAAGAATGGGAATTTGAGAACAATATGGCATTTTAGTGGGTTAAAAAAAGTAAATATCACTGGAAAAGCTATTTCTGGAAAGGAAATTCATATTTATATGATAATGTTTCATTTACTACTTACGTATTTTCATACTCTCATATGAAATTTATTTTACACACAATAATTTCAGTGATATTGTTTTTGTCACAATAATCCTAAAGAATAGGGAAAGTAGATCCATCACTCATCAGAGATGAAGACAGGATAGCAGAGATACGGAAAAAAAGGAAAAAAAATAGACAAACAATATTTTATAATATTTTGATTTAAAATTTTATTTGTGCAAAGTGAGATGAGTAATTTGGTAAAGGAGGTGCAGCACACAGGGATCTATTGTACAGGGCGTTCGCCGGGAAACGCAACCCACTGTTAGCGCTACAAGGAAGAAACTGCTCGCGGCGAGCGAGCGGTCAGCTCCCGGCATTGTTCGACCGTCGGCCGCGGACTATTTCATAAACTTGTATGTGCTAAGCATTTAAATGTGACGTAATTCATTAGCTTACCTTATAAAAGATGCTGGAAGTGTTGACACTCTTGTGTAATGCACATTTCACATCTTCTGAACATATTTCGAGACACACGCTGCCCTAACTGACTTAATGATTTTTTGGGTGACTGTTCTAGTCGAAAAGCGATATCGTAAATTTTCTCCTCTGTGAGAATACGGTTGACCGACAGTCTCTTTTTGTTAAAAAATGAACCCGTTTCTCTTACTTTTTTAACCAGACGCAGAATTGTTGATTTAGCTGGCAGTAAAGCGCCAGGATATTCGCGACGAAATTTACTGCGACACTTTTTAAACGACTTCTTCTTCACATATGTATCGTAGAGAAATATTCTTTGTTGCAAACTGTAACGTACCATAATTTTACTCACACTCAAACACTGTACAGATTAGTAAGAGTATGAAGCCCCAAACCAGCCAAACCGCAAAGAAACGTTTATTCACAACACTGATTAATAAGAGACTGAAGTCACAAACTAGCTAAAATGCAAAGAAACCGTTCTTAACAATGTAAGGGTCACTGCACTGCACTGTTGGGGCAGCGGAGGTGTTAAACAGTGCGGTGATTCACGGTGCCGTGTGCCGGAAACTGCTGGTTCCGCTGTCCGAGCAAGTTGCCGACGGCAACAGACTGGGAGGGTTGCGTTTTCCGGCGAACGCCCTGTATAAATGAATAGGCCATGAAGAAGGGGATGGGAGTAGCAGGAGAGAAGATAGATTTAAATAATACAAAGATATCGATTGGCAGCTATGGAAAAACAATATCACTACTGGAGGCAGAACCCAAACCAATGCACATGAACTTAAATTATACCAGTAAACTAGCTGATGCATGTGACTTTATTCACTTGATTTGATAATTTACAATTGGTTAAGAGGTGAGGCCAGGTCTCCCATTAAAATTATGTGATAATTCGCAGTCAATGCATAGTCATTGATGTCACAAATTAAGTGCGAAATTTATTGGGATTACTACTCTCAAAGTCAGAAATGAGTTAAACAGCTGGTAATGACTTGGAGTCACCGTAAAAAGGGACCATTTAGTGCCATGTATAATTGTAAGTAGAAATCTCTGGTAATTCAGTCTTTATTTGTGGGAGGATTAACAGCTTTTTAATATAACTGTAACTAAATAATAATAATTTCATATAGCATTACTCACTAACAGCTTTTTAATGGTTTCTCAAATGTTTATACTAATCAGGTAAATCTGTAAGGTAACAGGGACCTACAGTTTAAGGTAATATCCAAAACATGGAACTTACCAATGATGAAAAACAGTTTTAGTTTCAAAACGTATGGTGCTATTTGTAAGCATCACTGTGAGAAGCAACTTACCTTTGTATAGGTACCAATTTGGGGCACTTTCATGTTCTAAGCTTGTTGATGTCATGTCATGTCAAAATTAATAATACGCTATTTTACTGCCACGAGTATAGGCTGTATATCATCCAAAACCCCATTAAGATTTGACCAGTAGACATTGTGTTAAATGTATTTAACAAAAAAATTGATATTAATTTGTGTGAGCTTTTTCCTTAAATTTCTCAGTTTTTTTGATATCACATCAAACCAAAACATATCCAATGGGACCACAGGCTGCTTATTAGTCAAAACCCCATCAAAATTTAACCAGTAGTTTTGTCATGAATTCTATTGATCCAAACAGACAGACAAATATTTGATTCCTTCTCTGTTGCTTGATGCTAATGCCACAAATACAATCTTTAATAAAGTATTTCAAATATAGACTTTTTCCTAGTTACAGCTTTATTAAATTTATACATAAGTAAATAAGGGAGAAATAATGGAATAAACACAAAAATAATAAATAAATTTGGTGGTAAATTAGTTCCCATCAACAGAGTACAGAAGCAGTGGTAGTTTATGGTAAAAGTCTGACCGCTCTCACTGTTGTTAGAGCTATCTGAAATAGAATGTGCTGTCACTGGATGGTCTAAGTTGCAAGTGTAGACAGTTTGCCTGTGGCCATTAATTCTGATTATAAGCTGATTGGCAGTATGAGTTATGTAAGAGCTAATACAGTGTAGGTAGTTTGGTTAGTAGGTATATGAGGTGCATTGTGGTGCATGTAGCAAGGTTTCCCCATATCAGACTGGAATAGGTTGTGGTAGCTGGATGCATGCTACAAATTTTGCAGTGAGGTTTATTGAATGAAAAAGATGGATGTGGTGGTTTGAAAAAAATCAAAGAGGAGTATAAGCTTGTCATTGAATGGTCTGCTAAAGCATGTGAGCCATGGCAGTAGATAGGATTTTGAATAGAACAGTACACATTCTGAGCAAGGAATGTAGCAAGTCATAACAATGTTGCAGTGTAAGAGACCAATTTTAGGATAGGTGAAATTGTTGTACTGGTAAGAGGCGGCAAGCTTGGCACAGTGGATGTCGCCCTGAACGGACAATGTAGGCCTTGTGCGGATCACCAATTTACAAGTGTGGCTGGTCACTCACATTGGCAGTCACACGGAATATGTTCTGGAACTGTGATCAAAGCTTCAGGTCATTGCATGTTCAGCTCATGCAACAGTAAAACGTGACTAGGTCACGTGGAAAACATTCGAGAACGTCGCTGGAACCCGGAGATCGTTGCCTGCCCAATAAGGGCTTTGTATGCGATCACACTGTCGATACACATGACTGGGGTGTATAAGAGATACGGCTAAGGGTCACGGAGGTCATCCAGTCCGTCTGAGTATCGAACTGGGCAACAGCCCGCTGCCAGTCCAGCCCACCGTACTGCCCACAACACCCAGATGTGATTGTAATTGTCGATTACTTGATAGATAAACTGAAGCTATGGAGTTCCATTGATGGGGAGCTGCTAGAACTGTAATCAGTGTCACTAGTGCATAATAAACCAGCACAGTTGTGAAGACTTGCCTATTTTATGAGCATTTCCTCCTTCATTGTAAGTAGTTTGAGGAGTTGTATAGACCTATTCACTAATAGTGCCAGTCTTCTATCCAGACTTGGAGCGGAGCATGAGGAGTAGCCTTCAGAAAAGACATTAGACCAGTAAGTCCAACTTTCTATCACTCTCTTGGTCTATGACCACCAGCCATACCTGGAAAATGGCTAGTAATAGAAACAAGCTGTTACAAATTGGTGATCAGTCATGGTTTTCAAATCAATCACTGGCCCGAGAGCAAACTGTTTAACGGATCCGGAGTTTGAGCCTGAATGCAAAGAAGAAGAGGGAAAAAAAGAAGAAGAAAAAACAACAAAGAAAGTAAAGGAACAATTGAAATAAGAGGCTGAGAGTGAGTTGGGCATATGAAATAAGGGGGCTGTGGCTGGCAACACAATCCAACAGTTGTTCAAGCAGTCTTAGCAGCGCGTCGTCGAGCAGTGAGCAGTTGAACAGCTATCTCAGAGTCACTTGGTGGCAAGTGGCCACGGCGTACAGGCTGGCAGTAACCGGCCGATCTGCAAGTGACAATTGGAGTGAGTCTGTGTGCGGAGCAACATCTGTGCGAGCGACGACGCGGAACAAAGCAACATGAAATGGGACATGCACATAACTTCCGTCGTAGGCAAGGCAAATTCTAAATTACGATTCATAGGTCGTATTTTGAGGAATTGTAATGCTCAAACAAAGGAGATAGCGTATAAAACACTAGTGTGTCCGCATCTGGATTACTGTTGTGGGGTTTGGGTCCGTATCGCAAGGTTCTGATTGACTCAGTTGAGAGGGTGCAGACAAGAGCCGCTAGATTCGTGACTTGTTGTTACAGCCCTTATGAAAGCGTCACAGAATTGATACATAGATTGGGCTGGGATAGTTTGGAAGACAGATGACGTAGCTTGCATTCGAATTTATTGGAGAATATGCAAAAAAATTTAAATTTCGAGTGCAATGAAATACATCTTCCGCCAACCTATTTAGGTCGCAATGACCGGAGGGATAAGATTAGAGAAATAAGATGCCGTACTGATACTTATATGTATTCCTTCTTTCCTCGCACTATTCGGGATTGGAATGGGCGGGTTTAGGATTGGTGCTTAGCACCCTCTGCCACCCACAATGTTTGTGATTTGCAGAGTATGAATGTAGATGTAGATGTAGAACATCTCTGCATGTGCTCACGGGCATGACATTTCAGCTGAATGGTGAGTAGGTTTCAACCCATATTATGGCCAATACAAGTAAGCAAACTGAGGGGGCAGACAGTCCAACAGGCGGTAAGCGACATTAGTCAGAGAATGGAGAATTTAGACATTCAGGCATCTTTGGCCAAAGAAGAAATTCATGAACTGCAACTGTTAAGCACTTTTCTGTCTCCAAGCTTGATGTTTAGTGGCGAACCCAGTGAAAGTATCAAGGAATTCCTAGCTTGTTACAAAAACATAGTCAGCATGTTCACTCTTTCCTCTCAAACTAAATTATGTATTTTGAAGTCTCGTTTAACTGGAGCTGCATTTTAGGCATGTAAGAGGGGAAGCATAATTGTAAAATAACAGAAATATATGAAGGGTTAAGGGCAGAATTAATTAAGAGGTTTGAACCAAAGCACAGCACTATGAATTATTGTGAAAAATTAAGAAATACTAAAAGGAGAAGTACAGAATCCCTTCAGAAGTTTGTTGATAGGCTCAAGGCAATAAATGACAATACGCTTGAACTGAAGGGGGATGAACAACAGGATCTTGTCACTTCCTCACTTCCTACGAGGTGGACCAACGTCTTTTAGAGGCTCTGTTGTTGGGGTAAGTACTGAATTATATCAGGAAATTTCACTCAGGAGACCCCAAACTTTTTATTAAGCTTTACAGTTTGGGAGACTTTTTGAACAGTTAAAGAGCAGTTCTACAGAAGGTAAGCCTAGACAGTCTAATCAAGTGTTCTATACCAAAAGGGTAGTGGATGTAGAAGGCAAAGTCACTATCAGAGCGGTTGTTTTCGTAATCCAAGTTATGAGAGAGGAAATCGAGTCAGACCACCACAGGACAGGTTCTTGAGACCAAATGGTAGGTTTGAAGCTCCATGCCCTGATTGCCATCCTAACAATCAACGGGGAAGTAGTTACAACTATAGGAATGATCACTGGTATTGTAATGGGAGCTCGTATGGCCCCAGTAAGAACAGGGTAAGTGAAAAGGTGCTTAGGGAAACTGAGACTAAATCGAAGGAATCGGAAAACGAAAAAGGGGTAACTGTGAGCCCGTCCTGTTACCTGACAAAAGTGTTCCAATTGCTAACAAATGGGACAGTCAGAAAAATCACATGTGTCAGCAGCATCTGATTTTCTTTAGTGTACTTCAGCAATGCTCATGTAGAAAAAAATTATGTGCTAATAAGTATTGCCAGCAGATTATGAGTCCATATGATTTAATTGTTTTAGACATATTATTGAACTCTTTTATCAGGTTAGTGCTCATATTTATTTTCATGAAGTGTAAACATTAGTATTCTTGTATTATTCAGTTGTATATTGGGAATTAATATTAAAAAAAACTTCAGTTTTAAATTATTTTAACACATTACCATTCCACATATATATTTTTCCAGCATGATTTTTACAACAGTACTATCTATTTGTGGAACTAATTTTTAAAAAGTTAGAAAAATTATTAGGTCTGTTAAGAACAGATACTTCAAGTGGCTATGATGGGATTTCCAGTAGATTTATTAAATTGTGCTCCACAGAATTAAGCAATACTAAGTTATTGTTTAATATATCTTTCTTGAGGGAACCTTTCCAGAAAGGCTTAAGTGTGCTGTAGTTATGACCACTCCATAAAAATGGGGGTAAGTCATCTGTGTCAAATTACTGCTCTATTTCATTACTAACAGCCTTCTCCAAAGTTTTTGAGAAAGCAATGTACAATAGTCTATGAACACCTAAAAAATAATAAAATTCTAACTAAAACACAATTTGGTTAACAAAAGGGTCATTCAACAGAACAAACTACATTTGTATTCACTGACAATATTTTAGAAGGAATAAATAAATTAATTCCTGTGGGAAATTTTTGTGACTTATCTAAGGTATTTGACTGGATAGATCTAAAAATTCTGATACAGAAATTAAAGTATTATGGTATAGATGGTGTTGTTAATAAATCACTTAGGTCTTACCTTCTGAATAGAAAGTGTTGATGGAGAATTTTAAGGCTGCCTTAAGTGGTTCTCTATTTTCTGAGTGGGAATTAATCAGATGTGCAGTGCCTCAGGGTTCTAAATTGGGACCACTATTGTTTTTAATATGTATAAGTGATCTATCCTGTGTTGCATCTAAAAACTCAAAATTTGTCCAATTTGCAGATGACACAAACATAGGAATTAAAAATTCTCCAGATTTATCTACAGAATATATTTCAAATTATGTCTTTGACATTATTAACAAATGGTTTGCAGCTAATGACTTTTCTTTAAACTTTGATGAAACTCAGTATATGCAATTCATTACATCACACAGCTATAGACACAAAATTTGCAGGCCAGTCCATTCAAGAAGTAGACTGCGTGAAATTCCTAGCTTTGCACATTGATCATAATTTAAATTGGAAGGCACATGTATCAGATTTACTAAAGCAATTGGGTGCAGCCACATATGTAACTCATACAATTTCAGCAATAGGTGATCTCTGCGTTCAGAACCCAAAAGCGAGTAATAAGAATTATGTGTGGGGTTAGCAACAGAGTTTCATGTAGAGAACTGTTCAAGAAGTTGGGATTTTAACATTGGTGGCTGAGTATATATACACATTTATGTCCTTTGTAGTCACAAACTCTATTTTGTTTGAAACAAATAGTAAAATACACAACTATGGCACTAGAAGTAAAAATAATCTTCACTAAGATTACAGGTCATCGTCGTTTGTTCAAAAGGGGGACCGAAATTCAGGGATACATATCTTCAATACGCTCCCAACAAACATTATTTATTGTATTTATTTATCAATCTTGTTTCATGGATCCCTGCTGAGGAAGGACATCTGGGATGTGAAACTTGTCATGGTTAATACACATACATACAATATGAGTTATAATCATAGTAAAAACAAGTATCTGTTCCAAAGACAAATAAAGAGAATAACAATACTGTAAACATTAATTTTAACAACGGAATTTTGCAAAAGTCATATTGAATACGATTAATTAATTTGTTCAAATTCTTCAATGGAGTAGGAGTTGCCAATAAGATAATCTCTCAGTTTTTCTTTAAATATATCTTTATTATCTGCAGACTGTTTTATACACTTGGGAAGCTTATTAAACAGATGTATACCAGAATAATTAACTCCTCTTTGTACTAATGACAGAGATGTTTGTGTTTTGTGCAAGTTATTTCTGTTTCTTGTATTGAAATTGTGTACCTGTGAATTAGAAGTAAACAGGTTAAAATGATCTATCATAAAGCACATGAGAGAATATATATACTGAGAAGTTATTGTAAGAATACTGAATTTTTTAAAAAGTTGTCTGCAAAAAGTTCTTGGTTGTACTGTACACAATATCCTAATAGCTCTTTTCTGTGCTATGAATTTTTTTTTTTTACTTTGTGAAGAGTTTCCCCAAAAAATTATGCCATATGACATCACTGAATGAAAATATGGGGAGTACACCTGTTTCATTAATTCTAGATCTGCTGTTTGAGAAAGAGTTCATATTGCAAAGGTGGCACTACTTAACTTCTTCAGTAGTGAAGTGATATGTTCATGGCAACAGAGTTTCTCATCTATTTTAATTCCAAGGAATTATATACTCTTTGTTTCGAAGATTGTGTTATTTTTATAGCTTACTTGTAAATCCGGCTGTTCATAATTTTTTGTTTTAAACCTAATATAATGTGTGTGTGGTTTTTTTTAAAGATTTAATTTTGAATGAAGTTGCCTTAAACCAATTTACTACTTCACTAAGTACTTCATTTACATTAAATTCTAGATTGCTGTTTGGTGTTTTTCTCACAGTCAGGTTAGTGTCATCTGCAAATAAAAGACTCTTAACTTTGTCATATAAGTTTCCAGGAAGGTCATTGATGTACAACAAAAAGAGGAGGGATCCTAGGCCAGAACCTCGTGAAATTCCATGTGTTATTTTCTCCCAGTATGATGAAGCATCTTTACTTATTTTAGAATCAAAAATGGAAACTTTTTGCATTCGACTTTCCATGTATGATTTAAACCATTTACATGTGGTTCTATAAATACCATAGTATTCCATTTTTTTATCAAAAGTAATTCATGATTTACACAAATACTTTTGCAAGATCACAAAATATTCCTACAGGGCTCATTTTATTATTCAGTTCCTCAAATGTGTTATTTAAAAATGAATACATAGCCATTTCTATATATGATCCCTTTTGGAACCGAAATTGTGTTTTAGTAAGGATATTATTTGGGATTACTGGAGATCGCGATTCCGCCAGGAGTTGTCATCATAATACTGCAGTGGTCAAACGCAAGACTCCACTATAAATTCTTCCCTAAGTACATTTAACAGTTTCATACTGGTCCAGGCTGTATTACAACGGAATTACTGCTTGATAATAATACGTCTTGCGACTGACTACATCAGTATTCCAAGGATATTACTATATGTTGTTGTAGCGGAATCGCGATGTCCAGTAGACCCTTATTTTGTTTAACATGTTTTATTACTCTACAATACATGACTTTTTCAAAAATCTTTGAGAATCCTGAAAGTAATGAAATGGGACGATAGTTACCTACACATGTTGCTTCTCCTTTTTTTAAACAACGGTTTTACAACTGCATATTAAATGACTAAATTAAATGATAAGAATAAATTCAGGAAAAAATTAAAAGATATTTTAATTGACAACTTCTTCTACTCTGTTGAAGAATTTATTTCTATGGAGTCAGTAGTTTGTGAAAATGGAGTTGACATAATTAGTGTACCATGTATGATATGACTGTACATCTTCTGGTGTATGTATTATTTTGTTATGCAATTGTTTTTCTGTAAATTGACAACTTTCCACATCCCACAGAGGCAGTCTCTTATATTGGGATCAATGGAAAATGAATGTATTGTACTGCATATTGTATTGTATCTAAAAACTGACATTGCATGTTGCTGTAATTGGTTTTGTCCTAATATGTTGGCTGCCATGTGAATTGCATTAGATTATTAATGCCATATACATTTTAACAATCTGTCTATGTTGCATTCTCTGCCACCCTCTTTTAGTTAATCATGGAATAATGACAATAGTATAACAGATGTTTGTTTAATGTTGTAGGTCCTACATTAAAAATTGTGTTTCGATAACTCTTTCCTACAAACCATACGTATTATTTTATGGATTTTTTTTTTTAACGCTGCACTGGTCGTGTGGATTACATATGTAGTCCACTCAAGCCATTTCTAATGGGACCTTTCAGAGCGCGACTACTGCAGGGTTAATGTACAATATATGCTATGACTGTACATCTTCTGGTATATGTATTATTTTGTAATGGAAGTGTTTAATGTACCATGTATACTATGACTGTACATCTAGTGGTGTACTTATTATTTTGTTATGCAACTGTTTATCTGTAAATTGACAACTTTCCACATCCCACAGAGCCAGTCTCTTATATTGGGATCAATGGAAAATGAATGTATTGTATTGTATTGTATTGCAGAATTCAGTTTTTTTTTTACTGAAGAATGAAGCCTGGGAAACTGTTACAGGAGTAAACAGGTAAAACTACCTATTTATCTTTTGATAACTTTCAGGAAATTGACTATATTTCGAACGATTTTACTCTATTAATGTATATTTAATGGTTATAATGTGCAAAAAATTTTTTAAATAAGGACAATTCCTTCTGAAGTGGTTCATATCACAGGACCACCATCATCTCATTGTTCTTGGAATTTTCAACTGTAGCACTTGTTAAACTGAACACAGTCAAAAGAACATGATAATTTCTTTTTTTATGTATATAATAAACTGAAAGGAAAATTAATCATAACTTACACAATTGCTTGTAGACATTTTTCTGGGTCGGGAGAATACAATTCGTCGATGTAAGATCGTGAACTTTCAATATCCTGTAAAAATGGGGGCGTCTTGTAACAATTTTTTTTCTTAATGTAAATAAAAGTATTAGAAACTGAAATTGTTCATATAAAAATAAAACTGGCTTAATAGTAAAATGAATTAGGTTAGGAAAAAGTGTGATGACAAATTAAAACATTAAAGCTAACGAAAAGAACTATGGCTTACCATAAAGGGGTGCATTATGGTAATCATTGAAATTGTTAATGTTATTTCTATACTGAATTTTATTTTCGCGCATGTAATACCGACAACACAAACGTCAAACCAAGTCACATCCCACCAAAGATTATAAATCTAAATTAACTATGTACATTCATCTATGAACTGTTAAGTATTTTGTTTCTTACAAAAACACCAGGTCGATAAATATTGCTATTGCACATAATTTTCGTTGAGTTCTTCTCGTTAAATACGTTAATGTACTATCTCGAAACCAGAAAAATAAAGAAATGTACATCCCTAATTTATACAATTTTTATCAATGCCATGCTGATTTAACACTTAGGTGTGTTATCTTTATTGTATTAGGTCCAATATTTTGTTTGTCACATATGCATCACGTTTTTTCACCCCGCGGTCTGTGAGTATATTAAACTTTCGTATGAGACTCAGCAGTTCTACTTACATCATTACCTTTGCAAGCAATAAATAGTTTTTGAATTGTGAGTAGTTAATTTTGATTGTCAAATAGCACGTGAACTTTTCAGTATTTGTATACCAATGATCAGTTCATAAAAGTTGTGATTTTGTAGAATTGCTAATGGATGAAAATCGTTATATGTAGACACGGTGCAGAAAATTATTTAAAACTGAAAATTTTAAAATAACTCATTGGTAATCAGAAGTTACTGCTTGGAATTTAGATTATGGTCAGAATTTTTACAAGCACTTCACTTTTACATCTTGTAGTAGTCGCTGAACCATGTTTCGAGTGCTGCTTCAATTTGGCAGCCTGCAAGCATCCAGCCTTTAGATTTAGGATTAATCTTTAAAGTTGAAAAATATGAGAAAAACACTTTCAACCATCCCTTCCTTCCCCCACTCCCAAGGTATATACCAATTATTTTTACTGATAAAAAATTAGGAGTGTTAGATTATGTCATCTACAAACAATGAAACTATCAAGGTAAAATAGTTCTGCTCTTGATATTGGTACACTACCTGTATAGAAGTTTTTAGCTACAGGCAGCAGTATTAACCAAGATTGTGATTCTATTTTAATGCATAATGGTTCAGAATGACAACTGACATACCATGGCACAGCAGGAGGCAAAAGCTTTTTACGGGATTACTCATGTCACAAAATTGCCTCTACTGTTTCCAGAATGTAACAAAATGCTGACTAACCCCCATTCTAAATAGAGGTAGGTGTGTTGAGGTTGTTTTACCCCTGCAGTATTTTAAGTCATCCGTTGAGAAACTTGTACCATCTAATAGCTGGATGTTGTGAATCATTTCTTCAATTGCAAGTTTAAAAAAATGTATAAAAATTAATAGTACACCAATGCAATTGATTTTTGTTTATTTTTATTTTTCACAGTATGCATTTTCCTACATTTTCTACAGTATTTAGAGAGGTAACTGTGTGATATATAGCCTATACATTTTTGTTAGCTACATTTAATTATGAAAACAATATGAGGTACACAGTGGCGTAGCTAGTTCAACAAGGGCCCCGGTGCAAAAAAAATATTTTGGGCCCTCAGGCCAGACGGGCGACCTTTTTTTTGCTTTGTGTGCTGGTAGGGGCCCCCTGAACTGAGGATGGGGGCCCTTTAATTGTTCTTTAGGGGCCCCTGAGCAGTGGTTGGACCCCCCCCCCCTGAGCAGCGAGGGCCCTTAGTGAGGGGCTCCTGTGTTGGCTCCTGGGGCCTCTAAACTGCACTTGAGGGCCCCTAGAGGTGCACTTACGGGCCCCTTGAGGTATGCTTGGGGGCCCCCTGAGCGTGAGGGCCCCGGTGCACCGCCTAGCCCCATAGTAGCTACACCCCTGGAGGTACGGTGTTTCCTCTCAGCTTTAGCTTTCTCTGTGATGTAGTTTTGAAACTGAACATGTTTGGATTTTTCACAACTTTATCTTCAATATGAACTTCAGCTCATCATTACATTGACCTTATTTCATAGCATTATCATCAGGTTTTTTTTTGTTCAGACTGTACTTGTATAACTGTGCCATATTGTTCCCCCCCCCACTATTCAGTATAAAGTTTATTTTGTTTTAGTTCAAGGTTTCACTGAGTTTTTAGTTCCTTGGTGTTTTTTGTCTACTTTGCACTATCCTTGATGATTGATGGGAATTTTAAGTGGTTAATTTCTTTGTGTATATTTTTTTAGTGTAGCATATAGTGTTGGATTGGTCAAATTCTGAATTCATTTACACTCTCTCCAACAAGTGCAGAATTTAGAAACCTTTTCCTACCACCTGTCCAAAGTGTCCTACCCAGTTAAGCTTGTTATCAAAAGTAATGCCAAGATATTTACATTTCAAGTCTTCAGCAAGCAATTCTTCCCCCACCTTATATTCATAATTAACCTTATGTTTTTTATTTGTGTATCTAATTAGCTGACTCTTCTTTACATTTATCTTCATCCCATGTTTACCAACCCAACTAGATATCCTGTCCAGATCACCCTGCAACTGTTTACAGTCCTCTAACGTTTTGATCGTTTTATACATCATTATGTCATCTGCAAACAATCTAATTTCAGATAGTAAACAATCAACACAATTATTCATTAGAATAATGAATAGCAATGGTCCCAATACGCTACCCTGCAGCACTCCCATTTTTACTTCCACTTCCATTGATACCGCATTTCCTACCCTAACTTTCTGTTTTCTACCTTTTAAAAATTCTTCTACCCAGCAAATCACTTTCTCATCCACTCCAATAATTTTTACCTTATTTACTACCATTTTGTGGCACACTCTGTCAAACGCCTTTGAAAGATCTAGTGCTACACTATCAATTTGGCCTCCCTTGTCCATTTCATCTGAAATATCTTGCCTATATCCCACCAACTGAGATTCACATGAATATCCTTGCCTGAACCCATGTTGCCTACTTTTCTGATGTGGTTGCATATCAATCGTTGCTCTGTATCGTTCATTGTGCCTTGTTTCAAGTTGTCTGTATGTCTGATCAATGCATTGTCCTTAAAGGTTATGACAACTTAATCTGTATATGCCAGAATTGTGGTGTTTGTTATTTTGTGTGGGTGTGTGTATTGATTTTTTTATATAATAATAATACTAATAATTGATAAAATTGCGATGGAGCGCATGCTCTGGTGGTAATCTCCATAGACACCCATCCTTCTCCAGCCCACTTTTGCACTCAACCAATTTTTACTTTAAATTCTTTCAATGTTTTCGGGAAATTATTCATCACTTCTCTTGGCAATTTATTCCAATCCCGGTGAGTGTAAAATAAGAACAAGGTAAGAAGGAGTTGTGCTACTTGCTTGATATTTGTGACACACGTTCCTGTGGTCACACTTTTTGAGAAAAAGTGTACATGAACGTGAAATGAAAGATACCTTAGACGTGGTGCCTCACGAAAGTTTTGAAACGATGCATTTCAATAGTAAAAAAAACGCCATTTGCAGTACAATCGTTCTTGCCAAAGATTGTGCAATCTACAGCAACGAATCTAAACTATTTCCTCACATCTAATCCTTTTATAACAAAGTATGTGTTTTTTTTTCACTGTGGTCCATGCTGCATTACAACCTTACCACCATGCCAGTATATTTCCATCAAAAAAGTCAGGTGACCTTAATTTGTTAATGAAAGCTAAATTCATTACTGTAACAATTTACGTATTTCTTCAAGCTGGTCTGTTAGGGGGCATCCATAAACTACGTGGCTCGGTCTAGAGGGGAGGAGGGGTTGGCTGGAAAGCTACGTGGGTGAGAGGGGGGGGGGGGTTCCAAGCCAAGCCATGTAGCTTTTGCTTAATATTATTTGTCACAGTTAAAATGAAGTACAGAACACACAAAAACATGTAAATATTTATTTCCGTCATTTTATTATCGCCGTATGTAATTTATGATAGTCTGACAAGAGAAAACAGTACAAAATGTCTTCCTGAATCAACAGGAAATGAAGCTAAGTTCTACACAGGAAGGGGGGAGGGGATAGAAACAAAAGCCACATGGGGGGAGTTCACAGGAGGCCAAAATGGAGATACATGGTTTATGGGTGCTCCTTTATCATGAAACGTGACAGCGATTTACATTCATTACAATAGAGTGTAGATACTATCTTTGGTGTGCACAACTTGAATGGAAATGGCAGTCTCTACTGTTTAGTTCCATCATTTCATAACTTTCGTGTGACACCACATCTATGGTACATTTCATTTCGCTCCCGTGTACACTTTTTCTCAAAAGATAAGAACTGAGGAATGTGTGCGACAAATTTCATATGAATAGGACAATTCCTTCATACCTCATTCTTATTTTACTACTGCCCCAATCCCAATAAATGAAAATATTCCCACACCCTTATACCTGATATCAAATGCCAGCTTGTGGTCATGGTCATCTTTATCCTTCCAAGCACCTCTCTTAATTTTTCCACCAATATCATTCCACGCTTCATCACCAATATAGGCCTTTTACATTCCCATGAGACTCTTCACCCTCCTCCTATCCTCCAATGAAACCCACTCCAGCTCCTTTATCATATTAGCTACCAAATGTGTTTTGCGGTAATTTCCAAAGACAAATCTGGCAGCCCTTCTCTGCACTCCCTCCAAATCTTGTATTTGATACACAAAAAGTGGGTCCCATACTACACCACTATATTCCAGCAGTGGTTTGGCCAGAATTTTGTACCCCAATTCCCTTAATTCTCTAGTGCATACCCTCATCACTCTTTACAGCAGGTGAAGGATTTTGAACCCTCTCCAATGTGTCCTACCCAGTTAAGTCTGCTATCAAATGTTATGCCAAGGTATTTACATTTTGAGTCTTCAATAAGTAGCTCCTTCCCCACTTTATAATCATAATCAACCTTTTTATCTGTGTACCTAATAAGCTGGCTCTTCTTTGCATTTATCTTCATCTCACATTGACTCACCCAGCTAGTTATCCTATCTAGATCACCCTGCAGCTGCTTACAGTCTTCTGCCATTTTGATCCTTTTTATATAACATTATTTCATCTGCAAACAATCTAACTTCTGACAGTAAACCATTAGCACAATCATTCATTATAATAATGAATAGCAATGGTCCCAATACACTCTCCTGTGGAACTTCCATTTTCACTCCAATTCTTGTTATACTGCATTTCGTACCCTAACTTTTTGCTTTCTACCTTTTAGGAATTATTCTACCCAGCAAATCACCTTTTTATCAACTCCAATAGTTTTTACGGTAACAATGAAAGGAAAGAACTGCCGCGAGGCAATATTTATATGGAAAGGACAGATAAAATACTCCCAACACTCACCAGAGTGGAAGGGAGGAGGGCAGCACCGACACAAAACAACACAGAAAATACAATATTTTGGGTTGAACCGTTTGTCAAGTCAAAAGAAGTAAGTGGCCGAGCTCACGAAAGCCTTGCGGTCGACGCAACCACTGGTAGAATGATTCATTCATCAGTACATGTGTGTCATGATTCATAAAAAAGATAAAAAAAACGCACACACACACTTTCTCTCTCTTCAGTTTATGCTTTGAGGTATAGTTTAATTACATTTTCCGATTAAATATAATACAGTTACTACAGGAATAAACGGATATAGACTTGTTGAAGAATAATATTTTTAAGAAAGATGTAATTTATTTAATTAATTGTGGCACACAAGTGGATATTTCCTTGTATACATATTATAACATTTAAGTAAGTTGTAACTTAAACTCCTTCAGATTTTGTCTTGTGATAATATATTTTCAAAATTAATTAAGGAAACCAAAGGCTTTGCAAAAAAAAAATATTTTTACATACCTTCTGTATCTGTGAAAGTGACATTTATCAGTTGCAATGGAGTGGTGGTGATTGCCCTGCACATCTGCATTTCTATTACAAGAAATTTTTATTTATAAACGTTTCTCTGGAAACAAACCGAGTAATATCATTACTGATGCACAATATTTCGGTGACTTTATTCTTCGTCGCCATCTTCAGGTGCAGTTGTAAGTCTGCCTTGAAGTCAGCCTTGAGTTTTCAAACAACACGCTCAAGGCTGACTTCAAGGCAGACTTCAAGACTTACAACTGCACCTGAAGATGGCGATGGAGAATAAAGTCGCCGAAATATTGTGCATCAGTAATGATATTACTTGGTTTGTTTCCTGAGAAACGTTTATAAATAAACAACGCTGAGAAAAATTGCATTCATTTCTAAGAAATTTTTACTTGAAAAATCTTGCATTCTCTGAGCTAAACTGTTCAGTTTCTCTCGTCATAATTTGCTCCAGTCCCAACTCTACCTACAAATCAAAACTTTTTCACTTCCTTTTACTTGAAATCAATAGCTAGTTTATGGTCATTTCTTCCCTACAATATCCATCTATCTGTACCTCATCACCAATTAATACCCTATGCTCTTCCAGCCACTCTTCGCTAGCCTCCTGTTTTCATATGACTGCCAGACCAGCCCTTGTATTATATCAGTTACCGATTCTGTTCTAGCATAATTTATACAAACAAATGGTGCTGTCTATTACAGCTAGATTCCCTGTCAAGTTCACTCAATAGTATTTCATGTTTTTACAATCCTCTCTCATTTTAAACCTATTGTATAATCTGCAAACAATATTACTTCTGTCTGTAAACAAACAATACTCTTTGGAATAATTTTCTGTGGTGGGGCCCAATGCAGTTTCCTGTAGCACTCCTCATTTCACCTATTTTTAATGCTATGTTAACTGCTCACTTACTTTCTTCCGTCATGAGAATTCTTCCACCAAGCAAGTTACTTTAAGATTTACTCGAATAGTATTTGCCTTTCTTGACAGCATACTGTGACTCACTCTGTCAGTTGACTTAGAGAAATCCATTGCCACACTTTCAACTTGGCATTAATTATCCATTTCAACTGAAATAACTTACTCCTAATATTTGAGAGTGACATAAATTACCTCTTCTCACCCCATGTTTCTGATTTAAAAGCAGTTTCATTCTTCACAGGTAGTTCTGTATTTCAAGCTTTCCATCAACTTGCCTACAACTGAGGTGAGAAGTAATTGGTCTGTAGCTCTCAACCATATTTGTCTTCCTTACTTAATGAAATGGTACCACTATGGCACATACAATGGCATATGTGCCATAAAATCCCTTAGTTGAAAAATCCAGAAATTGAATCATCAAAAATAAATTTTAAATCTTACAGACAAAGATCAGTTATAAGCTTTAGTGCTTATGTGACATGATAAATCTGTTTAGGCAGTATTTAAAAAAAATTAATAGCCATGATTTGATTTTCACCTTGTTCCACTTTCTGGAGCTCACATAGCATTTCATCCTAAAATGACTTGTCTGATTTGTCCTACTGCTGCACAAAAATTTCATTCCTCAATCAATCATTCAAAGAGAGACAAATAGGTCTATAGCCAGAGGATGTGGGGGAGGAGGAGGAGGAGGAGGAGGCAAAAGTAACCTGGGCCCTTGAAGGGGGCCCATTGCCATGGTGCCTATCTAAAGAGAAATAAAACGCAAGTTTTAAAATATGTAACTTACTTATGATTTTGAATATTTTTGCAGTAAAGTTATCTGATTTATTCGAAAAACCCAAATTTAAAGAATAAAATTTCTTCGGAATGAGGGGGAGGGGGGGGGGAGAGAGAGGCCTTATCCGGCGCCCGAGAATCATAGTGCCGGCTCTGGTGAAGACTAACACCCTTGGTGTTAATTAGTTTATTCAGTGATCTTCTTCAGAAGCTGATATTCAGATAATAGTGTACTGATGTAACCGCATTTTGAGGTGGAAAATACTATTCAGAAGGATAAAGTGATTTGAGGAATCTTGTAGTAAGGAAACGTAACTAGAAAGTGTAAAGTGGAGTTCTAATTAGGTCATCCAATAGAAGGGATAGCGATTGTCGTCGTCAATAATTGAAATAGCAGTTTAACAGAAAAATGTTTTAGAATTATCATCATTCAAAAGTTTTATAATAATCAGTTCCACCCACTGTAGAAATTGGAGAGAAATCAAATAACTTTTAAATATTCACGAACATGAACAAATTAAAGTAGGTACTAGTAGTCATGTGAGAGTGTCGCGTCACCGAATTTATGACCAAATAGTGCAAAAACGTCATAATTTTAGGCAAAGGAGCGGTGAATGGGGGGGGGGGGGGGTGAACAACGAAGTCCAGTAGTATCAGTGCTGCAAGTTACAAATTACGCATGTCGTGTGGCGGTATTCAAGTATGATTGTTAAAGATGGGTTGGATAGTGTGGAAGTTCTTGGAAGTTAGATGTGGGCAAAGTGACCCACTAGAAAGAGCGGTGCTCATTTGATCACTCCATGAAAAGAACTAGTTCTTTTCAACGGTTCACCAGTTCACTAGCTCAGTTTTTTTTAAAAATAGCAGTTATGTCCATTTTGAGTGTAGTATCAGTTCGTTTTATTTACATTAATCTCACATCAGTTATTTTCATTTATTTTTATATTGATTCTGAAATTATTTTTGTTTCTTAATACTATCGGATTACTTTCACGCAGAAAAGCCCTTTCAAAGCATCAATGAAATATTGCTCGGATTGCTGGAAATGTTTGAGAGATAGTTTGAGGATAGTTAGTTTTACATTAAGTTATTTCCAGACACAAAGTACAATCAGTTTTAAAGAACTTTGCTTTAATTAAATGAAGGTTACTGTTCACAAATAAAATTTTACTTATTTTGCCATTCAGCAGCCTACTTCTTTTTTCAGTGTAAATTTGTCCAGCTTTTGAAAATAATCTTTTACAAGGCATGCTTTTAGTCGGAATACACAAAGAGAAGCAGAAAAGAAGCTGAGTGGGACGTCAGATTCGAAAGAACTAGCTGCCCAGTGGCACTGCTCCGCGCTGTAATCGGAGAACGTCGCGAACGAACTAGCTCTTTCCGCGCTGAGCGCTGGGATCGAAGAGCGACGCGAACGAACTAGCTCTTTCCGCGCTGAGCGCTGGGATCGGAGAAAGACGCGAACGAACTGGCTCTTCTGGATCTTCGGAATTTCTTTTTCTTTTAGAGCAGAGTTGATAAACAATAACGGCGTGGAACAGAGAACAAACATGGGTCGGGCGAGTGTGGCAAAGCCGAAACCGACTTATTGTTGGCACACACTCGATTGAAGTTAAGTTCAATCGAGACCGACACACCACCGTCATTACGACTTCCAAGAAGAACTACCGTTCACTTTAGTGAGCGCCAGCTCACTCGCTCTTTCAAAAGAACTGGTTCACGTCGCGAACGACCCATCTCTATTGGAAATGTAGTGCCTGTAAAACGTTAGTCTGCGAAAGTGAATATGGGTAATTTGATAACAGAACACTTGAACATTTCGGCAATTGTTAGAATTTTGTAGACAATTCCTTGTAAACCAAAGCGTATAAATTTTGGCTTGGGACCTACCATGGAGGAAGGAAATATATGGAGACGACGCAAGAGACCTTCACCACGCATTGAAGTGAAGCAGGGCGGAGGAGGAGTGGGGGGGGCATGGCCGGAGTGGAGGGGGCATGGCCGCTTCCATACAGACACGGGGAATATGTACAAAAACCTCAAGGGACTCTAGGATAAAGGTGACGCCGCAATCTGGTGATGGATTATTATGTAACTCGATATGACAAATAAAAAATGAAGAATAAAATTTTTTGATATCCTGCTTAGTTTTCGAGATATTCTGTCCCAAATGTGAAATGGTTTTGGTTGAAAATCAGAAGAAAAAATTGGTTAAAGTCAAATTTGATGATGGATTCTTATTTAAAAAGACGAGACAAATCGAAAATAAAGAATAAAATTTTTCGATATCTTGCTTAGTTTTCGGGATATACTGGGATTGGGTTGATATGCGGCATGGACCAAAAATTAATTCTGCCAAAACTACAATGAATTACATGCAGAATGGATATTGCAGTTTTTTTTTACTACCACTTGTGGTTAGGTTGAAAAGCGGCCTAGACCAGAATAAAAATAGTTATCTTGTTAACATACATCGTAAGCTTAATTGGAAATGGCTGGAAGTAGTTTCCATCGCGATAATACGTTTTGTCACTAACTTGGTTCTCATGAAATTACTAACAGTAATAGATAAATTCTTTGTCCCTCATGGAACAACAAAACCATTCTGGTACAGACTGCATTTAGACCTAACCACAATCTCCATTAAATTGTCGCTACAGAATCAAACTATGTAGACATACCCACACACGCGTATTTGAATCGCAAACTGTATTTGCGGTAACAACATCGTTTGCTTCATCAAGATTCCTAGATTGCATAGCATAATTTAACACATTTCATCATACAGTATAAACTGCAACGTGACGAAAGAAAGCGCAATACTAAATTCACTGAATCGCGATGTAAAACACACCCCGTTAAATCTCATTTTCAACACTCGTTAAAAAGTAATGCTAGTCTATTATGTGCAAAATAGCAAGGTATGCTGATTTTCTACAGTACACCAACAAAAATTTGAGAGAACAAATTCATCCCATTGAGAGCTATGACTAAATATTTATAGACAGGCAGTGAAGTTTGCAACTTCTACCGCCCACTTCAATAATTAGAATTCAACTTATTTATGAAATGATATTCCAGGTTCTTTCCTGTCTGGCCTATTTGTGCAACCGTACGCAACACAAGATGGCATTATAATAGGGCTGTTGATAAAATATTGATATATCGATATTTAAAAAAAAATATATCGATATTTATGAATGATATTTTTTAGGACGATATATCGATATTGAAATCTGGATATCGGAGTCCGATATTTTTAAAAAATAAGTGGTTATTTTCCGTTTTCCTCGTAGAATATTCCAAGTTATTATTGGAGGGAAAACGATTACCTGTGTTGCACATGCAATACATTTTCATAGATAGAATTTTAAGAAACAATGAACGATACGAGCACATGGAGAAGTAGGGCCGCCGTAAGCGGGCATGCAAGGCAGCATATTATGTAGCGGGCGACCTTTTTTTTTAGCTCAACAGCTGCTTCGGGCGGTCGGCGGCGACACGGGGGATGGCAACAATGGGGGCGGCAATCTCAGAATTTTTTGACCCGTTTCGGAAATTTCCTAAATCCACCACTGGCAGTAGTTGGACAAGGGGCGGCATAATCACTATTGCACGCGGGCGCTCAAACAGCTAGCGGCCGGCCTGTGGAGAAGTAAAAAACGAAGGTAAAATTACTCATTCAATATTCATTAGAATTCTTGTCTGGACATTTTGAAAAGTTTTAAAGTTTGTCTTCAATCAATGCAAAAGTATTAGCATTAAGAAACTAATCGTAATGTACCAGGTATGGGTAGGGTTGCCAGATAGCCGGAAAATCCGGGAATGTCCCGGAATTTTGTGTCTGATCTCGTGTTCAGGAATTATGCGTTACTGTCCCGGAATTTCCGTATACTAGTTTTTTTCTCAAACTCAGTTCACCACGGTGGTCATGAGGCCAAGCCAAGTATCCCATGCTTGCAGAGGGAGGATGGAATGTCCCTTAAATCAGAGGAATTGAAACTGACAGGAAAATACTCTTTGAATTTTCTGGGACTTTGAAAATTCTAGATGCAGTTAACATTAACTCCCTTTATACAGAGTTCACATGTCTGAAACGTGTTTTTCAGGTCCTTCCAAAAGACTTTCCAAACGATAAAATCTGGGCCAATTTCTTTAGAACAAGCGTTTTTAATGATTTTGAATATTTTTAAAAAAATAGTTGTTTTTGTTTTGTCAATTCCAACAAGCAATGACTTTTACGAGACAAGTTTTAGCCCGTTGAATAATTTATGAAATAAGAGCGAAACAGAACGTTCTTGGATTCGATCAAGGCTGAACTGCAAACTCAATCAATTTTGAAGACTCTTGCTGAGAAATTTTATCAGTTTTGCAAAGCAGTGACGGAGAAATATTTATGAAAATGGCAAAATCTAATAATAAATATTTTAAAAGTAGATGATTAAGATCGATTTTGATTGATGTTGATTTTGATTTAGCAAAAGATAGATGATAATTTTTTGTTATTTGTTGATTTTCTGCCTAATTTTAATTAATGAGCCTAACAGAAGTGTTCAGTTTTGGTTTAATATTTTTGAGATTTTGATTTGATAATACCCGATGTTGATTTTGAACCAAAGTAAAAATTCCTAACGAGGTGGTCAATTTTTGTTTTAAGTTTATTATTTTTCCTTTTGATTCATAATACCTGACGTTGACTTTCTACCATAGTTTAATTAATAAAGTTAAAAGAGGTGCTATATATACGTTAAATAGCATATTTACCTAAAATAGATTTTTTTTATTAATTTGCATTTTTGTTCACTCTTTAAACATACCGCAAAAATACTTTTTAGACCCAGAAATGTCCCGGAAATTATAAGCCTGTATCTGGCACTCCACAGTTAAATATTTCGCGCGAATTGGATACGCTTCTTGTTCCATACCAACAGAAGAATTGAGCTCCAAAATTATGTCACAGCCAGTTTTGTTATATCACTTACGAATTTATTAAGATAAGAAATTGAAAAAAAGAATCTACCACTTTTAGATTGCCTTTACAAAGTGCTATGCTAAAAACTTATTATTATAGGTTGGTGCCTTTAAAAAACAATTTGTTAACGCCAAGGGAACTGCGCTGACAGTAGCGGCTCTAGGATTTTTCCAAGCCGGGGAAAAACTGAGATTGCCGCCTCTTCAAGCATTGTTGCCAGCCAGACCCCGAGAATCGGCTCCTTGATTGTTGGCCAAACGCATTGTTGGACACGATTTTATCCTATTATATTGTCTCTGATTTTATCCTATTATATTGTCTCTGATTTTATCCTATTATATTGTCTCTGATTTTATCTCCCAGAGCAAGTACCGCGGTTTGCTCCCACCCCTCGCCCTAAATCCTGCATTCAACCTAGAATCTCAGCTTTAAAAAAATTGTATTATGGTAAAGCGTTACCATTTGCGAAGCAATATCAAAGAAGGGGAAATTTTCAATTAATGTAGGGAGTTCTCCATTCATAGTAGAAGAAACAACGGGAAAAACATGAGTTCATGCTCTTGAAAAGTATGTCCAATGAAGTTTCTGACATGAGTTTTGGTGCAAAATTCATTCACCACCTTAGTTTGGATTTTTTTGGATCTGAAACTCTTTTAAATAACTATGACGTTCTCTCATCATAATTCTATGCAACATCCAGTTGTCCTAGAAAATGGTAATTTGGTACACATACTTGGCTTCATCCCCATAGTATAAGAAAAGTTCCTGTGTTTTTTCAATGCCAATCTAAAAGCTGAAACGTCTTAGAGAAAATTTGTAGGTTAATTGCTTTCTTCTTGATGAGGCTATATGGCTTGAATTTCAGTTTTGCACAAAGATCAGGAGCATAAAAAACACAATTAATTTTACTTTGTTACTACATTTAATTTGGAAGTTATTGGTAGTCCTCCGCCGATGGTAACAATGCAGACACGGCGAAGCTCGCACAGAACGAATCGGACTCGAGCCCGTTGTTTTACATGAGCGTGCGTTGTCGAGGAAAGTATTTTGACATGAAAATTGGATGTAAGCAGGAATATTGATAAACTCGGATACATAATCTTTGCTAAGGTGCAAACATTTGGTCCAAAAAAGTAAGAGGACTCAGAACAAGCTATCAACCTACAAAAAGAAATTAAATTCCATTTAAAACAATACTTGTAAAAAAAGTGACTTGGTCATTATGCAAACTCTGATAATAGAACATCAACCTAAATACATGCCTCTACAATGTTGCATTATTGAGCTTTTAAACTCACAAAAGCCAAGATTTCCCTCGATGCCCTTTTTGGATTCACATGTCTTCGAGTAAATCATAAACATTCTGCCTTTCCTTTTAGTAAAGTAGTAGTATAATGGCTAAATCACAATTTAAAAAAAAGATTTATCCGTAACGTCATGGAAAACTATTTTCTTCAGAAAATCAAAACTTGATTCAGAAATTATCATTAAATAGCCACAAGACTTCGCCCTTTTTTAAAATGATTTGTTTTTGTAATATTGTTTTTATATAATAGGGTCGATATATCGATACTTTTTCTTCGATATATCGAATCCGATATAAATATTTTTTAAAATATCGATATATCGAAAATCCGATATATTTTAAATTATCAACAGCCCTACATTATAAAACACTTATACACATTACAAAATGAAATAATCACTGCATCTAACACAATGTGAACATCGCAATTGTTTGAAAGCGCAATATCGCTGCTGCCTGCCACTGCGCATGCGCGAGAGTTTAGAGCTTCTTCACCGATTTAACGTCACTTCTCCTCCATATATTTCTTTCCTTCATGGGACTTACCTACGACTATAGTGGTATGATCGTTGTAAAGAATTAACCAAATTGCTGCTGTACGAAGTTTTATAGCGGTCAACTTTAACTCCAAAACATGTAAACTGGTGATCAATAAATCTCAGAAAATTTCATTTGTGTTCTTTCATTTGACAATAACCGACTATTAAACTTTCCCCAAGTAAACCTGGAATATTCCAAACCACAAGGACAATACAATTGTCTGCGCGAAAAGTAAGAGCCCCAGCACGTTGATACAACTTAAACCTGCCGGCCAAAATAAATTCTGTAATAATCAGTATTTTAACACGCTAATCATCGGGAAAAAGCGGTGACGCATCTACGAATTTTCCGAATCGGGGCAAAAAACTTGAGATTGCCGCCCATTCAAACATATTCTGCCTCACTATTTAAAAAAAAAAAAAGGAAAAGTAAAGAAATTTTTCCGCCTGGAACAATAGTTGAGCTAAAAAACAAAAAACTAGAGAAAAGGTCGTCCTTCAGGAATTTGTTATTTTCCGCTTTGGCAAGTGCCCCTGTTTGCACATGGAACAAATATTACTGAAAAAGGTTTGGTAAGGGGGCGTCCATTAATTACGTGAGGCGTTTTTTCCGGAATTCCGGACCTCCCCCCCCCCTCTCTCTCTCTGGTGAGACTTCGTGAGATTAGGTCGGACCCCCCCCCCCTTTAAAATGACGTAATATTTTTTCACCGAGCGTGGTGGGTGAGCGGTTAAAGTTCTGGCCTCGCTTTCGGGAGGACGTGGGTTCGAATCCCCGTCCAGGCATCCAGATTTGGGTTTTCCATGGTTTCCCCAAATCACTCCAGGCGAATGCCGGGATGCTTCCTTCAAAAAGGTCATTGCCGAATTCCTTCCCATTCCTTGTCCCCAGTCCCATCCCGCCGTAAAAGAAGGGGAAAAAAACACGTGAGATTTTGACGGAGACCTCCCACCCTACCAATGGACCTCGCAACTTTTTGAGACCTTTTTTAGGTCTCATACTCCCAAGGGCGGTTATACCCCCTGAAGTCGGTTTTTACCCTCCTAAAATCAACTTTAGCGTCATTTGTAGACTACATTTTTTTTTAGCTCTACCATTCTACAAGAATTTCAAAACCTCACGTGAGATTTCCGTTGACCCCCTCCCCCTTGGTGAGGTTTCGTGAGATTTCGCCGGCCCCTCCCCTCCCCCCCTCATTTCACCTGACGTAATTAATAGACGCCCCTAAATCGTTGAGAGAGCAGAGTTTCTAGCCTCACTGTAGTTCTTTATCACTATTCTTCAGTTCGTGACGCCTTTCTGGATCTTCATGAAGAAACGAATGACTCAGTTGTAAGCAAAGAGTCTGAAGCTATGAAATTACCAAATGCTTCACAATTGATGTAAAACTGCTCGGAGTTTGTGAAAAAGTACCGTGGTTATTCGAGTCTCTGATAAATAGAGAAATTGCTTCTCAGACTGGGAGAGATCCTATTTTTAACAAGTCCGATCCTGAAGAAGGAAAGGTTAAGTACGAAGCCGTAGATGAGACAGAACAGATTCTGAAGAATTTTGGCAATGAACATGTTTTAATCTATGATCGACACTGTTAAGAATACTAGCCAAATTTAACGGTAAATAGTCCTTTTTATATAATATCAAAACAATTTGTAAAAAGTCAGAATTGGAAAAAAAATCCTGTGAATGTTTAGAAATAAGTTTAAATGATGGAGGAAAATTTGACTTACATGGTTGTGTATTGATTGAGGACGTGGATTGTAAGGAATGTGTAGAGATGAAGGGGTTAGCTCAAGATAGGAAGAGATGGAGGATTGCATCAAACCAGTCGAAAGACTGATGACAGCAAAAAAAATTGACTGAGAAACTTTCAAGCCTGAAGCCGTTGTTGAAGGAGCTTGAATCAGCAGAACCAATAAAAGTTCTTTAACTTGTGAAAGAAAATGGTTGGCAGTATATATTTCCGAATGTGTGGACAGCACTTCGAACTTTGCTAATCATACCCGTAACTGTCGCTAAAGGAGAACAAGTTTCATTAAATTAAAACTTATTTACTATGAAATACGTCGGGGAAATGTAGGTGGGTGCAGGAAAGGGGGAAGATGGGTGTGTAGGGAAATTGCCACCGGAGCACGCGCTCCATTCGAATTTTAATTAAATAATATTAATGTCTCAAGAAAGACTGTCAGCTCTTGCGATTTTATCTGTAGAAAATATTGGCCAAAACATGAATGATTTTGATATAATGGAGGAATTTGCAAGCGCAAAAACGAAGAAGATGCCACTCTAGGCGTTTCTTCTTCTCTTCGATATCGGCCATCTAAGAACCACGGAAAGTAATCGCGTACATTCATTTCAATCCTTCTTTTCTTGACTTCCAATAGTAATTTACCCTTTCACTTTGCTGTTTCCTCCTTTCTTCTATTCATATGTTACTACATTTCCTCTTCTCCTGGAAACCCTTGAAATTTTGGATCAGTCTCCTAAAAGTTGCTCTGTCTTGTATTAAATCTTCTGTTATTCCGATCTCAATCATATCTTTCTTTACTCCTTGGATCCACTGGTTGCCCTTCTTACTCTTGTAAATATGGTTGAAATTTCTTTTTGTAAGTCTGTTCTTATCCATTCTCATTATGTGATCAAAAAAACTAATACTCCTCTTTCTGATCGTGTCTGACATCCTTTCAATTTCTTCTTCTTTGTATAGATCTTTATTCCTCCGGTGTCTAAACTCACCATTTTTAATGGTCCCCAAATTTTCCTCAAGATTTTCCTTTCCCTTTTCTCTATCTCTTCTATTGTAATAGCCATTTGTTGCTATTACTTGCTTGTCAGGAATGGTTAGTGGTGTTAGGCTAAGATACTAATCCGACGTGGACTTACTGGTTAGTTGACTCACTGGATTACTGCTACTCTGGCGTCCCTCCAGGTCAGGTTGCTAGACTGGTTCTGCTAGTGATAGATGCCACGAAGCTTGTGCGATTAACAGTGGTAAAGGGAGCTATCAGTGAATGATCAAGTCTTCCCAATTCTTCTGTTTATTAATTACTAGTAGTAGTGATTCAGCTCTAACGACTCCCCTCATAGCTCCGCATGGCCAATCAGGGGTGCTCTGCACTTTTTAACATCCCTAGGTGTTGCGGGCAGTAAGGCGGGCTGGGCAATGTCCGCCGCTTGCCATGCGCCTGCCACAGCTTGATGCTATACCTTTATCTACATTACAATTAGACTATTACACCATTTCTCCAGTTTTCATACAGAACAAACATTCTGAGGCATACAGATCTTCTGGTTTGATTACTGTGTTGTAGTGTTTAGGTGTTTATGTATAATTGTATTCCCTCATTTGTTTGTTTTAAATTAATTTATTAAAAGCTATGTGAATTTGATGGATACGTACGTGATGTGGAATCTTGGGCGCTACAGTAGCTTAAATAAACGTTTCCAAACATAGAGAGTTACTTTTTACTGTTGTTGTTTCTACTATACTTATCTTTCTGCGGTCTGAGTTATTATCACTATATAAAGACTATCAACTGCCCTCGGCTTTGCTCGCGTGGAATCCGTAATGTATTCATATGGGCCTATGTATTCATATTCGAATCCCACAGGAACTACTTGTTCCAACGGGATAAAAGTATGTAGTCTATTCCAAATTTTGTCGTAAGCGTTCAGCGAATCATAAAAAAATTTCGCAATTATAATATTAATAGGATGTACAAATTGTATTTTATCTTCAGTCTCTATGGACAGCTTAATCTCGAATAAGCCATTGCACATTTGGGGCGCCACAATGCGATGTCGCATCACCTGTGAAACTTGCTAGGGCCGCCCATGTTCATAGTAAATACGACAACGGACTTTAAAACAAGCGCTCAGAAATAGGCAAATATGGATAGATAGAAAACTAATGCCAAATGAAAAGACAGCCAGCAGAAAACATAGACGTGGGTGGCAAGTCGTTAAACAGAACAGTAAGAAAGACTAATGCACTCCTAGAACAGTCATACTTGAACGGCTTACAGATCGTGCCGATAGATTTAATTTTAGAAATTATAATTTGGCAAAAGGACACACCGAGCATGGTGGGCAAGCGATAACGCTCGTCTGGTATTTGGGAGAACGCAGTTTCGAATACTCGCTTGGCCATCAAGATTTCGACCGAATTCCACGTCGTTCCTAGACCCCCTGTCCGTAAATCGCGATACAAAAAGTTCCCTGTTGTGTTGGCGTGTGACATTATATCACAGATATTTAAAATTTGGTGTCTGTTCCAGGCAGAAACCGTCCAATAAATTTATAATCATATCATATGTCTTCCTCTAAAAGCGTTTTAAAGCGTTCACAGTATTTGTTCTGGCTATGGTATGGAACTTGGTAGATGCTAGTTATATAACTCTTTTTATATATTTTTCTGATCATCAGCATAAAGTAACGCGTTAAGTGAATTGTTCCTTTAGGTTTGAATACCCTTTGGTGTTACTTCCTTCCATTTAATTCGAGGGCGTAAAAACTACAATAGTGGAGGCATACAGCAAACTTCGTAGTTGCCAATTGTAAAATTCAGATTCAGTTCATTCTGTGTCAAAATAAAAGCTCATGGCCAGAGGTGTAATGCGATTAAGCAGTAACATACGCTTCTTCGCCTTTGTCGATGAAATCGGCATTGCGGTCCGTTGCGGTCAAATACTTTCTACGTTATGGGCTTATAAAGGGGCGCGTGGTACTCTCTGCCTCATAAGCCCGTCGTCGCCGGATCGGATCTCGCTCCTTGCAAATTATTTCTATTAATTTATTTATTCAAATATGTATACATATAATTCAGCTTCATTTAATAAGTTTTTTTAAAATTCTTTTCGTAGTGGAAAAATCGACGGCATCTCGTTTCAACATCCCGCCCCGTTGTGCGGGAATGTAGCATATTGAAGGATTTTAGCTATAAACACTCAGAGTAATTTTTCCCAAGCCTACAGACAAGTAATTTAATTCCGTTTTACACAGCAGAGCTTCAAGGTTAAGCAGAAGCCCTGCCCGCGGGAAACGACTCCCCACTTTAGTAGCTCAAAAGCCCTTAGTAAGAGATCCTAAGCCAATGGTAAGATCTTCACGTGACTCTCCCACCACTTTTCTCAGCCCGGGAGCGTAGTCTGTAGCAGGCGCTCAAAGAAAGTTCTCCATGACAGGACACCTCTTCAGGCTTTATGCAGAATTTTATAGGTAAAGGCTAATACATTATCTACCCTTCTGCTGGCTATGAAAGATATCCCGAGTGACAAGATTTTATAAGTAAGGCTTTGCAATTTCATGAGAGCTAGTTTCCATGCATTGATTTTAGTTATTTTATATGTGTGTTTATGTACTTGTATTCAGTGAATGTATTAAAGTCACTCTATTCTTTCAGCTACATTTTTCAATCGTTATCACTGATACCTGCTCATTGCTAGCAATAAGTAATTGTAGGGACGTAATATCCCTGATCACATATCTTTGGCAAAACGCACCGAGGAGGATTGACCGGAGACGAATTCAATTTCTGTTGTGGTCAACCGCTCGGGACACTACAGGAATGAACACCTGTCCTTCAACTTTAACGGTCGAGTAACGATATTTGTATTGCATATATGCTGCAGCAAATATTTCTTTTTTTGAAACATAACGTTGTTTGCTAATAACATAATGAAGTTCGAAAGCGTCGGTTTTTTAAATGAAAACTTCTATAGGCGCTTTAGGCGATGTTTGCACGGGGTTGAATCTGTGAGTTCGAAATTTCACGTCACCGTCACGCTATGAATTGTTGCGCGTATGATATACGCGTTGGACGCGTTATGGATGGGTAAAATCGTATCCCAGAAAAACAATTCCAGTAAAAATAGGCCAAGTCTCGTGTTCGTGTAGTGATAAAAGTTATGAGATCTTTTGAGCCAAGTCTACACTATACAGTGTGTATTTACTTTGTGGAACAGAATGGTTTCTCTCGGTGTCATAAATCGTTTATTTAGAATAATAAACAAAAATCTGATGACTTGGCCATTATGCACGCCATGTTTTAGTTAACCTATATAAACACCTTAAATGTTTTGCTTTATCAAACTTTAAATACGTAAAATCCTAGATTTCAATCGCTCTTTTTCGAATTTGACAAATATATATCATGACCTCAATTTCAGTAAAAATTATGACTTGCATGATGACCAAGTCATCAGATTTTTTTTTTATTATTCTGAATAAACAATTTATGACACCGAGAGGAACCATTCTGTTTCACAAAGTGAAGTGAATACAGACTGTAAAGTGTAGACTTAACTCAGAAGGAGATCTCATAACTTTTTGCCACTACACGAGCACGAGACTTGGCATATTTTTACAAGAATTGTTTGAGTGGGATCTCATTTCTCTTTGTAAGTTTATCGCTTATTCTGAATCGTCGCTCAGATGTAATGATTCCATTTGAAAATCGGTGAATAAGAATTTAAGACATCAATATACGTTACCAATAATGCCCCACTCTCTGAAAACAATGGGTGTGCGCCCTAGGCAAGCAATTGCCGTCAGTTTCACTACCATCATAAACAAAATTACTAGTAACTTCCAAACTAAGCATAGGAACAAAGTAAAATGTAAGATATTAATTAAACTTGCTGATCTCTACGAATTAAAAAATTCGCAGGCATATAGCTTCATCCGGAGCAAAGTAATTAAGCCGCAAATTTTTCATGTTTGGGATTGTAATTACATAAATACGGGGAAAAGCTCCAATATTAGATTTTTCTTATGATTTAGGGATGAAACCATATATGTGTACCAAATTACTTTTTTCTAGGATTACTGGAAGTACAGTGGAATTTTGATGACGGGGTGTCATGCCGAAATAAAATTTTGAATTCCAATAACTTCCGAAGTAAGAAAAGGAAAGAAGTAAAATTTAACACATTAGTTAAACATAGTAAGCTCACTTCACAATGAAACTATGAGATATATAAAGTTATGGGGGTAGAAAGCGATTTCACTTAAGGGGTACATGGAAATTTACGAGTTTCAGACTTTTCGTATAATATGTGGGTAAAATGTTATGTGTGTACCAAATTTCAGCTTTCTACGGCTACGGAAAATGCCTTAGAGTTTTGATGATCATCAGTCAGTCAGTGAGAAAATCGCTGAAGTTTGCATCCGAATTACATTCGAACTAAGAACAGTAACAAAATAAAATTTAGTACGTTTGCTAAGATTGGTGATATCTTTGCATAACAGAAATTTTAGAGATGTAGCATGAATACGACGCAAGAAATTTAAGTTCAAAAATAGCCCGAATCGTTTCTAGAAAAAGGTAAGCAGTGCCGCCGTTGACTAGCTAATGGTAACAGTATATCTGCAGCTTTAAGTATGACGTCTTGCTCTTGGACGGCGATAAAAGTATTGTATATACTCGTATATATATATATATAATATATAAAAATGAATTTTTTTACAATGTTCTTCATATAAACACACAGTTTTTATCCGATTTTGATGGAACATTGCATATGTATACTTTAAAACAAATAGAAAAATACTTTTTACGTTTGATTTACAAAAACCTAAACCCTCTCCTCCTAATTTCCCTCTCACTTTATTTCTGTAAACGTTGTTCATACGAAGCCACAGCTTTTATCCGATTTTGATAGTACTTAGCACACGTATACTGCAAAACAATATGGTGTGGTAGCTCAGCGGTTATAGCGCTTACTTCGGAAAGATTTTCTTTCCGGCCACGGGTTCAAATCCCGTGGTGAGCAGGATTTTTTTAGGAGTTGTTTTTGATTATATGAGCTACGCCATGACGTTCAGTGATTCTGATTCCACGTGAAACTGTTTGCCCCTGAGGAAAGGAATTGGCTTTCCTGCCTCTGACACAATAGAGTGGTATTGTTCATCTCCTTCGAGAAGATTCGACCAACCTTTGGGCTGTGGACTAAGTTAAATTTTTTAGTTTTTGAAGTGAAATCTTCTATTGGCGGCTCGTAGGCTGGGGGGTAAATCTATGAATTCGCGTCATCAACATGTTATGATGTGTTGCGCGTACGAAATGCGCTTTGGAGGCGCTTTTTGGGACAAGTTTTTATCCGATTTTGATTGAAGTTTGCATACGTAAACTTTTAAACTTTGTAACAAATGGAAACACATTGTTTATGTTTGATTTACAAAAACCTATACCCTCTCCTTAATTTCTGTCAACGTTGTTCATACAAACTCACAGTTTTAACCCGATTTTGATAGAACTTTGCACACACTACTAAATATGGCGGTGTGGTAGCTCAGTGGTTAAGGCACTTACTTCCGAAAGTTTCTCTCCGGTCGCGAGTTTAAATCTGATGGTCAACAGAGATTTACCACTATTTTATGGCTCAGTCTGTCAAAGGCCTTTCTCAGGTCTAGTGCAACACCATCAATTTAGTTTTCCACGTCCATTACATTCGAAATATCTTGCATATATCCTACTAATTCAGATTCGCATGAATATCCTTGCTTAAAGCCATGTTATCAGCTTGAAAATCACTTACGCTCCTCACATATATTTCTGATTTGTTTGCCTATCAATTTTTCCATTAATTTACCTACCATTTATATCAAACTAATTGTCCTATAATTTTCGAATCTATTTCACGCCCCTCTTTTATATACCGGCACTACTATTGCACTTTTCCAGTCCTCTGGTAAGAAGCAAGTATCCAGACTTAATTTGAATAAAATTTCAAGATAACATACAATGTCACATCCTGCTATATTTAAGATATCTGTAGTAGTATTATCTACACCAGCCCCTTTATATTTTTTCAGCTTTCTTATTTCCTTCACGATATCGTCTGAATTAATTTGAAATGCTTTGGCCTAGTCATTTCTAATTATATTGAGGCGGCGGCCCAAACAACAATAAGTCACAGGATATGCAACTGCCTTTTGATAGCTGCAAAATAAATACAGTAGTTACGAGATTCTTAAAATTACAATAACATTAGTTTCGTATCAACGAATAATCAAATTTTTAGCCGCATATACAGAAAGTTGTCACAATTACTTTATCTGCAAATATATAAAATGGGAATAATAAAACCGTGAATAAAAAACATTAACTGTGTAGTTCAGATGACGTGTGCGACATATAAAAAATATTTACTATATAGTTAGAAAATTGTATTAAATGCGCAACCTAAGTCAAATTATAGAAATGTGTACTCAAACGTAAGTTTTAATGAAAACTGGATCTACAGTATTTACTTACGAATGAAGAAAGTTAACAAAAACAAAACGTTTGTTCACAGGAGCCAAATACCAATTGCAAGGTTACAGGCAAACAGTGCAATGCATCCCATAGAGACCGAGTGGAGCCGGAAAACAACTACGGGGCAGCGAGTCACGCAGACTTACACACATTTTTGCACCAGTTTGCGGATCTGCTTAATTATCTGCGGGATCCGCTAGACTGTCTAATGATGCGGGATCCCACGGAGTTGGGGGCAGGGGCGGCCCTACGGCGGTGCGAGCGGTGCGACCGCGCCGGGCACCGTCATTTGAAAGGTGCCAAAAGCGCATCGATGGAGTTTTTTGCGCAAAAAATAAACTCGATAATAACCCAGCTTGCTGTTCACATATTATTTTAAGATACTAATCATCCAGAAGAGTTTACAAGCGTAAGAGCTTCAGCTTAATGCATAGTCGTATGTCGTCATAGAATCGAGTCAACTCGAGTTGCGACTCGATTAAGCTGGACTTACTCAAATCAAGAAAAATGCAAATCGTCCCATAATTAGCACTTTCCGGTGCCGGGCCTCTCGCACCTGTTTCCTGGCTATTGGGCCGTAGTCTTGGAGTTCATTCGCATGCGGGTGCATATTGATGGGGCGAGATTCAACATTTATTTGTTTCTACCATGTTTGACCTTAGGTGCAATTAACGTTGGTATCGTAAAATTTTACCATACTAAACATAATGCATCTTTTATAGACAAAACAAGACATGTGCTACCTACCAAAAAAAAGTAACTTATCTGGCGCACTATACTTATGAAGAAAACAAAACCAAGGCGAAACTGAAAAGGCTTCAAAATTGTTTGAAAAATTTTTTAGTTGAGAAGTCATCTGAATCGTCGTCTCCAGAACTAATTCAATACGTCACGAGTAGGAAGATAAGGATGGACCAAGCCGGATAAGCTCTTTGGACAACCGTAAAGAGACTCCACTCGTCCGCGTGACGTCACAGTTGGATGGCGGGAAATTCTAATGGACCAATGGCGGCCAAGGTCGTATGACGTCACACGTTAGTTCTTTGGCCGGCCGCACAGATGGCGGCAGAAGTCGGGCTTTGACGTCACACGTTAGTTCCCCGATCTGCGGATAGATGGCGCTGCACCGTTAGTTCACAGATCCGCTGGCAGATGGCAGCATCTCCCAAGGGCTTAATTTCTTTGGGCGCAGATATTCCACTCCCCCAGGATAGAGAAAGCCAGCGGGGGAAAACCCAGCCCTAAGGCGTATTTGAACAGGTGTCGACATGTACGTACTTGCTCGGCCGCCGAGACCCTGTTGCGACATGTGCGATAACTTGCATAACTTTCGCTAGAGGTCAGCACACGGTAGAAGACATTTGTCGCTAGATGGAGCGGGTGTAGCAATATGCGTGAAATATTTCGATGTTTGCGAAGCCACTCGCGTGTTTGACCGGGAGTCCGACAGGTTACGAAATGGCTCCAAGGGAAGCACATTATTCATTCGCCATTATGAAAGCATAGCTGGGAGATGAGAATAATTATTATATGTCAGTTTTCGTAGTACAAATCTAAGAATCATTTATGGTAGCCTAATCCCTCGTGTTTTCAAAACGAAAATCGAAAATTTTGTTTTCATTCTGGGTGAACAGAAAAACTGCTTGAGTCTTTGTATTTAATTAAAAAATAAGACATAGACCATGTGAAAGCGTAACTTACCTTGGTAGCGTTGGGGCTAGAGTGCCGAAGGTCGCCGGTTCGAGTCCGGCCGCGGTGTTTTTATTGAAAAAGCCGTTCCAACTCGTCAATTTCAAAATTTTAGTTTCCATACCTAGAGAGGATACCTGCCTTGAATAAAAAAGCATAAATGTTTCCTTTTAACGGGAAAAAAAGCGTCATAAACTCCAGATATAAATTCTATGTGTACCTGTTTTCATGAAATTATTTAGCGTTCTTGCCTCGCATTCGGGAGGACGGAGGTTCCAGGCATCCATGGTTTCCCAAAATCACTCCAAGTGAATGCCGGGGATGCTTCATTTAAAAGACCATGGCCGAATTCCTTCCCATCCTTTCCCGTCTCTAAAGACCTCGCTGTTAACATAAATTCCGTTCATCGAAGCAGGCAGACATTAAAAATTAATTCACCGACGAAGAGACGGGAAACAAACTCACTTTTTCATTATGAACAATATAATATAACTCACGAGTGTCACCTACAGTCCGTGTATTTTAAAGGATGTATTAAATTAGGGGTATTTATATTTTTATTTATATTTCTCGTGTCCAGGACATAACAAGTTGAATAAACAAATAACATTAATTAATTAATATTAACTATAAACACAATTATATAGAATGTGACCAGAATTCCGCAATCTTGATGGCCTTCTCGTTTGCCCTGTAAAGGTCGTCGATATTGCAGGTTTCAGGGAGATTCCTGCATATCAGAAGATGTTGTGGGTTCTGAAGCTCGCCACATTCACATAGATCGTTGTCATTAGTGTACCCCCATTTTTTAATATTATATTTACATCGGGACACTTCAGTTCTTAGTCTGTTTAGAGCAGGGGTCCCCAAAGTGGTCGGTATCGACCCCTGGGGGTCGATAAGAGTTCTCCGGGGGTCGATTAATACCCGGGGGTCGAAAGGGGGTCGATTGATAATAAAGAGGATCAGTTAAATGGTCTAGGAAAAAAATGGGAATATTCCAACAAAAATCCAAAATAACTGACTACCCCCGTTATAATTTGAGTTTTACTGAAGCCTGAGTCGCTTTAGGTATGTGTTAAGGAGAAAACATACTGGAGCGGAGAACATAGCAACGACGAGAGCGAAGAACAAAGCCGCGAAAATAAATAAACCAATTGGATTGTTGCGGTGACTCATACTGAGGCGCAAAGCGGTGAGGTAATAATGGAGCAAAGCTTAGCGTTCAAACTGTTTGATTTCGCCGCTTTATTCTTCACTCGCATTTCTGGTTTGCTGGTGGTTGTTCCTGTGAGAAACGAATGTAGACCAATTTACGAATTGTGTCTCTTCTAAGGTCCGTCTTTGGGATAAGAAAGAATTATTTTATTTTATCTAAGCTACGTGATGAACTCAACAAGTATTAAAACTTTATTTTTATTTACTTAGGGTATTTAAGCATTTTATATTCGGGAGGACGCTGGTTCGAAACCCCGTCCAGGCATCCGGATTTGGGTTTTCCATGGTTTCCCCCAATCACTCAAGGCTAATGCCGGGATGCTTCCTCCAAAAAGCCATAGCCGAATTCCTTCCAGTTCCTTGTCCGCAGTTCCATCCCGCCTCTAATGACCGCGCTGTCGACGAGATGTAAAGCCACAGGGAGGGTAGGTAGGGGAGAGAACGCTGCTGGTTCATTATACACAAATTGCACTGTTAAACTCTAGTATGGTTTCCACTCTATGTATTGTATATCTAAATGTAGGTTTTGTCGTTTACATAGAAGATATCGTAATATACCGAAAACCATTTAATTCAGATACTTCTTTTTTATCTTTTTCCTATCTAATTCTATTGAATAGGTTACTTTTAGATGTAATTATTATTTTATTATTCCTTCAAGTCTAGATATCTATTGTTAGAAAAAAGTAGCAACAATGCACTCTGAGAAAGAACAGGCATTGTTTATAGCTCGTGCGGTAATATGTTGCGTCTCTTACTGCTGTGTGCTGCGATCGTATCGTGTTGTTTATATTATAAATCTGAGTTTATTACCTACAATGTCGTCTACCAGTGCTAAGAAGCAATGTAGACAATATTCACACGAGTATTTGAAATATGGTTTTGTGCCATCTTCTGCTAATGAAACTATTCCTATGTGCTTGTTATGTGAAAAAAAACTTTCAGCAATGATGCTATGAAGCCGGCAAAAATGAAAGACCACGTGGAAAGGATCCATTCTGATAAGAAAAACAAAGATATTGAGTATTTCAAAATGCTAAAAGAGAAATTGAGAGATCGGCCAAATTTAAGTACATATTTGAAGTCATCTGCTAGCGCTGACAGGGAAGGAGGACTGAGGACATCCTACAGCATCTCTCTTAACATAGCAAAGAAAGGCAAACCGTACACTATTGGTGAAGAGATTATAGTACCAGCTATAAAAGATGTAATTGAAAATGTTATGAAGAAAGACTCTCAACTATTTTTAAAGTGCATACCATTGAGTGCAAATACTGTGCAGCGACGTATAGAGGAAATGGCCGATGATGTGGAAAGATCTTTGACCTCTGAGCTCCAGCATTGTAAGTTTGCTATTCAACTTGACGAGTCAACTTTCGGAAGTTCAAATCTTCTCATGGCTTCTGTTTGGTTCCATAGTCCATTCCCTGAATGACACTGTTGATGAATTTCTGTTTGCTAAATATCTTCAAACTGATTCAAAAGGTGAGACAATTTTCTTATGTTTGCAAGATTATTTGAACAAGCACAACATTCCTTTCGGGAATATTACTGCAGTAGCTACTGACGGATGCACCTGCTATGGTAGGCCGTTATAGAGGATTTTTCGTCTTTCTGAAGGAAAGGTTCCTAATTTACGTACCGTTCACTGTGTCCTACACAGGCAGCATCTTGTAGCCAAAAAATTGAGTGGCGAGCTGCATGATACTCTAAAAGTGTGCATTACGTCAATTAATAAAATTAAAGCTCATCCTCTCAATTCCCGACTGTTTGCGCAGTTATGTGAAGAAAATGATGAACCTTTCAATCAATTACTTTTGCACACTGAGGTAAGGTGGTTGTCAAGAGGTGATAGTTTGCAGAGGCTTCTTGACTTGTACGACTCGTCTGCAGAGTTTCTTAAGAATGTGGATCCATTACTATGTGACGAGTTAAAACAGTGCAAGAACCATCTTATTCTATTTGGCAGATCTTTATTCGAAATTTAACGAAGTACAGAAGCGTTTGAAGCGAAAAAATGTTACAATTGTTCAAGCTCGAACAATTATAATGGCCTTTCAACTAAAAATTGACCTGTTAAAATCTTCACTGGCACGTAAAGATTTTAAATATTTTTTCAAACTTTCGACTACTAAAAGAAAATGAAGAGATACTCGACCGTGATTTGGAGATATATATTAAACATCTCGATAAATTAAGAGAAGACTTCAAAGCACGTTTCGAAGACTTGGAGAACATGCATGTTCCTGAATGGTTTGCTTCTCATTTGATGTTAAAATTGATAATGAAGGTAATGAACGTGGCTTAGAAGATGAACTGATTGAAATATTCGTAGATCTGGAAGCTAAAGCGTTGTTTAAAAATAAAAACCTCAGCGAATTTTGGAGCAATAACAATGTTGCTACGAAAATACCCCAAGCTCAGAGCAGAAGCCGAACCTTTCTTACTTGCATTCCCAACTTCATACATGGTTGAAGCTGGCTTTAGCCACGCGAACGCTATTTTGACAAAACAGAGAAACAGACTGAACTTGGAAAACCGTGGTGATTTACGACTAAAACTTACCAATTTTCAACCGAACATCAGTAATCTTGATGCTGCCCTTCAGACCCATCCATCTCACTAATATCAGCTACTTTAATAAAAAGTATGTTAACATATTTTAATGTATTCAATAGTAGTCGTAAAATGGCAGATTTTTTTCATCGAATATAATTGATTTAAATTTTCAATGATTATTTTGTGTTTTACGTTTTATGACACTTTCGGCTATAGGCTAGTTTCCATCTATCTATAATTTTGTTATTATTTTTTTACGATTATAATAACAGTGTAAAATATCTCCTTTTTTGTTAGTGTTGTTGGGTGGATTTTTTAAGGTGTGGGAACTATAAATACTTTCTTTGGGTTGTTATACAAGTCTCCTTATCGCTTAGCATCAAAAATGCCAAAAATGATTTAAAATTTTCATCAGTGGCGGATCCAGGAATTTTTCGAGCCGGGACAAGAAACTGTAGGAATGCCGCTCCTTGCAACATTATTTGCAGCTCCCATTTTTCCGTCTGACCCCAAGTGTCGCCGCCTCGATTGTCGGCCAAACACATTGTTGTCGCTGCCCCGATTGTTGGTCAAACTCATTGTTGTCGCCGCCCGGCGCCCAGTGTACTAGTAGAGCTAAAAAAAGATATCCACGACCTAAATCGCCGCCCTTCAAACATGATTTGGCCGCCCCCTTGAAGTTGGCACCCCGGTGTACACCCCCCCAGATCCGGCACTGGTTTTTATTAAAACGATTAATCTGGGGGTCGATGAGAAGGCAAATGTTCTATGAGGGGGTCGACGTGATAAAAAGTTTGGGGACCCCTGGTTTAGAGCCTTCCATATAGCATATGGCTGATTACATCCCGCAGCCGGTGCCTCTTTGATGTTCCTCCACCAGGACAAATTTCAAAATTAGGGGTAATGAAATTGTGTGTCTGTGAATGTCATGTCCGTCCTGTTGGTGTGTCTAATTAGCTAGAATAAATTCATTCTCATGCAAATACTTAATAATAATGATGTGAGTAACTTCAGCACTCGGGAATTCGATCCGAGGGGGTGTGCTAGGCGAAAAGAAAACATTAAGTTCTCGCCCGTGTAAATCTACTTATATGTCATTTTCTCATTGCCACAACTATTTACCCACCCAAATTGAGTGTCCTTAGCTGTACTTTGTCTAAAATTCCAATCAATCCCTTGTGACACATCAGTGATTGACACCTTTAACTGTATTTTACAGCACAGCACGTATGTTCCAGGAACGAAATACGTCTGTTAATCTTACTAATTTCACCCCTGTCGAATCGAAGTACGCCAGTCCTATGTGATAAAAATCGAGTCACGCTAAGGCAGTGCTTTCGCAAAGTCTTCTCCTAATCAGTAGGCAGGGACCAAAATGTTCACTTAAGGTGGTTCTACTGCAGTTTTCCAAGAAAATTCTCCCCTTTTCCAGGAAATTATTTTTCAATAAATCAGGACCCAGGGGAGTTCTCCATTCGGTTTAAAATGTTCCCATCTAACGCCAACCTTCGGATTCAGGACCAAGTGTGACATTTGATTGTAATTTCATGCTTCATCCAACTAACCACGATAAAAGTGACATAATACCCTTAGCTAACTTGATCATCAAACAGACATCATAACCCACATTTTCATAGAAGATCCCCACACATCGACAAGTATCCAAAACGTCACCATAGGTTCTATTACGCCTAAGATAGTGCTCACACCTGAACTGTCGTAAATTGTTAGGTCAAAGTGGGTGTTTAGATATTTTATCCACTCAGGCCTCATCACCTAAAGTCTAGTGCGAGATTGTGGTCATGGTCAACTTAGGCTCCATACACCACTCAGAATTATTCCACCAATATCCATTCTAACAGCATTATACGCCACCTACAGCCCCTCAACACTCTTCCTATCTTCCAATGACATCCATACTACACCACACAAGCAATGGTCTGACTGTGGATTTGTACCCAAGTCCTTCGCTTCTCTGGTACATCACCCCTCTCTGTTAAATGATTTTTATGTAGTGAGAATCAAAATTCACCAGTACAGCACATTATTTCTCTAATCTCTGCTGTCACTGGTATAAAAAAAATATTTCATCACACTCGTAATTTTTGCCAACAAGCTCAAACCTATATTGTCTGTCTATCCAGACCAATCTATGTATCAATTCTGTAATGTTTTCGTAAGCAATCACAAATTGAGTGCCCTTAGCAATCCCTTGTGACACATCAGTGATTGACTAGAAACAGAGAGATATACGCTGTGCCATGTACTTACCCACCTTTAACTGTATTTTACAGCACAGCAAGTATGTTCCAGGAACGAAACATCGTTTGTTAATCTTACTAATTTCACCCCTGCCCTTTGTGATAAAAATCGAGTCAGTGTAAGGCAGTGCTAAGCACAGAACATGCCTTAGACATCACCTGTGCCAAGGTAGAGATATAGAAAATTTAACCACTCCCTTATACAAGAAATCCAGTGCACTATTCCTAATTCTTTCACCAAGATCTACCCTAGCCTCATCGCCAACATACGCCCAGCACTTCCCCAAACTTCATTCTGTTTCCAATGATTCCCAATCCAACCTCTGAACAGTTACTGACAGGGTTACCTTTTGTTCGTGTGTTAAAGTAAACCAAAAATTCGCAAAGTCTTCTCCTAATCATTAACAGGGATTCCAGCTACCAAAATGTTCACTTAAGGTGGTTCTACTGCAGTTTTTCCAAGAAAATTCTCCAGGATAATATTTTTCAACCAATCAGGTGCCAGGAGAGTTCTCCATTCGGTTTAAATGTCCCCATCTGACGCCAAACTTCGGATTCAGGGCCAAGTGTGACATTTGACTGTAATTGCATGCTTTGTTCAAGTAACCACGATAGAGTTATCATGATGCTCTTAGCTAACTGATAGTTTCTTGGTCATCAAACAGGCATCATAACCCACATTTTAATAGAAGATCCCCACACATCGACAAGTATCCAAAGGTGCAGACACTAGTTCTATTGCGCCGAAGATAGCACCCACGCTTGAACTGTCGTAAATTGTTAGGTCAAAGTGGGTGTTTGGATATTTTATCCACTCAGGCCTCATCATCTAAAGTCTAATGACAGATTGTGGTCATGGCCAACTTAGGCTCCATACACCACTCAGAATTATTCTGCCAATATCCATTCTAACAGCATTATACACCACATACAGCCCCCTGACACTCTTCCAATCTCCCAATGACATCCAGTCCAGTTCCTTATTAAGGCACTTGTTGAATATTTTCCACTAATAAATCTAGCTGCTATATTTTGCACCTTGCATTTGATGTACAAAAAATGTGGCCTCCATACTACACTTATATATACAAGAAATGGTCTGACTGTGGGTTTGTACCCAAGTCCTTCGCTTCTCTGGTACATCCCCTCATCACCCTCTCTGTTAAATGATTTTTATGTAGTGAAAAACGTGAGAAACACAATTCGTATGGCAACACAAACGGCAGTAAACTGTAAAGAGTACAGTGAAATGGGAGATTGCCTAAGCCCTGAAGCAATGGTTAGAAGCACACGTTGATGGTGAGCATAATTCTATAACCATATATTTTAGACTCAAATTAACAGAGGAAGTAGACACACGCACACACTTGTACATGCATACAGCGAGGTCGACAGAACTAACAGCAAGCATCATGGAAACGATGAAGTGTGGCAGAATTGTCGTTACCACTGATTAACTGGGCAGAACTATCGTTAAAAAAATCATCAGACAGACGAGTTTAAGTCAGGTATCACAATACTTACACGCACAAAGAGAGACGCAGATATACATGTACAAGTCTACACAAATACCGGTACCAATCATGGAAACAAAAAAGTGGTGTAGTACTTTCTTGCCCCATGACTGGCTGAAAAACAGAACTCTCCTTACATATCATCTGCCTGGCGAGATAGAGGGTGTGCAAAAAATGGCATGTTTTCACCATACACCTAAGTATTTACATCATAAATAGTGTTCATCACACACAATTGATTACATTTACCATCAATACGTTTCTCCCACACTGCAACCCTATCTGCCATTCATTAAGAGTGCCCCAGGTACCATGAGTTACAATAGACATTTGACTATCAGCAGATACCAGAACCCCTCATATTCATACTAGGTCTCAACCACAAATCCATACGTATCCACGCACAAGCTCAAAGAAACAGGAACAGCAAATCATACATCCAGACAGAAGAGTTTAATTAATGTATCACCACATTTACAGAGACGCACAAACACTCACATTTCCATGCCTTCAGCGAGCTAGACACAACAACCACCCAAATCATGACGACGAAAAAGTGGAGTAGAACCCCCATGGCTCATAACTGACCAAAAAATCATCAGTAACATAATATGTTCCAGGCACCATACTCTTCACATCAATATCATCTCATTTATTTCACACTACAGACCTCACTACCATCCAGTATCATGTGTGCTAGGTACAAAACTGTTCACATCAGCACCAACACGTCTATCCCACACCTAAGCCTTTACTGCCATTCAGTAACATTTACCCCAGGTACCACGAGTAGCAGTAGACATCTGGTCATCAGTGAGGTCTAGTATGAGTATGGGAGTTATGATATTTGTCTGATGACCATGTGACTACTGATACTCGTGGTACGTGGGGCAAATATTACTGAATAGCAGAAAGGCTTGTGGCGTGGGATAGAGGTGGTGCTGATCATGTGAACAGATTTGTACATATTACCAACGATACTGAATGGCAGAGAGGTCTGTAGTGTGAGCTAAATGATATGATTTTGATGTGAGGAGTTTGTTACTTGGAACACATGTTAATGATGATTTTTTTCGTCAGTCTTGAGCCATGGGGGTTCTGTCCCACTTTTTTCTTATGATTGGGCTCTTTGTTGTGTTGAGCTCGCTGTAGGCCTGGAAATGAACGTGTGTATGCGTCTCTATCTCTGTGTGTTTTTTTCGTAAATGTGGTGATACCTTGCTTGTGTGAGGTGACGTACAGATTTTTGGTTGAGACCTAGTATGAATATGGGAGTTATGATATCTGCCTGATGACCAGATGTCTACTGCTACTCGTGGTACCTGGGGTAAATGTTACTGAATGGCAGTAAAGGCTTAGGTGTGGGATAGACGTGTTGGTGCTGATGTGAACAGTTTTGTACCTAGCACACATGATACTGGATGGTAGTGAGGTCTGTAGTGTGAAATAAATGAGATGATATTGATGTGAAGAGTATGGTGCCTGGAACATATTATGTTACTGATGATTTTTTGGTCAGTTATGAGCCATGGGGGGTTCTACTCCACTTTTTCGTCGTCATGATTTGGGTGGTTGTTGTGTCTAGCTCGCTGAAGGCATGGAAATGTGAGTGTTTGTGCGTCTCTGTAAATGTGGTGATACATTAATTAAACTCTTCTGTCTGGATGTATGATTTGCTGTTCCTGTTTCTTTGAGCTTGTGCGTGGATACGTATGGATTTGTGGTTGAGACCTAGTATGAATATGAGGGGTTCTGGTATCTGCTGATAGTCAAATGTCTATTGTAACTCATGGTACCTGGGGCACTCTTAATGAATGGCAGATAGGGTTGCAGTGTGGGAGAACGTATTGATGGTAAATGTAATCAATTGTGTGTGATGAACACTATTTATGATGTAAATACTTAGGTGTATGGTGAAAACATGCCATTTTTTGCACACCCTCTATCTCGCCAGGCAGATGATATGTAAGGAGAGTTCTGTTTTTCAGCCAGTCATGGGGCAAGAAAGTACTACACCACTTTTTTGTTTCCATGATTGGTACCGGTATTTGTGTAGACTTGTACATGTATATCTGCGTCTCTCTTTGTGCGTGTAAGTATTGTGATACCTGACTTAAACTCGTCTGTCTGATGATTTTTTTAACGATAGTTCTGCCCAGTTAATCAGTGGTAACGACAATTCTGCCACACTTCATCGTTTCCATGATGCTTGCTGTTAGTTCTGTCGAACCTCGCTGTATGCATGTACTAGTGTGTGCGTGTGTCTACTTCCTCTGTTAATTTGAGTCTAAAATATATGGTTATAGAATTATGCTCACCATCAACGTGTGCTTCTAACCATTGCTTCAGGGCCTTAGGCAATCTCCCATTTCACTGTACTCTTTACAGTTTACTGCCGTTTGTGTTGCCCATACGAATTGTGTTTCTCACGTTTTTCACTACATAAAAATCATTTAACAGAGAGGGTGATGAGGGGATGTACCAGAGAAGCGAAGGACTTGGGTACAAACCCACAGTCAGACCATTTCTTGTATATATAAGTGTAGTATGGAGGCCACATTTTTTGTACATCAAATGCAAGGTGCAAAATATAGCAGCTAGATTTATTAGTGGAAAATATTCAACAAGTGCCTTAATAATGGAACTGGACTGGATGTCATTGGAGATTGGAAGAGTGTCAGGGGGCTGTATGTGGTGTATAATGCTGTTAGAATGGATATTGGCAGAATAATTCTGAGTGGTGTATGGAGCCTAAGTTGGCCATGACCACAATCTGTCATTAGACTTTAGATGATGAGGCCTGAGTGGATAAAATATCCAAACACCCACTTTGACCTAACAATTTACGACAGTTCAAGCGTGGGTGCTATCTTCGGCGCAATAGAACTAGTGTCTGCACCTTTGGATACTTGTCGATGTGTGGGGATCTTCTATTAAAATGTGGGTTATGATGCCTGTTTGATGACCAAGAAACTATCAGTTAGCTAAGAGCATCATGATAACTCTATCGTGGTTACTTGAACAAAGCATGCAATTACAGTCAAATGTCACACTTGGCCCTGAATCCGAAGTTTGGCGTCAGATGGGGACATTTAAACCGAATGGAGAACTCTCCTGGCACCTGATTGGTTGAAAAATATTATCCTGGAGAATTTTCTTGGAAAAACTGCAGTAGAACCACCTTAAGTGAACATTTTGGTAGCTGGAATCCCTGTTAATGATTAGGAGAAGACTTTGCGAATTTTTGGTTTACTTTAACACACGAACAAAAGGTAACCCTGTCAGTAACTGTTCAGAGGTTGGATTGGGAATCATTGGAAACAGAATGAAGTTTGGGGAAGTGCTGGGCGTATGTTGGCGATGAGGCTAGGGTAGATCTTGGTGAAAGAATTAGGAATAGTGCACTGGATTTCTTGTATAAGGGAGTGGTTAAATTTTCTATATCTCTACCTTTGGCACAGGTGATGGTCTAAGGCATGTTCTGTGCTTAGCACTGCCTTACACTGACTCGATTTTTATCACAAAGGGCAGGGGTGAAATTAGTAAGATTAACAAACGATGTTTCGTTCCTGGAACATACTTGCTGTGCTGTAAAATACAGTTAAAGGTGGGTAAGTACATGGCACAGCGTATATCTCTCTGTTTCTAGTCAATCACTGATGTGTCACAAGGGCACTCAATTTGTGATTGCTTACGAAAACATTACAGAATTGATACATAGATTGGTCTGGATAGACAGACAATATAGGTTTGAGCTTGTTGGCAAAAAATTACGAGTGTGATGAAATATTTTTTTTATACCAGTGACAGCAGAGATTAGAGAAATAATGTGCTGTACTGGTGAATTTTGATTCTCACTACATAAAAATCATTTAACAGAGAGGGGTGATGTACCAGAGAAGCGAAGGACTTGGGTACAAATCCACAGTCAGACCATTGCTTGTGTGGTGTAGTATGGATGTCATTGGAAGATAGGAAGAGTGTTGAGGGGCTGTAGGTGGCGTATAATGCTGTTAGAATGGATATTGGTGGAATAATTCTGAGTGGTGTATGGAGCCTAAGTTGACCATGACCACAATCTCGCACTAGACTTTAGGTGATGAGGCCTGAGTGGATAAAATATCTAAACACCCACTTTGACCTAACAATTTACGACAGTTCAGGTGTGAGCACTATCTTAGGCGTAATAGAACCTATGGTGACGTTTTGGATACTTGTCGATGTGTGGGGGTCTTCTATGAAAATGTGGGTTATGATGTCTGTTTGATGATCAAGTTAGCTAAGGGTATTATGTCACTTTTATCGTGGTTAGTTGGATGAAGCATGAAATTACAATCAAATGTCACACTTGGTCCTGAATCCGAAGGTTGGCGTTAGATGGGAACATTTAAACCGAATGGAGAACTCCCCTGGGTCCTGATTTATTGAAAAATAATTTCCTGGAAAAGGGGAGAATTTTCTTGGAAAACTGCAGTAGAACCACCTTAAGTGAACTTGGAATCCCTGCTACTGATTAGGAGAAGACTTTGCGAAAGCACTGCCTTAGCGTGACTCGATTTTTATCACATAGGACTGGCGTACTTCGATTCGACAGGGGTGAAATTAGTAAGATTAACAGACGGTATTTCGTTCCTGGAACATACGTGCTGTGCTGTAAAATACAGTTAAAGGTGTCAATCACTGATGTGTCACAAGGGATTGATTGGAATTTTAGACAAAGTACAGCTAAGGACACTCAATTTGGGTGGGTAAATAGTTGTGGCAATGAGAAAATGACATATAAGTAGATTTACACGGGCGAGAACTTAATGTTTTCTTTTCGCCTAGCACACCCCCTCGGATCGAATTCCCGAGTGCTGAAGTTACTCACATCATTATTATTAAGTATTTGCATGAGAATGAATTTATTCTAGCTAATTAGACACACCAACAGGACGGACATGACATTCACAGACACACAATTTCATTACCCCTAATTTTGAAATTTGTCCTGGTGGAGGAACATCAAAGAGGCACCGGCTGCGGGATGTAATCAGCCATATGCTATATGGAAGGCTCTAAACCAGGGGTCCCCAAACTTTTTATCACGTCGACCCCCTCATAGAACATTTGCCTTCTCATCGACCCCCAGATTAATCGTTTAATAAAAACCAGTGCCGGATCTGGGGAGGGGGGTGTACACCGGGGTGCCAACTTCAAGGGGGCGGCCAAATCATGTTTGAAGGGCGGCGATTTAGGTCGTGGATATCTTTTTTAGCTCTACTAGTACACTGGGCGCCGGGCGGCGACAACAATGAGTTTGACCAACAATCGGGGCAGCGACAACAATGTGTTTGGCAGACAATCGAGGCGGCGACACTTGGGGTCAGACGGAAAAAATGGGAGCTGCAAATAATGTTGCAAGGAGCGGCATTCCTACAGTTCTTGTCCCGGCTCGAAAAATTCCTGGATCCGCCACTGATGAAAATTTTAAATCATTTTTGGCATTTTTGATGCTAAGCGATAAGGAGACTTGTATAACAACCCAAAGAAAGTATTTATAGTTCCCACACCTTAAAAAATCTACCCAACAACACTAACAAAAAAGGAGATATTTTACACTGTTATTATAATCGTAAAAAATAATAACAAAATTATAGATAGATGGAAACTAGCCTATAGCCGAAAGTGTCATAAAACGTAAAACACAAAATAATCATTGAAAATTTAAATCAATTATATTCGATGAAAAAAATCTGCCATTTTACGACTACTATTGAATACATTAAAAATATGTTAACATACCTTTTTATTAAAGTAGCTGATATTAGTGAGATGGATGGGTCTGAAGGGCAGCATCAAGATTACTGATGTTCGGTTGAAAATTGGTAAGTTTTAGTCGTAAATCACCACGGTTTTCCAAGTTCAGTCTGTTTCTCTGTTTGTCAAAATAGCGTTCGCGTGGCTAAAGCCAGCTTCAACCATGTATGAAGTTGGGAATGCAAGTAAGAAAGGTTCGGCTTCTGCTCTGAGCTTGGGGTATTTCGTAGCAACATTGTTATTGCTCCAAAATTCGCTGAGGTTTTTATTTTTAAACAACGCTTTGGCTTCCAGATCTACGAATATTTCAATCAGTTCATCTTCTAAGCCACGTTCATTACCTTCATTATCAATTTTAACATCAAATGGAGAAGCAAACCATTCAGGAACATGCATGTTCTCCAAGTCTTCGAAACGTGCTTTGAAGTCTTCTCTTAATTTATCGAGATGTTTAATATATATCTCCAAATCACGGTCGAGTATCTCTTCATTTTCTTTTAGTAGTCGAAAGTTTGAAAAATATTTAAAATCTTTACGTGCCAGTGAAGATTTTAACAGGTCAATTTTTAGTTGAAAGGCCATTATAATTGTTCGAGCTTGAACAATTGTAACATTTTTTCCTTGCAAACGCTTTTGTACTTCGTTAAATTTCGAATAAAGATCTGCCAAATAGAATAAGATGGTTCTTGCACTGTTTTAACTCGTCACATAGTAATGGATCCACATTCTTAAGAAACTCTGCAGACGAGTCGTACAAGTCAAGAAGCCTCTGCAAACTATCACCTCTTGACAACCACCTTACCTCAGTGTGCAAAAGTAATTGATTGAAAGGTTCATCATTTTCTTCACATAACTGCGCAAACAGTCGGGAATTTAGAGGATGAGCTTTAATTTTATTAATTGACGTAATGCACACTTTTTGAGTATCATGCAGCTCGCCACTCAATTTTTTGGCTACAAGATGCTGCCTGTGTAGGACACAGTGAACGGTACGTAAATTAGGAACCTTTCCTTCAGAAAGACGAAAAATCCTCTATAACGGCCTACCATAGCAGGTGCTCCGTCAGTAGCTACTGCAGTAATATTCCCGAAAGGAATGATGTGCTTGTTCAAATAATCTTGCAAACATAAGAAAATTGTCTCACCTTTTGAATCAGTTTGAAGATATTTAGCAAACAGAAATTCATCAACAGTGTCATTCAGGAATGGACTATGGAACCAAACAGAAGCCATGAGAAGATTTGAATTTCCGAAAGTTAACTCGTCAAGTTGAATAGCAAACTTACAATGCTGGAGCTCAGAGGTCAAAGATCTTTCCACATCATCGGCCATTTCCTCTATACGTCGCTGCACAGTATTTTCACTCAATGGTATGCACTTTAAAAATAGTTGAGAGTCTTTCTTCATAACATTTTCAATTACATCTTTTATAGCTGGTACTATAATCTCTTCACCAATAGTGTACGGTTTGCCTTTCTTTGCTATGTTAAGAGAGATGCTGTAGGATGTCCTCAGTCCTCCTTCCCTGTCAGCGCTAGCAGATGACTTCAAATATGTACTTAAATTTGGCCGATCTCTCAATTTCTCTTTTAGCATTTTGAAATACTCAATATCTTTGTTTTTCTTATCAGAATGGATCCTTTCCACGTGGTCTTTCATTTTTGCCGGCTTCATAGCATCATTGCTGAAAGTTTTTTTTCACATAACAAGCACATAGGAATAGTTTCATTAGCAGAAGATGGCACAAAACCATATTTCAAATACTCGTGTGAATATTGTCTACATTGCTTCTTAGCACTGGTAGACGACATTGTAGGTAATAAACTCAGATTTATAATATAAACAACACGATACGATCGCAGCACACAGCAGTAAGAGACGCAACATATTACCGCACGAGCTATAAACAATGCCTGTTCTTTCTCAGAGTGCATTGTTGCTACTTTTTTCTAACAATAGATATCTAGACTTGAAGGAATAATAAAATAATAATTACATCTAAAAGTAACCTATTCAATAGAATTAGATAGGAAAAAGATAAAAAAGAAGTATCTGAATTAAATGGTTTTCGGTATATTACGATATCTTCTATGTAAACGACAAAACCTACATTTAGATATACAATACATAGAGTGGAAACCATACTAGAGTTTAACAGTGCAATTTGTGTATAATGAACCAGCAGCGTTCTCTCCCCTACCTACCCTCCCTGTGGCTTTACATCTCGTCGACAGCGCGGTCATTAGAGGCGGGATGGAACTGCGGACAAGGAACTGGAAGGAATTCGGCTATGGCTTTTTGGAGGAAGCATCCCGGCATTAGCCTTGAGTGATTGGGGGAAACCATGGAAAACCCAAATCCGGATGCCTGGACGGGGTTTCGAACCAGCGTCCTCCCGAATATAAAATGCTTAAATACCCTAAGTAAATAAAAATAAAGTTTTAATACTTGTTGAGTTCATCACGTAGCTTAGATAAAATAAAATAATTCTTTCTTATCCCAAAGACGGACCTTAGAAGAGACACAATTCGTAAATTGGTCTACATTCGTTTCTCACAGGAACAACCACCAGCAAACCAGAAATGCGAGTGAAGAATAAAGCGGCGAAATCAAACAGTTTGAACGCTAAGCTTTGCTCCATTATTACCTCACCGCTTTGCGCCTCAGTATGAGTCACCGCAACAATCCAATTGGTTTATTTATTTTCGCGGCTTTGTTCTTCGCTCTCGTCGTTGCTATGTTCTCCGCTCCAGTATGTTTTCTCCTTAACACATACCTAAAGCGACTCAGGCTTCAGTAAAACTCAAATTATAACGGGGGTAGTCAGTTATTTTGGATTTTTGTTGGAATATTCCCATTTTTTTCCTAGACCATTTAACTGATCCTCTTTATTATCAATCGACCCCCTTTCGACCCCCGGGTATTAATCGACCCCCGGAGAACTCTTATCGACCCCCAGGGGTCGATACCGACCACTTTGGGGACCCCTGCTCTAAACAGACTAAGAACTGAAGTGTCCCGATGTAAATATAATATTAAAAAATGGGGGTACACTAATGACAACGATCTATGTGAATGTGGCGAGCTTCAGAACCCACAACATCTTCTGATATGCAGGAATCTCCCTGAAACCTGCAATATCGACGACCTTTACAGGGCAAACGAGAAGGCCATCAAGATTGCGGAATTCTGGTCACATTCTATATAATTGTGTTTATAGTTAATATTAATTAATTAATGTTATTTGTTTATTCAACTTGTTATGTCCTGGACACGAGAAATATAAATAAAAATATAAATACCCCTAATTTAATACATCCTTTAAAATACACGGACTGTAGGTGACACTCGTGAGTTATATTATATTGTTCATAATGAAAAAGTGAGTTTGTTTCCCGTCTCTTCGTCGGTGAATTAATTTTTAATGTCTGCCTGCTTCGATGAACGGAATTTATGTTAACAGCGAGGTCTTTAGAGACGGGAAAGGATGGGAAGGAATTCGGCCATGGTCTTTTAAATGAAGCATCCCCGGCATTCACTTGGAGTGATTTTGGGAAACCATGGATGCCTGGAACCTCCGTCCTCCCGAATGCGAGGCAAGAACGCTAAATAATTTCATGAAAACAGGTACACATAGAATTTATATCTGGAGTTTATGACGCTTTTTTTCCCGTTAAAAGGAAACATTTATGCTTTTTTATTCAAGGCAGGTATCCTCTCTAGGTATGGAAACTAAAATTTTGAAATTGACGAGTTGGAACGGCTTTTTCAATAAAAACACCGCGGCCGGACTCGAACCGGCGACCTTCGGCACTCTAGCCCCAACGCTACCAAGGTAAGTTACGCTTTCACATGGTCTATTTTTTAATTAAATACAAAGACTCAAGCAGTTTTTCTGTTCACCCAGAATGAAAACAAAATTTTCGATTTTCGTTTTGAAAACACGAGGGATTAGGCTACCATAAATGATTCTTAGATTTGTACTACGAAAACTGACATATAATAATTATTCTCATCTCCCAGCTATGCTTTCATAATGGCGAATGAATAATGTGCTTCCCTTGGAGCCATTTCGTAACCTGTCGGACTCCCGGTCAAACACGCGAGTGGCTTCGCAAACATCGAAATATTTCACGCATATTGCTACACCCGCTCCATCTAGCGACAAATGTCTTCTACCGTGTGCTGACCTCTAGCGAAAGTTATGCAAGTTATCGCACATGTCGCAACAGGGTCTCGGCGGCCGAGCAAGTACGTACATGTCGACACCTGTTCAAATACGCCTTAGGGCTGGGTTTTCCCCCGCTGGCTTTCTCTATCCTGGGGGAGTGGAATATCTGCGCCCAAAGAAATTAAGCCCTTGGGAGATGCTGCCATCTGCCAGCGGATCTGTGAACTAACGGTGCAGCGCCATCTATCCGCAGATCGGGGAACTAACGTGTGACGTCAAAGCCCGACTTCTGCCGCCATCTGTGCGGCCGGCCAAAGAACTAACGTGTGACGTCATACGACCTTGGCCGCCATTGGTCCATTAGAATTTCCCGCCATCCAACTGTGACGTCACGCGGACGAGTGGAGTCTCTTTACGGTTGTCCAAAGAGCTTATCCGGCTTGGTCCATCCTTATCTTCCTACTGTCACGGAAGAAAACTTACTTATTAGAAGTTCTTCAGACGAGGCTCATGCTGACAAACAGCAGGATGTACGAGAAGATTTAGCTATGGCTGGAACGTCGTCTGCAGTTCGATATATTGCAGAATGAAGTATACCATACATACCTCCACCGTCGGCTTTCAGAGTACAAATTATGATCATATTTCAAAATGATCGCTCACTGACTCAGCAGCCAGACTGCCAGAGATGAAACGAAAAAAATCAAATAAAAAGTCATGGATGTAATTTTCAAATATGCATTTTCGAAGAGTAATGCTAAAAGGAGAAACTTAGAAAAGAAGATGGCTTGTTTACTCTAAATCTGCATATGAAGTATATTGTTTTTACTGCTGTTTATTCAACAGAAGGTCTCGGTCTTATTTGAGAAAAGAGGATTTGATGACTGGAGCTACTTAGGGGGCGTGCATAAACCACGTAGCTCCATTTTGGCTTCCTTTGAACCCCCCTTCCCCCCCCCCCCACGTAGCACGTAGCTTTTTTCCATTTGATTCCAGAAGACATTTTGTTTCTCTAGTCAGACTATCATAAAATACATCTGGGGATAGTTAAATGACGGAAATAAATATTTACATGCTTCTGTATCTCATTTTAACTGTGACAAATATTGTGAAAGAGAAGCTACGTGGCCTGACTCGGAAACCCCCCTCCCCCCACGTAGCTTAACGTAGCTTTCCAGCCAACCCCTCCCCCCCCCCAGACCGAGCCACGTAGTTTATGCACAATCCCTTATAAGAGCGTCTCAAAACTCAAGAAACTTCCTCAAATCACCAGCATACCATGTTTGGCCGGGAGGCAGCGCGTGTATTGTGTTCGGCGCAAAAGTAAAGCGAAGTATGCAAGTGAAGTAGGCGGTGAAATAGAATAAAGACAGCCACTTCATTGTGAAGAACTGTGTTGGTGATCAAATCATTATCGAGATAGTGGAAGTGTTAACACACGCAAGAACCTGCATCTTTAGGAAAGCAAACATCCTGCAACAATTGCCGGAAGGGTCGAGGGTGGAGGAGGGATCATTATGGTTTGGGGAATGTTTTCCTGGCATTCACTGGGTGAACTTTTCATTGTGGAAGGCACGATGGATCAGCACAAGTACGTATCTGTCCTTGCGGACCATGTCCACCCCTACTTGCGAATAATTTTTCCTCAGTACGATGGCATTTACCAGCAGGACAATGGGAGGAGTCCTACAGCTCGCAGTGTATGTGCGTGGTTCTAAGAGCACCAGGATGAGTTTACCTTACTCCCCTGGCCAGCAAACTCACCGGATTTAAACCCAATCGAGAATCTGTGGGACCACCTCGATCGGGTTGTTCGCGTCATGGATCCTCAACCATGTAATCTAGCGCATCTGGCCAAGGCACTGGAGTCGGCATGGCTCAACATCCCAGTGAACACCTTCAGAAACCTAATTAACACTCTTCCTGCACGCCTAGCAGCGGGCGGTCCGCTCTGCCAAAGGTGGTTATTCTGGTTTTTGAGAGGTGGTCACATTAATGTGACTGGACTGTGTATTTCACTACACTCGTAAGTGAAAGTGGGAGTACACATGTTTACCAATAAGTTTAAACGAAACGTGCGTCGCCTATCTACCAGAGACTCCCAGCCTAGTCTACTAATCAGTTCTGTGACGCTTTCATAAGGACAATAGCAAGCGGTCACGAATCGAGTGGCTCTTCTCTGTACTTTCTCTATACTTTCGATCTACCCATTAATACGAAACGGATCCCAAATGTGGATGCACAAGAGATCTCCTTTGTTTGTTCATTACAATTTTCAAGATTCGACCTATTAATCGCAGCCTAGAATTAGCTACCTACTAACGAATTAATGTGTATGTCCCATTTCATGTTCCTTTGTACTGTTACTCTCAAATATTTCATAGAATCGACCATATCTATAACTGAATTGTTTAACTCGTATTTCTGAACAATTGGATTCTTTTTGTTAGTTATGCTCATTGTCTTGCACTTTTTACAAATTAGTGGAAGTTGCCACTCAGCGCACCATGCCAAAATAACATCCGGATCACGCTGAATTTCTAAGCAATTGGCCAAATTCTTTATTTCCCTATAAATCATCAGGAAAGAATCTAAAAATACTTTTCACTTTGTCTCCGAGATCGTATATAAAAATTAAAAAAAGAAGTGGTCCTATTATACTTCGCTGAGGTACACCCGATGTAACATCTAGATTAGAAGAACTTTCTCCTTCAACGACGACATACTGCGACCGACCCGTTAGAAAATCCTTTATCCATTCACAAAGCTGATCCGATATACCGTACGCTCGCTAAAAGGCGGTTGTATGGCACAGATTTAAAGGCATTCTGAAAATCTAAAAAAAAAAAATGCATCTACTTGTGAACCTGCATCAATAACTTTAACATGATCTTTTCTTCCGAAATCCGTGTTGATTTGATGTAAGCAAATTATTTTCATCTAGAAAATTCATGATGTTCAAGCATATAATATGCTCCATAACTCTACTACATACAGATGTTATAGACATGGGACGATAGTTTCCAGGATCACTTCGATCACCTTTCTTGAAAATCGGAGTCACTTGCGCGATTTTCCAGTCTGAAGGTACTTTTTACTCTTCTAATGATTTACTGAATATATGAGACAGAAATTGCCCGATTTCCGCCGCGTACTCTGAAAATACTCTTACTGGAATTCCATTCGGGCCCGGTCCTTTCCTCCACTTCAGGAGCTCTAATTGCTTAATGATACCTGCAGAGCTCTAATTGCTTAATGATACCTGCAGTATCTATTCGTAATGATTCCATCACCAACTCGACACGGCATGGGAAAACGCGAATACTATCCTTATTTTCATCAGTAAATGAATTTTGGAATACAGTATTTAGTACGTTAGCTTTATCGCGACTTTCATTAAGCTCGGAACCTTCACGAATTAGTGCTGGAATATTGCTGTTGGTACAATTGACGTTTCGAACATACGACCAAAATTTCTTTGGGTTTTCTGTGAGAATCTTAGAGAGAGAGTTGGAATGAAAATCGTTGAAGGACTCGCGCATTACATTCTTAATACGTCCTCTTAACTCAGCTAAGGTTTATAAATCGCTGGGTTACCCATTCCTTCTTGAACGTGCATGTATCCTTCGTTGTTTTTTGAATAATCTTTTGACTTCGCATGTGTACTACGGTGGATCATTCTCCCCTTTTATTGTCGGCTTCGATATATGTATACCTTCCCTGACTATACTTATAAATCGATGCCACATCTCTTCATCGGTATCCTTTGTTGACTTGAAGTTATGGTAATTATTCCTCAGGTAAGTTCTAAAACACTCTTTTGAGGCCTTACTGAATCTGTATCCAATCCGCTCCTCATTAATTCCATAGTCGTAATTACAGCTTTGTGATCGCTTATTCGTGAGGTCGTTGAAATGTCGGTGAATAATTCTGGCCTGTTGGTAACCAGCAAATCTAAAATGTTTTCGCTACCGTTATGACACCGCGTAGGTTCATTAGCTAGCTGCTCGAGATGATTATGTGACAACAAATCGAGATTTACTTCAGAAGCGGCCTTATCCCTGCTACCTATAATGTGAACGTAATTACGCCAGTCAATATAAGGCAGATTGAAGTCGCCTCCTAGAATCATAGCATTACCCTGAAAACGGCTATCTCTACTATTTACATTATTTCTTAACTCTTTGGCGACAGCTATTTCGGAATCGGTTGGACGGTAGAAGGCACCTATGATGAGTTTTGACCCAGCAACATTGAGTTTAATCCATATGATTTCACAGATCGTATCGACGTCTATTTCATTACATGGGAGAAATTTACTCACAGCTATACCCCACCTCAACGAGAATGTACTCTGCCTTTACGAAAAACGTGCATGCTATATTTAAAAGTTTCGGCGGAACTTATTTCCGGTTTCAGCCAACTTTCTGTACCGATAACGATATCCGCTTCTGTGCTACAAATAACGCTTTCAAGTTCCGGTTGTTTGTTACAAACGCTTCTACAGTTAATTACGAGAACTTTTAACTGTCGAGATTCTTTTACGTTCCTTCTACATTCCGGTGTTGCATCTGATTGGGTTGCCCGTAACTGAATTTCGTGTTTCGGGTCTTCCTCCCTCAGCCTAAAAAACCACCCAGTGCATTTCACACGGCCCCTGCCACCCGTGTAGCCGATTCACGTGTGTAGTGCACACCTGACCTATTAAGGGGAGCCCTACATGACTCGACCCAATGGCGAAAATCGAGAAATTTGCAGCCAATATCATCACAGAAACGTCAGAGTCTCTGGTTTAGCTCTGAACCAGAGGTCCACAATCAACTCTGTCTACGATGCTACAGATGGTTAGCTCTGCCGATATCTTGTGGCCATTGGTCACAGAGTTCCCCCTTACGGCCAGCCGCCGGAAGGAAGAGAGTATAACCTCCGATCCAAGGCGACAAGCATCATTGATGCCGACATGAGCCACAATCTGTAGTTGGCTACACCCCGTCCTTTCTGTGGCATCCGGGATGGCCTGTTCCACATCTGGGATCAGGCCACCCGGAATACACACTGAATTGACGTTGGATTTCTTCCCGAGTAATCCGCCATTTCCCTAAGGGCTCTAATAACAGCCTAACATTAGAGCTCCCAACTATCAGAATGCCCTTCTGTGTTTGCTCAGACCTAGCGGGCTAGGGAGCCGTCAACTCGCAGGATGACAATTGTAGGACTGAGTCAGTCTCCGACAATACATCATACCGGTTGGACAGTCGAACAAGTTTAGCGTCTTGGCTTTTAAGTCAGCTCGACTGCCCCCGTGTGCGGCTTCGAAGTCTAGAAGCTATACGCCAGTCCCCGACTGGCGTTCGCGGCACAGCCTCCAACTATTCAGCTTGGGTTGCAGGTCGGCTACATCAGTTCCCCCCCCCCCCCCAAAGAAACCTTTACCGTGTATGGAAGCAGTACTTACTATATAATAATTTAGAGAAAAAAAGAGCTAATTTAATTTAGAAATCCACTGTTTTATTGACGACACCAAGGTCATTGATAAGAAAACGTCGTTAAATTGCAGTGTATACATGCACAAAAAAGACTTCTAGAACATTTAATGCCGGTCATTAAAATTCGATATAGGGGCGCCAGCATAAATTAGAAAACCTAAATATCGAATCCGCAAAGCCAACTATAAACACATTCGGGAGCACGCCGGTTCAAATTAGGGATGTAACTGATATCCGCAAGTGTGAAACTTTTGTATGAAAGCCTACATCCGCTTTCGCATCCGCAGTTTTCAATGCGGATGTATGACGGATGTCTTGTTTACAATGCAATATATGTTACTCTTTCCTGTTTATAGGAGATTCTGCCCATCGTGGCTTAGCTAACAACAAAGTAGTTTTTTTCTGATGGTCTTGCAATGACTGTAACAACGAAGTGAACGGTGTTATTACCTAAGCGACAAATTTAAAAGTTTGAACTTTCATGTAAAGTAAAGCGACCTATTCACTGTCCAACTTATAGGACATCCGTAGTATGCGCTCACCCATTCAAGCTAATAGAAGGAGTCTAACAAAATGTTCCAAGCAATCCTTTCCACTCATACTTTATAGCGGCACACTATGTGTCATTATCGGACACTTGTAGGATGGTTCTTCCAATAACTTCCTCAATATCTATAGTTTATTAGACATCAAGTACCCATTTTGGTTGCCTGGGAGTCCAACAACATCCAACACATACTACATATAGTCCTGTAACCCCTTTCACGGCACACCAAGAGTTCTTTATCGATAATCGGATCATCGTAGGTCCTACAAATAGGCCACTAGAGCGGTGAGAAGGCGGGTGGCGATCATGAAACCGGGCGTTGTGGTGAGCGGTAACTCTCTGGTCCCGCATTCGGGAGGACGCGGATTCGAATCCCCATCCGGCCATCCAGATTTCGTTTTTCCATGGTTTCCCCAAATCCAGAGCGAATGCTTCCTTTAAAAGGCCATGGCCGAATTCCTTCGCGTTCCTAGCCCCTATCCTTTCCCGCCTCTAATGACATTGACGTCGACAAGGCGTATAGCCATAAGGAAAAACAAAGTGAGCACGGGGATGTGCGGTGGCGTGTCCTTGTGCTTGACGTTTCAGTTAGTTATGTAAATAATTGAATTCATTTGTAAAATCATTCCACGGTTTTGTTGTATAAACATGAAAAATAAATCAATATGGCAGTATTATGTGTAAATATACTTATAAAAAAGGTAAAATTTGGCATAAAATATATATTTATTTTGATTTTAAATTTATTTTTGATGAAGTATTAAAATCTAAATAATTATACATTTATTTTTCCACATCCGCATCTGCGAAACATCCGCAAAGATGACTTCCGTTACAACCCTAGTTCGAATCCCCGTCCAGGCATCCAGATTTGGGTTTTCCATGGTTTCCCCAAATCATTCCAGACGAATGCCGGGATGCTTCCTTCAAAAAGGCCATGGCCGAACTCCTACCCGTTCCTTGTCCCCAATCCCATCCCGCCTCTAATGACCTCGACGTCGACGAGGCGTAAAAAAACAACAACAACAAAACAACGATGGCTTACAAGGGAAAGCCGCCAATTGTAAAATTCAAATTCGGTTCATACTGTGTGTTATAGTAACTCATGGGCAGAGGTGTAATGTGGCAAAGCAGTAACATGCGCTTCTTCCTAGTTGTCAGGAAAATCAGCATTGAGATATTCTGTTGCGTTCAAATACTTTCTACGTTACGAAATTTAAAGGGTCCCGTGACGTAGCGAGCAAGCTCTGCCTCATAAGCCCGTTTTCGCCGGATCGAATGTCGCTGCTGGCAATTTTTTATTTATTTATTCAGATGTGTATACAGATAATTCCCAGCAATCAGTTTCAATAATTATGCATATAACAAGTTTTTTAAATGCCTTTTGTTGTAAAAAAAAAAAGAAAAAAAAGAAAGGAATAAAAAAGTTGGCCGGCAGAAGTGAAAACTTGAAACTATCATCATACGCGCAGCACGTCATTCTTATAGCGACAGATATACTAAATAATAATAATTCCGTGTAGTTGTGATGAACTGGTTACAGGGTTTCTACTAGCTGCGCATTCTGCCCCTGTCTTAGCCGCCTTAACCCGACAGTCCTACCAGGTACATAGGACCTACAGTTTAACGTAGAACCCGAACCACGGAAGAGTTCTGGCGTACTTTACATTACACAGCGAGCTGTGCTAGAGGTGAAAGAGGTGTAAGAAAATCCTTTCTGAGACAGGGACTCGAACCAGGGACCTTTCGTTCCCCATTCAGACACCTTAACCGCTGAATCACGAGACCTCTACAGATACACTATTAACATTAGCATTTGGCTGACGCGAACTTCTAAGATTTTACGTATCCAAAAATCGGCCAACGCGCCTAAAGAAGTTTTCACTTCAAAAACTAAAAATCTAACTTATTTCAAAAACGAAGGTTAGTCCAATCTTTTCGAAGGAGATGTACCAAGCTATTGTGTCAGAGGCAGGAAGGCCAATTCCTTTCCTCAGGAGCCTACAGTTAGATTAGCTGTATACTCTATGTATATGCAAACCATACAGCTAATTTAATATCATGAAGTGAATTTATACAGGTTATACTTGTAAATCTCTACTATATAATTTCGTAAGTTCACTCATTCACTCACCTCGATAGTTATTGGCTGGAAACCGTTTCACGTGTCAGCCTTCGCTCGCAAAACGGCGATTAGAGATACCACTAGAAGAAATTCGTTGTTATGTCTACAATTTAATAGCTAAGCAACTGTACCAAATTAATTACCTCAATACATTCATTAAGTTTGATTTTCATAGCGTTTCATATTTTTTAAAAAATATTGATAAATTTTGCGGCTGAAAAAACTGGATCTGCTTTTCAGTAACATGTTGCTAATTAAAGCAACTTATAAAACTTTAAAAACATTAAATTACTCATGGTCTCTGCTGTAACTACGAATGTCAATTGTCATTCCGGCTTAGGATAATTTCAATTTAATTAAAACTTTCACTAACGTTGCTGCTTGACCAAAGTTTGTGCATTACAATCTATTTGATTTTTAGGTATTTTACTGACAACTTTCTTTAATGATCTTAATACATGTTCGCTGTACGTGAGTTATTAGGTTATTTTAAGTGGACATGTGACCAAATATGTTAACGAATCAACTATTCTGGCAATTCATTTCTTCGCAGTTGCTCAACTGTTTAATAATATGGGATGTGTATTAAGTTCTCTGGCCGTTACAGATATTAAGACCAATGATTACGAGTGTTTGTCCAGTCTCAATAAAAAAACAACGTGATGCTTTCGAAGCAAACAGGCACTTTTTAAATGTTTCAGAGTGAACTTTAAGGGACAAATACAAGTCATTTATGTATTCAAGCAATTATTATACGCTATTGCGCTATCGTCCCTGTCCATGTTTAATACCTGCCTCTATTAATACTTCTGAGTTCTTCAAGCTCAGAGATTTTATCCATCCTGATACACGGGTTAAGTTTATATTTGGTCGAATGAGGTCAACCTGTTATAATCTTTCATCCTAAAAACTGGAACTATTCTAGTACCGTGACGGTACACAAAAAACGGTCACTGGCTTACACTAGTAGCCAATAATATGAAACTTTATGTAGAATAATTGTAGTATAAGGAACCAACATAATAGTGTGCATATATTCCAACATTGTAGGATGAATAAATATATAATATTTAATCATGTATACAGATATAATTACAACAATTATAGTCACAATTGATGATGCCCATCACAAAAGGGCGAAACGCATCTGGTGAAAGAAATATTCATAAAGAAAAGTTGTTAATAGATGGAGTTCAATTTGTAAGCATGGAAGAACAAAGGCCAGTGCGATTGCACATAATGTTTTAGGCCCGCCACCTGGTACTCAATCGTTCGAAGTTCTTCAAAATGGTAAGATTTTACAGCCCAACTACAAATTTAAAAACCCGCGTATATGATTTTTACGAATATGCGAATTAAACCGCATCAGCCATGTATAAAAATTCAGTGACACGACTGAAGGAGAGCAAAACTAATACAAAACATCTTATTAGTTACTGTGCAGACAACACAGATGTGAACTTTAGTGACGCAATTCAGTTTTCCAGTTACTGCATGATGATAATGACAAAATTATATCAGCGAGATGTCTTGCACACATTTGCATAATAAAGTAAAATATGCTCTAAAGTAAGTTGGAGTGAATATGACTCTGAGATTTTTTCCTGAAACCGCATAGTCGTTTCTTATACTAAGCAACACGTGTTCAAGCTTTTACAGACTTTTATGAGACGCAGAAATCTGAATTTGCTTCAGTGCTGCGACCAGCGAAAACGCGATGGTTGTCACTTCTCCCCGCAGTTGAACGTCCCACGAAATCATTCCACATCCTAAAAGATTAATTATTATCTATGGGAGAAACCGAATGTCCCACTGCGCTGTGGATATTCTTTAACCCTTTCGCGTCGGCTGCTCCTGGCTGCGAGGTAGCCGCGGGGACGGGAGCCCCGCCCCGCCGGCCCGTCCCCTCAGCGGGCACTCCTCGCCTGGTATTTACGGCTCACCCCTCCCCGGTTTCGCGTCAATTTTACGCTCATTTTCAGAGGCTTAATTTGTTTAAATTGACTCGCTTTATTTAATTATATATCAAACTATAATGAAACTCACTTATTGTTATTTTTTTATGAAAAGTGCTTGAAATTGTAGAAGAAACTTTTTTTCGTATAACGATACTAAAACTTTACGATACTAAAATAACATTAAATTTGTTTTTGTTTTTTTTATTATTATTTATTTATTTATTTACAACTCAAAATGAAAAAGTTTTTCCTCGTTTTTTCGCAAAAATAATAAAAAGATATTTCTTCTTGCTAGAGGTTCCCCTAATTCCCGCTAGGATGAGGTACGGGCGCTGAAAATAAACTGGCTTCCCGTCCTGTGGGGCAGAGAGGCGCTGGCAATATAGTGGCGTCCAGGCCGCTAGGCCCGCCCGCGCCTCTGGCAGTAAAGTGGCGTCCAGTCTTGGGAGCCCACCCCGCCATTTGTCAATATAGTGGCGTCCAGACTTGAAAGGGTTAATTCTGAAGAAACAGAACCCTACCTGGCTTTTTCCAAAATGCACTGAAGGTCCCACAAGTTGCCGTATTGAGCCTTGAAAACGAGACATTGATGTTTTTCGAAGGTAGCGATATAATGGTCAGACTCACTAACAAACTGAAGTAACTGAGTATTGAAGATGAATTTGTAGAACTTGTAAGCTTCATGGGCGGCAACTTGTTGAAAAATTTGCCTGATGAAACAGTTTTAAAAATAAAAAGTTTGTTTTGCTTGGTACAGAAATGTTTTAAATTGCATAGAGACCAAATACGAATTCAATGAGAGCAAATTCGACTTATTCAAGCCACTTTCTCTGCAAGATGACTCTTTCACTTACGCATCACTGGTTAATATTATTGAAATTGAAATGTTTTTGGAAATGGATTAACTTTGTGAGGAAGATTGTAACGTTAAAGACGAAGTGAAGGCAGCAGTGCAGAACAAAGACCTAATACTGCTACAGAAATGGCACAATGTATTATTTCAAATGAAGATTTTGTCAAACCGCAAAAAATATTTGCTTTCATGACAACAACATCGATTTCAAACAAGGCAACTGATAGGATATTTTCCCATGCTAATACAGTTTGGTCTGAGAGGTGAAACCGATTATCACTTGAGCATGTCAAAACAGAGATACAAATGTTTCTTGTCTTGTAGCGAATTTTATAACTAATTATAAAAAACAAAAGTATGCTAAAAGCAGTCAAATCTAACACAAAAGGCAATTAATAAAATATAAATAGTGTATGTTTATAACAGCATAAATAGTACTTAAAATTCAACTTCAGAATACATTTTTTTCCACAATATTTTGTTACTTGTTCTAGGAAACAAGTTTGACTATTATTATAACGCTTAGGTATAAGATTCGCAAGTTCTTATCATATAATAGATACCTTTAGAAATTACCCGTCCTGCCTAAATTATAAAAAATTAACGTGAATTATACAAAAACTTTTTTTTACTGTCCCGATTTGTAACCTTGAATCCCTGCTGTGTGCGGTAACGCTCTGGCTTCGCATTCGGGAGGACGCAAGTTCGAATCAGTTCGGCCATCCAGATTTTGGTTTTCCGTTGTTTCCCGAAATTACTCAGGTGAATTCCGGGGTCGTTCTTCCAAAGGCCATGGTCGAATTCTTTCCCGTTCCTTGGCTTCAGTCATTTCCCTCCTCTAATGACAGCATCATCGACGAAGTTTGGAAAAAACACAAGCAAAGAAGAGATTTATCCCATTGGGCCGTAGTTTGGGTACATTACTTTTGGGCATTACTCACAGTGCACTTCAATAAGAGTATTTTGTGCGATGCGAAAATAAAGTTAAAGTTTAAAGATTTCGCAAAAATTAGTTGAAAGTAAGATTTTTAAATATCTTTGTTGGTACGTATTTACTTATATTTTCGTACTCATATTGTTCTGTAACAATTTGGTAATTAATTTAAATTCCGTTTTGTAAAGTCGCTTCCAAATATATGTGTGAGGATCAATAATATTACTAACTAATTTCTGAGTAGTGAATTGTATGTTCTTTCCTTCCAAACATAATTGTTCTATGAGATTGTAAGTTTTAAAAAAAAATATTGACATAGTAACTAAGTAGTAGGCGTACCGCGATTCGTTAGACACAGTTTTATTGTGTTGATGAAGGTGTTCGTTACTATTAATTTGATTCATTTCAGGACGTTAGGCAAAATCTCGGTAAGAAAGTTGAGCAGTGATGTATAATCTTATTTCTCGTTGGAGTTGCTTAATTGGGAACGGAATGTTTTGAAGCATTTGCTACATATGTACCGATTCTATTGGAGTTGCTTAATTGGGAACGGAATGTTTTGAAGCATTTGCTACATATGTACCGATTCTATTCGCTGATATTTGTCGTTAATATTGCCACTGATTACACTTTTTTGTTTTCTAATATTGTTAGAAGCCTTTCGTTCCAGAAAGCGCGATACTTCTATAAATTGTATTTTTCGTTAAATTATGAACAGACAAGTGATTAGAGTGCAATCATTTGTTTCTATAATTAAATCTTGCTGTTTAATGTAATGAAGAATTGCATTTCTGTTTTAGTCGTGAAAGTTTGCACCATTTTTTATTTTTTTTAAGCTGAGCGATATTTGCAATGAATACATGTCGCAGAGGTGTGCGAGCTAGTATTCGGGAACTCCTTACCATCTCCCCCTCCGCTGTGGATGACTCTTTAATTGGCTATGTAACAATGCATCCCACTTTAGTCCTTCTAGGAAATGACCGTATAGTGATGAGAAGGGATCACAGAGATCTGAAGGGGAAAGTTAAGCTGCTTGCAGGGGGTGGAACTGGCCATGAGCCGTCTGAAATTGGGTTCGTCGGTGAGGGTATGCTTACAGCTGCTGTATTGGGTGATGTATTCACTACCCCTCCCTCATCTACCATACTGCGTGCTATTCGTGAACTAGGAAAGGATCATGTTCCAGGTGTCATGCTGATAGTAAAAAACTGTACTGGCGATCGCTTGAATTTTGCTGTTGCAATGGAGAAAGCCTTGAATGAAGATATAAAAGTGAAAATACTTGTTGTAGGGGAAGATGTGGCTAATTTAGAATCCGAACGTCAGAATACCCACCGTGGTCTTGCTGGAACTGTTTTGATACATAAGATAGCAGGAGCAATGGCAGAAAGTGGCCACAGCCTTGACGATATACTTTCCTTATGTCAGTCAATTACTACAAATAATTTAGCCACTATTGGGGTAACACTGAGGTCAAAATCTGCATCCGAACGCGACATTAACATCGAACATACCGATTCTGATGAAGAGTTACAGTTAGGTGCAGGTATTCATGGAGAGCCAGGATTGAAGCATTTACCTTATAAATCTCCTGTTCAGGCAGTTAAAGTGATGCTGGATCTTTTGGAAGTTTCATCGTTGCCAAAAAATGAGAACTGTGACCCACAGATTCCTCTTGTTATTCTCATTAACAACATGGGAGCATCTGCAAAGTTAGAGGAGAATTTATTCGCTTTTGAAGTACTTGAGCTTCTTCAGCATAAGGGCTACAATGTGATTCGTACTTATTGTGGCACTTTCTTCACTTCACTTGCAACAGCTGGTTTTTCAATAACTGTCCTTCGTGTTACGAGTGCAGATATTCTGGAGTATTTGGATGCAAATGCTTCTGCCCCTTGTTGGACACTTAACACTGATCGTAGGGTGCTTGAAAATTTGGGCGATGAATTTTCAATTAGGATGGAAGCTCGATTCCAGGAAGAAGAACAGAGAGAAACAGAATATGAAATAATGATTGATGAGAAATCAGCACTATCAGTTTTGCAGGTGGTATCATTTGCTGCAAAATCATTAATTGCCTGTGAAAAACTGCTTAATTCATTTGATGGTTATGGAGGTGATAGAGATTGTGGTTCTAAGCTTAAAAGAGGAGCAGAAGCAACAGAAAAAGCTATTAAATCAGGTCAATTACATGCTCAGAATTTCTTTGTTTTACTGCGGGAAATGAGTGACATTGCTAACAATGTAATGGGAGGCATGGCAGGAGCTTTATACAGCATATTCTTTGAAGCAGCATCAAAGGTAAAATATAAGTTTAGTGATTGTTATTATTGTAACTTGCTTGTTATAATTATTATTAAAGGGTGAACTATAATGCTGTGATAAGGAAAAAAAAAACAAGTTTTCTGGGCTATCCCTTAATCATTTCTAAGCATGCTTATTACAAAATAAATACATTCAATTCTTCATTTGGTTGCTAACTGTGTTCTTTCATCATTTCAAATGATCAAGTATATATGCAGTAATATGTGATTATAGAAATTTTGATTTTTGAGTGACAATAACAGCAGAAGTTCTGGTTAGATTGGGATGTAGCCTGGACCCGAATGATAGCTGCCACTCATTATTACAGCATAAGGCATGTGGAATTTACCTTTTGTTAATAACTTAAGATGTTTTCTCAGCGCGGTGCTACTGATGGAAGTAATTCGAGTTTATTGCGCTCTGTGGGGAATGTAGCAGGATTAAAGTTAACATTATGTTTCCTATATTTATTTCTAAATTTAAATTAGACCATTTTAATTCAATTTCATGTAAGTAGCTCCAACTGTATTGAGATGTATACAATCAGTAGCCTAGATTTTCATCCTAAGCAAGTAAATCACTTTAACAAAATTTCGGGGGTTCTACGATAACCGTGGCGCCACAATTTGATGATGGATTCTTTGTAACTCGCCGATACAAATTGAAAGTAAAGAATAATTTTTTTTTTTTTTTTTGTTATTTCGCTTAGTTCTCGAGATATCGTATCTGAAAACTAACGCGGTTAGGTTAAAATGCGGCAAGGACCAGAAGAAAAAATTCGCCATAGCCAAATTTGCTGATGAATTCGTATGTAATTCGACAATCAAAAATAAAGAATACATATTTTTGATATCTCGCTTAGTTCTCGAGATATTTTATATTAAAAGTGAGGAAGTTAGGGACAGATCCGGCCTGGACCAAAAAAACTATATCTACAAGGTGGAAATGCAATATAGGTGTTTTATTTTCTTCCTAGTGCTTGTTGTTAGGTTGAAATTCGGCCTGGACCAGAAGAAAAAAACGTCAAAATGCACAAGGAACTATACCTATAACTGATTTTTGACATGCTATATCTCAAATACAGAGCGTGATGTCAAAAAATTTAATTCTTCATTTTCGATTTGTTTTGTCACGTTCTATAAGAATTCATCATCAGATTGTGGCACCACGGTAATGATAGAACTGCCAAAATTTCAAATGGAAAATAAATTTATTACCTTTTTCCACGATATAAATGTGAAATGCAATTTAAAACAGGAAGCAGATCTGTTAGAAAGTAGCTTTTTTTACTTTTTTTTTTTTTTAACCAGTCTTTTTAAACTATGGCTTATAATATAAGTCCAAATGTGTAAGTGTTTTTTATTTAAAAAAAAAGGAAATATACCACTGGAATTGAAATTAATGGAACCTATAGAGTTATTTTACAAATTGTTATTTTTTGAATTTACCATTAGTTTCTTTTTCTAGATTAGAAAGTGACAAAATCTGTGTACTGTACAAACAAAACATGGTGATGAATGTATGTCAGCTGTTTATTCAACAACTCATGTACATACATGTCAATCTAAAAGTCTTCAATGTTAGTGATCAGCCCCAGCCACATATAAGTACCAAGCTAAAAAAAAAATAATGGCGTATTTATCCATTGTCAGAACACACTACTAGGACAAAGATATTCCACCTACCTTAGTTCACAGATTTATAATAAATAACCTGCAGCTGTTATGAATAATACAAAGTGCACCCTGAAGAAACATCTCTCCCCACGACTTTTTAAAAAAATATGACTCAGTGAATGAACTGATAAACTTTCATCACTCTGTATAAGAATAATATGATATGATATGCATATGACATGTCTATACATGTTTTTTGTTACTAATAATTTCTACATGGATCATATGCATGTAACTTGCTTATGTTTTCACAATCTACATATATATGTAGTAATTCATTACTCTGTTGATTATTTAATTCAATTTAACTGTAATGGGCTGCACGTTCTGGAAATTTGGTATCAAAAGGGGTGGAAGTAAAAATGGGAATGCCACAGGACTGCATATAGGGATCATTGCTGTTCAGTATTCTAATGAATGATGTGTTGGTGGTGTACAGTCAGAAATTAGGTTGTTTCTTGATGATATAATGTCACATCTCGTTATTGTTTGTTGAAGACATGAAATGTAAATATCTTAACAACTTAACATTTGATGGTAAGTGAACTCAATTGGGTAGACGATTGGGAGAAGTTTCAAAATCTTTAATTTATTGGAGAGGTTGACAAGGGAAAGTACCATAGAAATCAGGGATTTGGGTTACAAAAACTTGGTCAGACCATTGCTTGAATTTGGTGGAATAGGCAGGAGAGGTGGCATAAAGAAGTTTTGTTTCTGAAATTTATCACAGGATGTGATTGGCAAGTGATATGATTCAGGAGCTGGGATGGGATTCATTGGAAGCCTGGAGATGGGTGAAGAGACTGCTGGGAATGTACAAAGTGTATATTGGTGGTGAGGACCAGTTAGATATTGGTATAAGAAATGGGAATAGTACATGGAAGGGGAGAGATGACCATCACCACAAGTTGGCACCTGATTTTCGGTGTACTAGGGAGTGCGAAAAAGTTTTTTCTTAGATAATGGAGACGAGGGACTGGAACAAATACTGACAGAAATAATGACCAACATATCAGAAACACTGAAAGAATTTAAAATTAACAGTAATAAAGTGGAAGAGTAGTTGCGAAGTTTTATTGGAATCAATGAATTTTAAGATTAAAAATAATAATAATTTAAAAAATGTTGGATTAGAGAAGCAAGCCTGTAGTGAAATTTCATCTGGACCTTGTGCTCCATTACAATTATATAAATTAAAAAGTCCTGACGATAACCTCAGTGCGGTTAAATTCCATCTTAAATTAATTTACAGTTGATGTGTAACTTAAAAGGCTTGCGTGATGAGTGTATTCAGTTGATTGATTTCAACAATTTAAATCCTTTTTATATAAAAAAAATGCACGGGATACAATATAGCCATCCAATTCATTTGCTTGTATACATTTTTGTGTTCCAATTGATAAAGTTTAATATAAAAAGTCTTATCAGCTAAATGGAATATGGTATGTGATGTATGTAAACACTAACATTTTGTGCACCATGTCTAAAGGCAGTATCTGTGTAAAATAAAGCTGTGGCTGTGACCAGTTTTGACACATCTTTATTTGTGATGACTCAGTGGCAAATTAAATTAATAAGTAAACACTACCATAATTCACACATAATTCTAATGTAATATTAAATAACTTAAAACTAAGATTTCATTTGGAAACCATTAATAGTTATTAAACCATTCAATATTTAAATATAAATTTAGTAGATGAAAGCACTTATGATTCCAAAATTGAATTTAGTTGAAATGATGTTGGAAAACATGAAATTTCATGAAAATTTCACTAAGTTGTCAATTCAAAGAAACATTATTATTCAAAGCCCATTTAGAACGATCCTTCACCATCAGGAAAGACTTCAGGTATTATCTTGGTTCTCTGGGTGGAGCTGCATCAGTTTATTTAAACCTAATGTTTCTGCCATTGTGCTATGGCTTTCATCAGACGACTGCTGCGTCAGTTGCCGCTATTGCCTAATATAGTAGCAGGAAGCGAGCGCGTTCGCTAACAGTCCATGACGTCATCACACCTGGTGTAGATGGTAGGATGAGGTCTTTCGCCTTTGGTTTTCCTGAGCAGGTAGGACCAAATATGGTAAAGTTGCAACCCACTATCAGCATTCATGTTGCTCAGCCGTTTCTGTATTTCCAACACTTCTATTACACGCCTAGGCCGCCATCTGCTCTCAATGGGTATAATGCTGGTCTTGACAAATAATATTGAATGCCCACTATCGGCCGAATGTAGAACTACAGCGGACTTGCTTGCGCCGTTATTTTTCAGATGCCTGACGTGCTCATTTATAGTGTGTCCAGTTTCGCCTTGCTGCAACTACAGGGAATTTCATACACTCCTGGTTATTGCAAATGATCCCTCTTTATTTTTAACGCTAGTAAGGAAGTTGGATAATTTCCTAGGGGCCTTGTATATGGGACAGATGTTTTTCTTAAGCAGACAACCAATCTTATCTGTCACTCCTCGGATGTACGGCAGGATGGCCAATGCCTTGTCAGGTGGTTTGTTGTTCTCCACCAATGATGCTGCAGTGCGAGACAAAGTGGAGCGGTTAAGGGATGCCAAGGCTTTATTAAAAGCAGCTGCGCTATAGTTATTGGCTAGAAATGTCTCCTTTAAATTTCACTTTTCAGCGGCCATAGCTTCATCACATACCATGGATGCGTGGAGAGTTAAAGATTTTAAAATTACGCTCTTGATCGATGGATAATGGTGAGAGTCAGTGTGGAGGTACCAATTAGTATGTGTTGGTTTCCGGTATACTCGGTGGTCCAAGGAGCCATCATCATTTCTTGTAACTAATACATTCAGGAATGGGAGCTGGCTGTCGATTTCAATCTCCATAATAAAATTGATCTTGTCATGGACTGTTTAAATGACTGAAGAAGACGTGAAGGACTCTATTCCATGGGTCCAGATGAGAAACGTGTCATCCACATATCTCAGCCATAGCAATGGTTTCAAGGAGGAGCTTCAGCTTCAGCTTCAAAAGCTTCCATAGTCAGTGACTAATGTGGGCAGTGGGCTTCCCCTAGCGGCTCCTTCCTTCTGTTCGTAGAAGTGGTTCTTGTACTGAAAGAAGGTCATTCTCAGGCAGAACTCAGTAAGTGAAGCCTATTCCAGTGGCAAGTTGAGTGATTCTGATCGCTCTCTCTAATTATATCAATGACTTTTGGCACATTGGTAAAAAGTGATGTGACATCGAAGCTGACAAGAATATCATTTTTCCCTAGTTATCTGTTCTTGATGATTTCAATGAAATAGGAGGAATTTTTGATGGTGGAGAAACAGTTCCTCAAACTCTTCAACTTTTCTGCTAAATATCTGGCCAGTGGATGTGTAGGAGATTGAAAAGCGCTGACGATAGGTCTCAGAGGTACACTGTCTTTGTGGATTTTGGGAAGGCTGTACAATCTAGGAGGAAGATTGTTGGAGGTAGTTAAAATCCTCTTCACCTCAGTTTCAATTAAGGTTGTTTCACATATTTTGATGGCTACGTGGCATCTAATCTTTTGTAGAGGATTGATTTTTAACTTCTCATGTCTTCCTATAACAACATCTCCACCTTTCGATGGTGTTCATCAGCATACATGACAACAGAAGCGTTGCCTTTGTCAGCAGGTAAAATAACTATATCTTCCCGCTCTCTTTCAATTGACGCGGGGCATTATGTCCTTCTCGAGTGAAATTTGGTGCAGGTGGCTTTGCATTTAATAAAATCTTCACCGTGGTGCTTCAGATTTCATAAGCATCATCAGCTGTAAGGTATGAAACAGAAGACTCCACTGCAGCAATCACCTCGTACCCTAGGTGGATAATATTTTTAAATCAACCAGATAGTTTGGATCACTAAGACAGAAAAGGAACATGAGGCTTGAAACCGGTGGTAGTTTTACGTTTTTCAATTACTCCCTTTTATATTGGCTATCACGAGAAATAATAGATATTAACTAGGGCAGTACATTACAGGTAGACATTTTCTGTCATATTTTCTTTCTTCAGATATCATAGCATTATTATTATTATTAAATCACTGAATAGAAAAGAACACAATATGCAATTATGAAATATGTTCATATGATTTGTAATTTAATGATTGTCTTAGGCTTTAAGAAAACAGTTGTTGCTTGAAGATTTCTCAAGCATTTGGTCAGACCAATTGGTCATCGTTCAATGAATTTTCAATAATGTAATATGCCTCATCTTCAGGTTACTTGCATGAGGAGTGCAGTCCGAATAGTGACTGTCATGCTGGATCTGTAGGGATGATATTTATACCTGTCATCCCAACCCCTCTGCACCCACTGTATGCAAATGTCATGCGAAGTGTCAGTTGCGATCGTGGGGGTGGCCCACTCCTGGATGCTCATCAGTAATCCTCAGTCTACATACAGCTTTCATAACGTACCGTGTGAGTGCGGAAAAGCAAATGTCAGACAGATCATTCGCATGACTGAAGAATGTTGCACAGAACACAAATGGCACACAGGCCTACAGCAGCCATCAAAATCGGAAATTGCAGAACATTGCCTAGAAACCCGCCATACTGTCAAAAATGAGGACACGGAAGTTCTGAAAAACACATCCCACTTTTGGGACTGGGTATACGAGATAGCCATTGAGATAGTGCTAGAAAATAACCTGATCAACAAGGACAGTGGGTTCCAACTAAGCCAAGCTTGGAACCCAGCACTAAAACAGCTCCAAAAACCACAGAGCCATGGCGCTGAGCTTGATGAAGGTGATGCACAGAATGAGGGCCACTGTTTGATGCCCAAGAGCAAGCCACCCCCACTACTCTGACTGGTGCACTGCATGACAGCTGCAGTACTAGTGGGATGACTGGTATAAATATTGCCCCCATGGGTCCAGCACAGTAGTCACACTTGAACTGTGCTCCTCATGCCAATCAGCAGAAGTAACTGGAAGATGGTGGCACAAAAAGCTATCGAAAATTCATTAAACAATAACCAACTGATGCGGCCTCAATTCCCAAAAAATCTTCAAGTAATAGATTTTCTGGAAAACCTATGATTACAAAAAAAAAAAATTAAAAAAAAAATTGTTGATTTGAGATAAGCAAGTATTTTCAACAGCTTTCCAGTACTTACTTCTTTTTATTAATCAATACAGAGTATTTAAGTTCTGCAACATTTTTGTTCGTTAGCTTGAAATTTCTTTGTTTTAATAACAATATTAATATGTATCTTTTAAGTTACTATGGATAGGGTTTCTTCATATCAGAAGATTCAAAGCAATAACTGTAAAATAAACATGAACATACTAAATCAACAGTGCAAATCATGTGACAGGCATTCCATAATAATGAAGAAGTCAACCCTGCCAGTGAAGAAGCTTGGCTGTTGGCTTTGGAACTGGGTACAAATGCAGTTTCACTTTACGGCTGTGTTGTACCAGGTGATGGAACCATGGTTGATCCTTTGGCAGCGGCTGCAACTGTATGGAGGAATCTCATACAGTTGAATGATACTGAAGAAACTAGTAAAGTAGACTGGGAAAGAAGGTTGGGCAAAGTAGTGGCTGCAGTGGAACAGGCTGCCTCAAATTCTGCAGCCATTAGGAAACACACAGGAAGCCTCATAGTGCCTGATCCAGGGGCACATGCTGTATATCTCTGGTTCAAGGCTGCTTATCAAGGAGCCTGTCTACTCTTCTAACAATTGTGTCTTTCAATATTGTTTTAATTTTGTGAAATATAAATAATCATTAGTCTTATTTGTAGTTTTATTTCTCAAATGGCTTAATTTTTAGTTACTTGTCCTCCTTTTATGTGTACTAAAATATTTTTTTCTCCAGTTTGCTCTTAAATATAGCACTATACAGTATTCTTCAAGAGAAAATGATATTTAAAACATTTTAAATATTTTATTACAAAATTATGCATGAGGAGAAAAATTTGCATATGGGAATCAGTTGGTTTCATTGTGCAATAATCAGATTTGTGTGAACAATTTTGTGAAGTACCCATTCCTATTACATAATAACATAAAAATCAAAGTAGTTAGCAATACTTTCTACAGTGAAATTAACACACCACTCTTTTACCATATGCTTAGACAAACCATATTTCAGTTTATACTGCTGTATTTATTAGCATCTAAGCCTGTCAGAAATGACGGGTTGAATGGAGTATTTTGGCAAGTAATTTATCCCTGTTGCTTAATTGTTATAAAATAATGCTCAGTAGAATTTATACACTGTAGCAGAAAGTTACAGTTGTAATCCAGAATTGTTATAAAATTACACTCATTACATTTCCTCATGCCTTAGGCTGTACCAAAAGGTTTGTTGTAATCCTGGTCCAGGTCAAATTTCAATGTAACCACAAGCGTTGCCACCAGAAAATCAAAGGTGAAATAATACATTCACTGTATTACATGTTAATGACATGCATCGTGATATAAACTCGATCCAAAATCTTCACGAGTTCCTACATTTTTATATTTCATGATTCAAATCCATATTACAATGTATGAACAGCTAAAGGTGGCCACTCATGAGTGATCAATCAGGCACCAGGCCATTTGGCAACATTCCATTTAGCCTCGGTCCAGACTAGGGGGTCACACACGACAGAGCCACGCCGAGCCAGACCAGTTCGTGCAGTGCAGGGGCTAGCACGCTGGTCTGGCATTTGAAGGGTCACCGGTTCGGGTCCACGCTAGGGCCTGGCTGGTTTTATTTTAGTGTTGTGTTGTCCTTAGAATTGTGTCATAAAATAACATGAAAGAAGTCTGATACAATTCTTAGTACGATATAAATTGGAGTTGGCTAAACGGGCACATAGAACCAAGACATTTTTCAAAAAAAAATTGTTAGGATGGGTACTGGTTACGGAAAGTTTTAAAAGAAAACAGCAGTCATTTCAAACAATTTTTTCGATTTTAATTTTATTTTACAGGGGAAAAATTAAATTATTCTTTAATTAATTCTTAGAAACAATAGTCTTACACGATGAAAATTAGTAAGAACGTATAAAATACAAAATACAGTGGTGTAAGTCACTTTTACTTGCTTTCTAGAAATTAGCATAATGCAAAAGATACTGTAATAAATTCTGGAACATAAATATTGTAATATTGTCATTTTTGTGATGTCACCTGGAATCAAATTTAGCACAGGTTAGAACTGATTAAAGTCTATAAAATGGTTACATTTTACTGCTGACAAAAATGACTTAAACTAGTGTTTATTAAAAAAGTGAATGAACACACTAGGGTGTATGACTTACACCGGTGTATTTATAACCAAAACTGATATGTGGTGAGATTGCGTAATGTTACTTGAATTGTTTCTTTAGAATCAATTATGTCATTAGAAATCCTATGCGGAAATGCGCAATAAGTCAGCATGCAGAATACCTTTACACAGTGAGCACGCAGGATGCGTTTATGTCTGGCTTATACCACTTTGCTGATAAACAAAGCAGGTGTTTCATTCATCAGTGGAATTTCCAGTTCCTCCTGTTGGAAGCTGAATGAAAATCTGACTTGCTTCACATTTTTTACTACCAGATTGAGAGATTGATTTATTTACATATGGTTTCGGTGTCTTTTTTTATTTAAAATTTGACTGACCTACACCATTGTGACTTTAAACCTTACAAATCAAACCTATCTCTGTGATATAAAAAATTCGTAATCTTTATTTGAAGCCCCGGCCCAAGCTCATATTTTCGATCTTTCAGAATTGTTTTTGGCGTTGCACTAATTTGCTATTAATGGTGATATTTTTTTGAAAAAAAACTCAGTGTACAAGAATGAAAGGACTAGGGTGAAAACGACGAACAGATGAAATTCTATGAAGTTATTAGCCATTCTAAACTAACTATTGGGTTTAATCTGTAGATAGAATAAAACTATAACCGGGAGATATTCTTTTTTAAAAAATGAGTTCGGGTACTATTAAAGCACTACAGGAAAGAAATGAGCTGTATTTTTTTAATTTGTGTCTGTCTGAAAATTATGAACACGATTAAGGCAAAAAATTATTTGTCAGATTTTGACTGGGTTTCGCTTAAAGTAGAGTCCATGGTCCCGTGAGTAAAATAAGGTAAGTTTCATTTTGATGTGAAGTCGGGAAGCTGAGATATTTAAGACTAAAGTGTCTACAAATTAGTGTCCACTTTTCGTTGCATGGGTTATCCCACTCCAGTCGTGGTGGGGATAGCCTTCCTGACTGTCGGTTACCTGGGTTGGCGGATTTTGGAGCGGCCGAAAATCCAACAGGGCCTGCCGAGTCAAGCCAATCAGTCTGAGCTGCCCCACACACGATGAGTTTTGGGTTGGTGCTGGGCCATATGGCTTGGTGGCTCATCCGTATGTGGTCGTCTTAACACAGCTACATGCAGCTGAAATATGATGTCAATCAAAGCAAAGTAAATCAACATTCATTATTCCACATAATATTAGTTTTAATTATGGTCTAGGCTACATAGCTCACAATCAGTGTGGAACTTCTTTCATTCAAATGAAATAGCATGGCACTCATTAAAATAATAAAAAAAACTTAAATTGCTTATGCCTGTAATATCAAGTGACAGTTGTAATTATGATCCAGGCTAAATTTCAATCTAATCAAAAATTCTTCTAACATTGTTGCCCAAAAAATAAAACACACACTTACAAATCTGTGGGTTAAGAATTTATAGAAAACATCTATATCCAACTAATCTAAATAAACAAAAAGTAACTAAGAATATTAATAATATGTTAATTTAAACACAATACATATTTTTGTTTCCATGTTTTGGCAAATCGTTTCTTTGCAGATGTTCAACTAAACAGAAATGTTATTAAATAACTGCCATTATCTCTGCTACGTAGAATCTGGTCATTTTTAGTTCGGCAATGTAGGCTGGGTGCATGACGTCACGGCATGATTGACATAGCTGCACAGTCACCACAATCGGCGTTTTATTAGTGTAGGTGTTCAGAAGCCTCTTGATATCTGCTAATCATACTACTACTAGCAAAACTCTGTTGTAACTTAGGTCATAGTACAGCCAATGGGGGACAGCTAATTTCTCATTCCATGCCCTGAGGCCATCTGATGTATTTGTTTTGCACATTTTATATTCAGCAATTATATCATACTGCAGCCACTGGAGCACACAAACAGCTAGCTCCTCATTCTGTACCCCGAGGCCATGTTCTAATCTATTTTTTTAGAATAGACACATTTAATAATCATATACTAGTAGAACTAAGTATCTGCCAGTGATAATGTGTGTGTTAAAGTGCTATCACACTGGATCAGGGAGATACAATTGGTCTAGGTTCAAAACCCAGGCCCATCATACTGCCCGTACTGGTTGTCATTTCTAGAAGGTTTCCCATAATGGCCAAGGCAAATGCTGGGATATTCCTCAATCTCAGCCTCGCACACTAACCATTTCACAAACAAAAATACTCATATCATGGTGAACTGAAATTACCCATCTTGCAGAGAGATGGCAGGATTTTAGCTCACCCATTATAATAAGTTGAAGGGGCTGGAAAATATGTGTAGAAACTCCATCATTCAAGGCAAGCCAAACAACCTTCATGTCACTCACAGCACTAAAAATGCCATATGTACAAAATGTAAAAAATAAAACTAATAGCTACATGCAAGTAATTTATAGCTTGATAAAGAACTTGCATTTAAGCTATTATTTGATTAGTTGTGTCCAGGAAACCAAAAAATCTCTACTATACACATGTTTGGACACATATTCACTTTATATTGCCACCATTACCATCCTGGAAATGAAATTCTTCCTTACTAATGGGATGCACCTGCCATGCTTTTATTTATTTGGTTGATCATCAATGAGCTTGGCAATTTTTTTCAAGATGCAGGGAAGATCAGGGAATTACAGTTCCCTAGCCACTGCTTTTTTAACGTTTCAGGGATGCTGAATTCTGCTGTAATTAGATACTTTCCTTTCAAAATTGCTACTGGATGTATGGGTTTCACCCTTTGGCACTCCGCATAATTTATGTAGCATCTTGTGCCTACTTTTTAGTTTGGCAACAGTTTTTACTAAATGATCAAGTTTCCTACATGAGGTGACTTCTAGGTATGTGAGATGTGCATTGTGATTGAACCACTTTCATTCAAAATAGACTTCAAACACTCTACCTGCTGACACATTACAAAGATGGATTAATCTGTAGCCTCCACTTGCAGAATAATGTGGCCAGAATGTTTAATTCAGAAGTAAAAACATCTTCATTTGTCTCCAAAAGTTTCATGATGATTAGCTGTTGCCCAGTAACGTGCATAACCAAACTTTCTTGATCTTGTGGGCAATGTGTCGGCTAAAAAATTTGAAAAGCAACAGCACAAGGACCTAACCCTATGATAAACAATTATTTAATATAATGGATAAACTATGATATCATTATTGAGAAAGTTCTTCTGGTTATCAATGAGACAGATAATTTTTCCATGTGGTATTTCTTGAATTAATTCTCAGAGCAGTATCCAAACTATGCTATAAAGACAGCTGATTTTTTGTTTTACTTTGATATCCTACTACTATGTAAGTATTTGAGGAATTATGATTCTTTATCACACTTTAATTTAGCAAATTTCATATCAGTTATTCCCAACAAAATATGCTCTTAAATGCCACAGACTTTCTTTCTCATTCATCTAAAAAAAATTTCATTCATGTCTAGTGTTTGCACCATCCTTCCCAAAAATTTCTCAGTGTTGCCGTTTGATGATTCCATCATAACCGACAAAGGTTCAAACCATAGCAGACAAACTAACAAACAAATAGCCTGCAGCCTCTTTTTTGGTCCAGCAGTCTTGCCTGCATCAAATCCAAGACCCCTCTGCTGTCTCTAGTTAATTGGCCTACTTTTGCTTTATCAGCTCTGATTCTCATTTGGTCCACTGCCTGGGTCTAGTTGACTAGCTAGAGTTCTTTGTTTTGAAATTGTGTCAATCTGCACGACCATCACTATGGGATTTTTTTTTCAGTCCCAGTACACTACGATTCTGTCCTTTTCATGGTTTTCCATCAATAACAATTCTTAATGATGGCTTTGGGATACATTTTGAGTTAATTCGTTACATAAACTTAGATACTCCTCCACATAAATCCTTTCACAAGAAAACACCATGTCAAAGAACTGCTAGTCTGGTGTTTGATGCCTCAGTCTTCTCATGATTGTCATGTTAAACTCCTGTTAGTTTTTGATTGATGGATTATGGATCTTTGATGGTTCATAGTCATCTCACATTGAAAAACAAAAGAAAAATTTCTAGTCGTTCTGCTTACTAGTAGACTATTTGGTCGCTAAGTTTGATTTTTTCCTAGATAATCAAGTAAAACTCTTTCTGACAAGAGGATATATGTTGCACAGAAATAACAATCTGGTAATTCTAGTAAAATGGATTTATTAAGTTCCTCAAACCAATGATAAACAGTTTGTAGGATAACCTCATGTTAGTATTAGTACCATTATTACTGATTACTTAATGAAATGATTGATATGCCATGGTTGTAATTTCCCTATACTCTAACTTTTACAATGCAGAATTCTCCCGAAATAAATATAAATTTCCTGTAAGATTATTGTGACAAATTGTTTAGCACCAAATCCATTTGTGACTAATGTCAAGAATTATTCATACCACATTCGTGGGAATGGTATCAATTTTCTTAATGTTCCCAGTTTACATTGAAAAATATACAGAATCAAAATTATTTTGTGGTGACATGGATATGAGAACAGAGGAGCAGGAGCCTGAGTAAAATGAATTTCTATAATGCTGATTTGGCAGTTTTGTCGGAAGAAGCTGAAATGGAATTCACTATAACCTTAAGTCAGAAACCAGGAAGGACATGACTAGGAATGAAGTAAAGTTGTCTTTAGAAGCTGATTTTTTTTTTTTTTTTTTGCTTAGTTATGTAAACTTTGTCCAATCTGATTTAAGTCCATTTGTTGTATTTTTTAATGGTTCTTCTTCTCGGATCGTCTGTTTGTGTAGCTATCGGACTTCGTATTTCTTTTTAGATTATAATCACAGTCTCCAGGGATACATGTTACGTTTAAACTCGTTCAGTACTTTAATTTTCAAATTTATTAACTTAAATTCTCATATCTGAATGATAATAAACTTTTACGACTTCTTGCAGTTTATTAAAGCATTATTTGATATATAAGGATCAAAAGGTACAGGGTCCCTTGCTTGCAGTAACAGTTTTTCATCACCTCAAACACACACGCCTATTATCTCACTCACTCTCTGTTTGTTACTCCCTCCGTTACCATGACTACTGTTTTTTCACAGAGTAACCTTAAGCCTTTTGTAATTTCTCTATGAAACTCGTTATGCCACACTTTGAAGTCCATCATTTATTATAATGCTGTATTTTCATCTTCATTAATAGCCTGCACTAGCTTAGACTAAAAATCAAAACTGTTGTGTGCTTACATCTTGAACATTTTGTATATAGAATCCAATTTCAGTGTTACATATCTTTCAGCAAAATTTAAAGCTACACCTAGGGTATCTTGACAACTATATGTCAACTGCTAATTTCGCTTTTGTGGAATAATTTAATACCCTGTTTGTCACGCCAAGAAGATTCCAGTGGTGGAGTTTTATTTGAGAAATTTGGAAATTAAGTAAATGGGACCTAGGAGTAAATGGTGAAACTGTTTTGCCATCAATAGTCAGAAAAAGGGACAACACAGCAATAAAAGGTGATGAGGATGGATTATAGCAAAATAGGGGATTCTATCATTACCGTGGTGCCACAATCTGATGATTGATTATTATAGAATTTGATGAGACAAATTGAAAGTAAAGAATATATATATATATATTTTTTGATATCTCGCTTAGTTCTCGAGATATTGTATCTCAAAAGTTAGGAGGTTAGGGCAGTGGCGTAGCTAGCGTGGGTGACATCCAGGGGGGAAATCGATGGTGTCACCCCTTGAAAACTTAAATTAACGTTAAGTAAAATACAGTATCTTGTAAGTGTAAAATATGATATTAATAAATATAATTAAATAAACATTTATTATTATTAAAAATAATAGTTTGTTAAAAAATTGTAATATTATCAGCATTTAAAAGAAACACAAATAAACTAAAAATAATTGCTTTCACAATCTCCTCTTTGTAGCATTAACAACTGCAAACAATTTGAGTTACTTCATGTTCAATAGTCCATATGGCAAGATTTTAGCCACGTGTTGTCATCGGTGATCGAAAGTGGTTTTAGATTAATTTTAACTCTTCTGAAGATCGGGCCTCACTGATCCGCACCGTCACCGCACCAACACGTTTTCTACTGTTGACACTCACTCGATCAAAGTTTGTCCAAAGGACATGGCGTGTCGGCCGACACCTGGGCGTATTGGATTGGTTTATGTTTTGACGGTGCAGACCAGTGTCGACCTGCTGGATGTGGAGAGGCGGATACAGAGAGTTCGGTAAATTACCTTCCCTTACGATCAAATGTTGATTTCATGTTATTGTTTGCCCTAAAAAAAGTGTCTTTTTTCCATGTTCATCAGATGTTCGTAAAATGTAGGAAGAGTCATAGCATCTTCGCAATAAAAAAATCAAAGCTTTGCCAAAGTTGAAGATCAATTTTAAGACGCACAAAAATTGCAGCCGAGACCCGCATTTGTAACGGAGACCTACCACATCCGAATCACACACCGTAACCATTTCAGTCACCAGACTAATCTAGAAGTACTGAAAAATAAATACCCAAACACACAAAAGTAGATTCGTGTTTTTGGATAGCAAAAATAGATGGTATAGAAAAACAGTATATTCATTTTATCATGTTTGAAAACTTATTTTTCATTACACCTTCATTCGATCTGGTGACTCAAATGGTTACTGCATGCGATTTGGGTATTGAAGATCCCGGTTCATATTCCAGAATCAACTGCAATTTTTGCGGGCCTTATTGACTTTTACCTCAGACAAAGCATTTATCTGTTAACGCGAAGATTCTAGGACGTTCCGTGGTTCGATTTTCACGTTAATCTGCAGGTCTCCTTTTCAAGTTAGATGATTACGATATAGGTGAACAGAGAGTTTCCCAATAAGAAACTCTGTGATTAGAACATTGAAACATAAAATTATTATAAAAAATCTTTACGATCTATATTTAAATAAAAATATGTTGTAATATCGTTCTTTACTAACAAAAAATATTGAGTGAATCGAAAAGAACATCAAACAAAACAAACACGTAAAGTGTGAAGTGTTTGACATTTCATTGTGATTGTGTTGAAACATGCTAGAATCTTTCATTCTGGTACAGTGTGGTGATGATTTCTTAATACAGCGTTGGGATACTATTTTTGTTCATAAAAGACCAACCAGTTAGGTGATAATGTGCTTGAAAACTTTGCAAAATAAAGTGCAGTATAATAAAGTAGGGTGACAATCCTACCTGTCATCCCCAACACTGATTCCCTGAAAACTATCACTTGAAACGTTAAATGAGACTAAAGACCGGGTAGAGACATGCGCGAGTTATGGAAAAGTGTGGACGCGAGGGGGCGAGCCATCAGTCGGCTGACTGTCATTGCGGTGACCAGTATTAGCAGAGTGCAGCTCGACCTTTACACGTAGCAACTGATAAACAACCTGGCGCAAATTAAAATCCCATCCCACAGACGGTGTTGTAACAAATGAACGAAATTTGGCCCCAAGTATCTCATATGAAAAGTATTAAATGATTAAAAATTGAAAGTTTTTTATGTAATAGTATGAGAATTACAGGGCTATTTATTATGTAAATTCCTTTTTTTAAGCATATAATTGGTGAACAATGTGGTATAACATGACACTTTGTTGTCCACAAGTTCTTGTTGGCCAAGCATGCCAAGGCGAAATGTGACAACACTCTGCAGCCAAATGTCTAACTGTGAGAGAGGTCGGAGAACTGGCGTGTTTTAAAAGGGTGCTTCATATCGAGAAATCTCTAGAAGGATTGGCTGTAGTGCAATGTCAGTATACAGACTTGTTACACAATGATAATCGACTACATTTTCGCAGGCGTAGCAGAGAATTTGCGTACCTGCTATGATTTCAGAATGTCACGCAAGTGCAGCCACTGGTGTCATGTTTTGGTGGCAATCAGTTTCAACAGCATGACTGAGTTGGCTGTTTTTGAAGGCACAATAACAGCCCACCACTATTTGGATGGGGTGTTGCATCTTATTGTGATACTCTACATGTTCACCATCGAAATCTCATCTTCCAACAAGATAATTCCCATCCTCATACTGTGGCCATCACAACACAAGCCTTACTAGGGGTTACGATCACAATTTTGACAGCACGGTCCCCAGATTTGTCCCCAATAGAGCATGTCTGGGCTGCCAGGAGCAGCCACATTAGATCACATGGTCACCCAGCACAAAATGTGCAACAACTGACTGCAAAAAACATGCGGGCGTAAAGACGTACCCCAAGAAGATATCATAACACTTATTGATTCAATGCCGGCAAGGATCCACGAATATATTGATGCTCAAGGTGGGTGAATTTCTCACTGACAACTGTATCTAAAAGTAATAAACCCTTGATCCATTTCTTATCATTTCTTCTGGATATGACCCTGGATATATCTTCAAAGTTTCCTAAAATTCTACCATTCCTGTATGCGTGTTGAGTTTTTAATACCGTTATAAATTTAAAAATAGTCTAAAGCTACCCAATCATTTGCTACTGAAACGTTAACACAAACTGTTTTTAAATGCCTTCACAACCTTGGTATTTGCAGGACCAAGGGATATCAGGAAGTAAGTTAACAGAAGTGGCTTGGTACAAGTAAAAGCAATTCCAGGCCCAGATGGGGTCACATCGGTTAAAACCCAGGATCCGGGTCCCATAAGTCGTGAGATCCTGGGGGATACTGTATAGTCAGAGAAGCAACTGTACATTAAATTCCTTCATAAAAATAGAAGAAAGAAATATAAAAACAATTAAAAAAAAAAAAAAAAAAAAAAAACGGGTCTGGTAATATAAGAACATGCCTTTGCGATATCATCCGTCTTTACATGCAGTGCTTAACAAGTGAAGTATTTTACTACTAGCCTAAGATATACGTAGCTACAGACTCCTCAGTATAACATTGTATGTATCGAAGACCGTATCCACGTGTAAATTTTAGATTTCTACCACCGCTCTTATAGCGTATAAATAAAAATGTTGTTAACAGTTTCAATGTTCGTTCAGTTTATGATTAAAGATCAATTTTTGTTGAGGGACAGAAGTTCGACACACCTGTTGATTTAAGGAACCCACAAGAATTTAGGCACCTGTATTCGGCAGAGAGGTTACCCATAATAGAAATTTTCTTCTTCTCTAAATTTATTATGAAAAATTCTTAGAGACTCATACGCTTGTTTATTTCATCGCGATCATATTTGCATATTCTTGGTTAGTAGGAGGCACAGCAAAATTACATGAACTTAGAATTTAAGTGCTTACTAATGTTAGGATTTCACTAGAAAGATACGCGGTTCCGACTGTTTTAAACACATGCTCTACAAAAACTGATTACCAACGACACGATACCCTCAACGAACAGTTGGACCCCTTCGGTTTGATTTGAAACCTGACAGTATTGCTAGTTTAATGCACAGTTTTCTGAATCATCTTGTTTGTATAAATTCCAACATGATGAGATTTCATGTCGAGTATAGGTGCACTGTCGACTATAGGTAGGTATGGATAGTGTAAATCGGATAATGCGAAATGTTCTAAATTTATCCAAAACGCATCTGTCAGGTGATAAATTGAAAAATTACTAGAAAATACTTCAAGGCACATTTGAATCTTAGCATGAAATCTAATGGAGTTCTAAATAAGCAAAACAATTTAAAAAAAAAAAAAAAAAAATGAATTTCAGGCCACGCTTAAAATGTCTGAGTTTAATTGATGACCGGATAATGGAAGTGGAAGCCTAGACTACACATATTCCTACATTATGATTCGTGTAATTTTTCTTTAAATAATTCCAGGATTTACAATTTAACTGTCTAATTACAATGATTGTAGCAATTTTAGACATATAACCTTTAATTTTAAAACTTCCTCGCTTTATACAAGAAAACGATTTCCTGGGGTTGTTGGAGCTACAGAGCTACGCTGCTTTCTTTGTTTAAACGTGTGGTGTTACCAGTAATTATACTCTATTGTAATGAAAGAGCCCCCTGGATCACTTTTCAAAAAGTGCTACATCAACTTAAATATTCAAAACAATAAAAGTAGAAGCGTTTCGACACCAAAGGATAAAAAAAGTCTATAAAAAAAATAAAATAAAATTGTATCACACTTATTTCCATTACTATTTTTGAAATGCGGGTGTCACCCCCAAACAGGTGACACCCAGTGCGGACCGCCCCTGCCGCCCCCCCCCCCCCCCTCCAGCTACGCCACTGGGTTAGGGTGAGATCCGGATTAGACCAAAAACAAAATTTCCACTAAAACTACTATATCTACATGGATGAAATGCACTATAAGTGGTTTATTTTCTTCCTAGTGATTGTTGATAGGTTGAAATACGGCCTGGACCAGAAGAAAAAACACCAAAAGCAACATACCTATGACTGATTTTTAACATGCTATATCTAAAAAACAAAGCGAGATATCAAAAAATTGTATTCTTTATTTTCAATTTGTTTCGTCGAGTTCTACAAGAATTCAGCATCAGATTTTGGCACCACGGTAATGATAGAACTGCCGCAAAATAACTAAGAAATACTTATATAGTGGTACGAAAGGAAAGAAAGATAGGGAAAGTACAACAATAAGATTGATAGAGATTGTGGTCTCAGATGTTGAACAAAGAGAGCTGCAGAAAATTGCAGTACTACCTTTGATGAAATTCTTTCATCCACACAATTCATTTGAAATAAAGTTTTTTGACTCCCCAAAACATTCAAGTTGTGTGATTTTGCTCTTCAGCTCGCACCTCAAAGAAATTGTGATGAGAAATATTTTCATGCACTTGAAACTAGTGCATCTCTTTCTCTAGGTCAGTGGACATTTGAAAATAGTCCTACTGCTCACAGCAGCCCCAAAACAGGAAATACTGTTAATTGCACATGCAGTTCAATAAATAATGTCTAATTTTTGATAAAACAAGTAAAATAGTTTTTGTTACGATATTTTTGACAAATTCATTGATTATGTTTTTTCTGTTATATCATTGGATGTGTTTTTAGTGTTTTTCTTTTTTAATTTTTCAGGATTTGTCCTTAAGTATGTACAATGAATGCCGTGATTTCACTTAATCATTTTTGTGAACTTCATGGGCCAAGTGTACTTTTATGCACACAAACTTTCCATGATATAGAAGATGCAGGTCCAGAAAGCAGTAGTTCTGAAAGTGTGCCTAAGAGGTTTTATGGAAATATTAGCACCCTTAAGATTTCTACAGAACAATCCCATCAAAATGTATGCGAGGTCAGTATCTCAATTTTGTTGTTATGTCTGAAACTGAAGCATGCCATTCAAATGGGGAAAAAAACAGTTACTTAAGAGACAAAAATTACTGATCATTTAAGGAAAAACTCCTCACTTCTTAGAGCATCTGTCAATAAACTGTTGATTCCTTCACCATAGACATCACCTCCTTCTACGTCAACATCCCCCATTATCCAGGCCTTAGTATCCTGGAACACAATCTCGACATATGCCCTAACTCATTTCACTGGCTTACTTCATCCTAACCAAACATTTCTTTACCTTCGAAACCATTGTTTACCATCCCACATGAGGCACTCTATGGGCACTTGCATGGCACCTTCTTGATATTTTTATTATCTGTACCTCTTTGAATGTCTAAATTACCGAGCATGGTGAGAGAGTGGTAACGCTCTGGCCTCAAATTAAGGAAAAAACAGTTTCAAATCCCCATCTGGCCATCCAGATTTGGGTTTTCCATGATTTCCACAAGTCATTGCAGGTGAATGTCAGGATGGTTCCTTTACAAGGACAGAGCTGAATTCCTTCCTATGTCTTGTCCCCCAGTCCTTCCTTGCCTCTAACAACCTCAACATTGATGAGACATAAAGCAAAAAGCATAAAAAATTGTAATATCTCTTAACAGCATCCAACCCATAAACTATAATTAATTTAATTTAATTGCAATGGATCGCGTGCACTGGTGGTAATTTCCTTGCACACCCATTTTCCCCCTTTCCTGTACCCACTTACCTGTGACCTCTTCAAATTTCAAGTTTAATTTGTTTCAACATTTTTGGTAAATTATTCATCAATTCTCTTGGTAACTTATTCCAGTCTCTAACCACCTTACCAACGAAAGAAAATCTTCTCGCACCTTTGTGCCTGAAATCGAGTGCCTGCTTGTGGTCATGGCCATTTCTACCCTTCCATGCATTACTTTTAATACTTATATCAATATCTTTCAATGCCTCATCGCCAATATAAGCCTTGTACAGTCCCATGACTCTCTTCACCCTTCTCCCATATTCCAATGAGCTCCATACCAACCCTTTTATCATATGCGTACGGTATATCAGATCAGCTTTGTGAATGGATAAAGGATTTTGTAACTGGTCAGTCGCAGTATGTTGTCATTGAAGGAGAAAGTTCTTCTAATCTAGATGTTACATCGGGTGTACCTCAAGGAAGTGTAATAGGACCCCTTCTTTTCTTAATTTTTATAAACGATCTCGGAGACAAAGTGAAAAGCCTTTTTAGATTGTTTGCTGATGATGCGGTTATTTATATGGAAGTAAGAAATTTGGCCGATTGCTTAGAAATTCAGCGCGATCTGGATGTTATTTTGGCTTGGTGCGCTGAGTGGTAACTTACTCTAAATTGTAAAAAGTGCAAGACAATGAGCATAACTAACAGAAAGAATCAAATTGTTCAGAAATACGAGTTAAACAATACAGTTATTGATATGGTCGATTCTATGAAATATTTGGGAGTAACAGTACAAAGGAACATGAAATGGGACATACACATTAATTCGTTAGTAGGTAGAGCAAATTCTAGGCTGCGATTCATAGGACGAATCTTGAAAAAATGTAATGAACAAACAAAGGATATAGTGTACAAATCCCTTGTGCGTCCACATTTGGATTATTGTTGTGCCATTTGGGACCTGTTTCGTAAGGGGTTTATCGAAAGTATAGAGAAAGTAGAGAGAAGAGCCGCTTGATTCGTGACCGCTTGCTACAGTCCTTATGAAAGCATCACAGAACTGATTAGTAGACTAGGTTGGGAGTCTCTGGTAGATAGATGACACCCGTTTCATTTAAACTTATTGGTAAACATGCGTACTCCCACTTTCACTTTTGAGTGTAGTGAAATACTTCTTCCACCAACCTATTTGAGTCGGAAGGACAGGAAAGATAAAATTAGAGAAATAAGGTGCCGAACTGATTCTTATATGAATTATTTTTTCCCTCGTACCATTAGGGATTGGAACGCTCAGCAAAGAGATTAGCTTTGGTGCTGAGCACCCTCTGCCACCCACAATTTTGTGAATTGCAGAGTATATATATAGATATCAGTTACTGATTCTGTTCTGCAATATGCAGGGACATATCTAGCAGCCTTTCTTTGCACCCCCTCCAACTCCTGTATTTCATACCCATAATGTGGGTCCCGTACTACACCAAATATTCAAGCAATGGTCTGACCAAATTTTGTTGTCTCTTAAGACCTCGCTGTTAAGAGACGTTAAGCAGGTTAAAAAAAAAAAAAAAAAAAATATTGTAACTCAATTCCTTTACTACTCTCGTACATCCTCTCATCACTCTCTCCAACAAATGAAGCATGCTGAAATGTTTTCCTACTACCTGTTCAATGTGTCCTGCCCACTTGAGCTTGTTATCAAATCTTATGCAATGATATTTACATTTAGAGTCTTCAACAAGAAATTATTTCCCAACCATATAATCATTATCATCCTTTAGTTTTTTATCTGTGTATCTAATAAGCTGACTCTTCTTTGCATTTATCTTCATCCCATGTTTACCAGCCCAGTATTTGGGTTTTCCACAGTTTCCTCAAATCACGCAAGTACAATGCCAGGATGCTTACTTTAAAAGGCCATGGCTGAGTTCCTTTCAGTTCCTTGCCCCCAGTCCTTTGCCACCTCTAATGACATTGACAAGGTGTAAAGCCATAAGCAAACTAATACCAACCCAATTAGATATCCTGTCCAGATCACCCTGCAACTGTTCACAGTCCTTTTGATCCTTTTATGTAGCATTGTCACATCCAAAAACACTCTAATTTCTGATAGTAAACCATCAAAACTATAGTTAATTAGAATAATGAATAGTAATGGTCCCAATATGCTACCCTGTGGTAATCTCATTTTAACTTCCAATTCTTTTGATACTGCATTTCCTATCCTAACTTTTTGCTTTCTACCTTTTAAAAATTCCTCTACCCAGCAAATCACTTTCTCATCCACTCCAATAGTTTTTACCTTACTTACCACCATTTTATGGATCACTCTGTCAAATGCCTTTGAAAAATCTCATACAACACTATCAATTTGGCCTCCCTTGTCCATTTCATCCGAAATACCTTACACATAGCCTACTAACTTAGATTTTCATGAAGCCATATTGCCGAAATCTGCTCACGCTCCTCACGTATATTTCTAATGTGGTTGCATATCAGTCTCTCCATTAATTTACCTACCACTGATGTCAAACTGATTGGCCTACAATTTTCGACTCTGTTTCTCACTCCTCCTTCATGTACCAGTACTACTATTACACTTTTCCAGTCCTCTGGTAAACAGCAAGGATCCAGACTCAACTTAAATAATATTTCAATATAAAGTGCAATGTCACATCCTGCTATCTTTAATACATCTGTAGTAATGTTATCTACACCAGCCCCTTTAAGTTTTTTCAATTTTCTTAGTTCCATCTTTATATCCTCATGTTGAATTTCAAATTTTTCAGTCTGCTCATTTCTAATTGCGTTGTTAAGCTCGTTCTCTGATTTAGACACTCCCATTTCTGATTCATTGTCCCTAATGGTCTTTCTAAACCAGTTACTTTAAGTCTCTGCCCTTTTTAAATCCACAGTAATTTCTTCTCCAACCTTACCTATAAGTGTCTCAACGCCCACCCTTCTCCTCAGTTTTCTAACATAGAAATTTCTAGATGCATCAGTCAATGGTCCCCCTGCACTGCCAATACTCTTCATAAATCCATGTTTATCCAACTTCTTAGCTATTATTGAGTCCTTGTTTAGTTGTTTCATATATTCCCTATTACTCTTCTGTCTCTTAACTCCGTTATGTTCTCTTCTTACCGACCTCTTTAACCTCCTCACGTCCCTATTGTAGTATATAGGTTGTCTATTTCTCATTGTTTTCTGTTTTGTAGTAAATATTTCCTCCCCCTTTCTTATCCTTGAACTCTTCCCGTCTTGACCCTACTGTACTTGTGCCATCCTTCCAATTCCCTGAAACATCTCTTCCAGTTCGATATCTGTGCCTTTTTATAATTGTACCTATTTCCCCCTTCAATTTTGGCTACTGGTTTACTGAACCCTCTAATATCCATCAGAACTGCTTCATCATCACTTATTCCTTCAATTACTTTACACCCCTCAAGGTTGTCATCCAGCATTATTTGGAAGATATCCAACATGTTTCGTCCCCTGGTGTTATTCTCTACTACTTGTGTAAACCCTCCTTCCTTTATTAAGATACTTGCAAATCTCTGTACCCTTGTTTTGTTAATCTTATTTTCTACCCAGTTTACACCTGATAAACTTAAATCTCCACCAGTAGTGACCATTATTTTCTCACTTCTGTAATCCGAGTATGAATTTAATTCCTCTGCAAGAGCCTTATCTTCATTGGTCATTATTTCCTGTGATATGCAGCTAACACCCATACTTCTTCTTTTTTACTACCCCAGAAATCTACCCCAGGTAACTCATGGTCATGATCTATGAACACCAGTGAACTGTAATAGTATTTTGTAATGAGTATGAAAACCCCTCCACAAATTGCTTCTCTATCTCTGTGATACACTCTGTAACCTTCACGAAAAACCTCATTGTATAGTACTTCTTCTTTTAAACAAGACTCTATACCTATAATTTCTTGTGGTTTGTGTATCTCTATTAAGTTTGTAAATTCTATTACTTTGTTCATTATACTTCTACAGCTCACCAGTGGCTTCATAATATGTTCAGCATTAACCTCCTCCTTCCCAGTTATGGCTCTGTCAGTTATTGTTTCAGCAACTTTGTAAATTTGTTTAGCATTTGTGATTTTCCCCATTGTGGATCTACAATCAGTATCATCGATTTCCATCCCCAAAACACCAGCCCCTAACCTCAAAAAGGCACAGTCCTGACCCTATCATCACTGAAAATGGGCTCCCTTACAGCTTTAGTTAACAACTCTGAAACTAATCCCTTACCCCTTCACATGATACTACCCTAATACCCACATTTCCATTCTTTACATAGACATCTCTCTACGTAATTGCCACTTACATACCTCTGTCAACTTCAAACCCACAAGAGTGTTTCCAAATCAATAGCTGTCATCCCTGTCATACAAAACGCTCCACCCCAGTCTTCCGAGAAAGATACATATGCTCAAACCAAGAATATTTTACCCTAACACCAACAATAAAAAAAACCATAGTATTCTTTAGTTATCCTCCAGAATTGGTTGGCAAATAAATACCCTAAGATAAAAACTTTCCACCACACCAAAACAGTCAACACACAACCAACCATAATCCTACCTTCTAATTCATTTATCTCCTGGCCTGTAATCCCTGGACCAGATCCTTTGTTGTTGCTGTGTCTTTCTCAGATCTTTCCCTGAGATTTGTCACATTCTCTGCACTATCTTTGCCACAACATCCTGCATCATGAATCTCAGGCCTTTGCAGCTGCCTTTGTTAGTGATTACTAGATTTTTCGGAGTGTGCCGCATTGTTTATTTGATAATCTAAGCTTTCAGCTTCCATTCTGACAAAGGCTGCAGAATGGCAGCGAAAAGCTTAGATTATACTCTGAAAATCTAGTAATCATCCTGCATCATCTTTTGCGGGCCACCCAGTGTAAAATGCATACTAGTGCAGAAATACCAACCCTCTAATGCTTCTATATCACCCTACATCCTCTTTCCGAGTAACTGCCCTTGTTGTAAAATGTGCAGTATGCATCCACTCACCACAACCTATTGTAACTCTACCACTGGTGAAGCCTACCACATCATAGGCCTAGCCACCTCTGCTGCGTACCATTTTATATACCAGCTCTCCTATCTCTATTGCCAGAGTTCTTGCAACAACCTCACCACAAAGTCATCAGAATGAAACTGGGCACAGACAAACAGTTTACTAACAAAATTTATATTAATCTTTTGCTAACTATACCAGCTTTCAACTCTTGTGACCTCAATAACCATTTTACAGTCAGAGCTGTCAGTCTGCTCCCTGAAACCATATCCGCATCTGAACTCCTGCTAGTATAGTTATTTATATATATCAACGTATCAACCGTCCCAAATCCTCTAAAACCAGTCACTTGGTACATTCCTGGTCTGGAATTAATTAATCAAACCCTTCCACAAGTTTACGATTTCATTTGAGGCTGTTCTGAAATGAGAACCAATTGCCGAAAAATCCTCCCTGCCGAGAATCCTGCTTCACTAGACCTAAGCTGACTGTTAGTCTGTAAACATAAGCCTCCACATCTTACAAGACATTGGGTAGGCTCTTTTCCTTGTAACAGATCCATCTGCAAATTGTGCAATATGAACCCTGCCTCCACGATCTTTACCAACCCAGTAAGCAGAGAAAGTTTCCCCAACATAGGATTTGCCACATGCATATCCTCCCACCTAGTATATAAACTCACCATCGCCCAGCCTGATGCATAAGTTATACCGTAAATTCACTGGTCATCAGACTTTATGAACACAGACAAACGGTATTTACCCAGTATCTTATCATGCCACCATGCATGATACCAACAATTTCAATTCTTGCATTACTGTCCATACCATCAGAGTCCTCTCGTACAATGGCAGGGTCTCTGAACTCAGAAACTGGCTTTTCAGTATAAACTGTGCACTGGACAGCTGCCAGGTCTTACATTAAGATAACTCCAATAATCTTTTGATTCTTGGCTGTCCGGGTGGCGCCGCGTCACGTTCATCGTAGCCGACATTTCGACCCTCATTCTGGGGTCTTGAAGCAAGACGCGGCGCCACCCGGACAGCCAAGAATCAACTGACTCTGGCCGTGGAAGCCTACGATTACACCAATAATCTTCCTTCTTTTCTACCCATTTCCCATACCCTCCATTTTTTCACACAGAACCACCACTCCCAGAGGTAATCTTTGAGTAGTGTGTAATTTCTTTATATATATATATATATATATATGGATAATGGAAACAAAAAAATGCCATGAGGCACTGAAAATAAGGTAGGATGGGGGAGGGGGGGGGGTGAACAGATACCTGTCACTTACCACAGATGCAGGCAGGATGAGATGAACACGTAAAAACACACACACACAAATGCACAATATTTTGGCATGAGCCTTAATCATGTGAGAGGCGAGACATATGGCAGGGGGAAAGATGTGGTCACAGCCTGACCCACGAGAAGAATGAAACAAAGATGGAACCCGTGCGGTGGTGGTGGAATTGCCGGGATAAGGGGATAAGGTTGACCAGCGATAATTGTGTAACAAAATAATCTTTGTCTAGCATAATTCAAAAAGTTATTGTTATAATTTTATTAAGATCGGTTATAAGCAAAAATAAGTGGAGATAGAAATATTTATATCAAATTTACCTTTAGATGATGGATGTGGGGCACGAACACACAGAAAAGACACAAACACAAATAATAAAGGAATTTTCGGGATAAACCCTTCGCCAACGGGAGAACATTATGAGAGGTGGGTGCAGCTGGAGACTGCCTCACAGAAAGAGAGTTATGTATATAAATTAAAAAAATATCATAATAATAATTTTAAACTTTTTTAACAAAATATTTATCTTTTACCTGCTTTAAAATAATTGTTTGCCTCTTTTGCATTCCCCTTTTAGATTTTATTCTGATTAATTTCTTTTCATTATTAACTTTACTACTGATATGGTTGTTGCCCCCTATCACTACTGCCACCTCTAGTCCAATCTTAATGGTCAATACCACCATTCATTTGGGTGCCTGTGCAAGCTCAATTACATGGCTCTATTTTCTTGAAGAAGTATTGAAGAAATATTGTGTTTTTTGTGTTTGTGGAGTTTTTTGTTGTTGCTGATCCCCACGTCCTTTCAACTTTGGTGAGTATAGTTTTCCTTTCCTTTGCATATAATTTATTGATAAATAATAAGTATCTGACTTGTCTGGCTGTTTTTCTTAATAAAGATTCTCCGATTGCCTTTGCATTTTGGGAAAGATTGCAAAGTAAATATGTATATATATCTATAATATAAAAATGAATCGCAAAATGTGTTGGTAAGCGCATAACTCAACAACGCCTGGACCAATTCGCCTAATTCTTTTTTTTATATTTTCGTTAAGGCACAAGGAAGGTTCTTATGGAGAGGAAAAACGCAAAAACTGGAAGGAAAATAGTAAAAACAACACTTTTCTTTTCCCTCAATCAAAACAAACAAAGGCGCGTTAGGATTATCTTTGGTATGACTTCAAGTTGATTAGGCTCTATGGATATTAATCTAGACGTATGTTTTCATATATTTCACTTTTCAACCACCACTACCAAACACAGATCACCGGTCTTTGTGTGTGGAAGTAACATGGAGTTTCCTGTCGTGCACAACGTTGGCCGAATGACGATAGCTGTGGGGATGTGGGAGATATGATGATTAAAGTTGGCCAATGCATGGCGTTTTCATATGTCGATCAAAAATTTGTGTCTTCTTATACTTCTCTTTCCTGCCACAACTACATAGCATAGACCATTGGTGTTTGTGTGTGGTAGTAGAATCGTGTCTCCTGTCATGCACTATGGTTGTTAGATGTCGGTAGCTATGGGGGTGTGGGAGATATGGGGGTTGAAAGTGGTCGACCTGCGGCAATTTCATATTTCTGCCAAAGACGCATGTGTCATGGTGTATCACTTTTCAGCTAAAACTATCTATCGCAGATCACTGGCGTTTGTGTGTGGTAGTAACACAGAGTCGCCTTTCGATCACAACATCGGCCGAATTTCAGTAACTGTGGTAGTGTGGGAGATATGGTGGTTGAAAGTGGCCGGTCAAGGATATTTTCGTATTTCGACGAAAGACATGTGCCTCCGCAAATGTCACTTTTCTGCCAAAACTACATAACATAGAGCATTGGTGTTTGTATATGGTAGTAGAATCGTATCTCCTGTCGTGCACTATGGTTGTTAGATGTCGGTAGCTGTCAATACAAATTCTTTACAAACACGAACGAAGTCGTGGGTACCAGCTAGTATATATATACTTGTAACTTCTTTTACAGGCTTGTCATTCATTGAACTTACAGCACCTTGGGTATATTAGTAATGATCATGAAAATCAAACAAGTTACCTAAGTACACAACAACCTGTTCATCATAATGTAGCAAATTTAGTGCGTCAAGCTTGTATTCGCAGCCTTAGTTGTGAGGTACAGAAATGAGTGTTATTAAAACTTTCCATTTTTGTTTCAATATTACAAAATTCTCATTTATGTATTCTATATACAGTTGAATTTTCAGGTGAGCCCTGGCAAAGAAGGCCCAGTGTTCTTTGGAGATGAAGTGAGGGGTCATGTGTTAAGTCACACATTTTTCCTAAAGGATGCCCAAGCAAGGGGCTTCCATCGCTGGTTTAGTATTACAATTCTGATGCGTGATAAACTATTTTTGCTTAATTCATGGCCTTTTCTGGTTGATAGTATGAAGGCAATTATTGAAAAAATGCAAGCCAAAGCATGTAAGGTAACCAGTTATTATTATTTATAACCTCATATGAAAAATTGTTTAATTAAAATGAAATTAAAATCACGTAATGAAATAAATTTTCCATAAAAAATCAGTGTTTTAACAAAAAATCTGTAACATATGGCCCCATTAATTGCAGTAAATACTTATACAAGAAAGTTGCATGGTGACAGTGTCCCACACGTATTCAATAGTTGCTATGTGTTGTGAGCAGGACTAACGTAAAAGCAGTAGTTTGCCTTGTTTTGAAGAAAGCAACACATGACTGGTAATGTTTCTGCTAGAATGCAGTGCCAGTAGTACTTTGAGGTAATGGAATTACTTACCCAATGACTGAACAGTTACTGAGATCACCTGTTGTACACAAAGGTGTCCCAAATCATCACATCTAGAGTTTGGCCCATGTAACATTCTAAAATAAATTTTGGCAGGTTCTCCACTGCCAAGTTCCATTCTTGAGTTTAAACTTGAGTGTTTATAAATGATTTGTCACTGCCAAGCAAAAGAGGGGTCTGGTTTTCCTGGAACTACACACATTAATTTTGAAGAATCTAAGACATCTGGGTGACAGAAAAACTACCTATTGATTGGACCTCTGCTATCATCCACCTGCTTCACAAGAAGGGAGATAAGTCAGACCTAAGCACTTATAGAGGGTTCTCCCTTCTGTCTGTGTCATATAAGATCCTTTCTAAGGCATTACTCACCAGAGTAGAGTCTCAGTTAGATTCTTGTATAGGAGAATACCAAGCTGGGTTCCGGAAGACGAGGTCATGTGCTGAACAGATCCAAAATCTCAAAACAATTATCTCATATTAGAACCTCAGTGCCTCACCTTATGTAGCAACCTTCATTGATTTTCAGAAAGCTTTCGAATCTGTGGATAGGGAAGCACTCTTCCAAACACTCACTGAACTCGGACTTGTCAACTAAACTTTGAACCTTGTGAAAATGACCCTAACTAACACTACAAGTCCTTCGAAATTATAACAGGTGTTAAACAAGGGGATGGAAGTCGCAAAATTCTCTTGAACTGTCTATTGGAAAAAGTCATTTGCGAATGGACGAACACACTAACAGATGGCTCTGGGTTGAGAATCAGTTACAGAAAGGACAAACTATTAGTCAACTGTCTGGCCTTCACAGATGACTTCCCTCTCCTCTCTCCTAGCGTCTAGTGTGGAGGAAACTATTCACCAACTATCGTCCCTGAACAACATGGCAGCTAAAGTAGTGTTAAAGATTTCCTTTGAATTCATCACTAACATCATAAATGCACCAAACCTAATCCCACTTCAAATATCTTGGAGAATGGATAACTCCAAACATCAACGAGGGCTTAGCCATGAATAGCAAATGTGCCAGACTGGATAGAACATATCACACTTGTAAGAACATGTATGGATCTAAATCCCTCTCCCTTAACCTCAAACTCAGGCACTATACTACTTTAGTACAACCATCAAGTACTGTATGAATCAGAGTGGTCAGTAAGGGGCAACTCAGAAGAGTGGAACTAAAGGAATGTAAAATGTTGAGAAAAATCATGGGTCCTGTTAAAGAAGAAGCAAAATACACACTCAGGCATAATAAGGACCTATACCAACAACTGGAGAGCATTACAACAGCCATGAGAAAAAGGAGGTAAATGTTCTATGATCACATAGTTCGGATGGACAATCATAGACTTACCTCCAAAATCTTCAACACCATCTCAAGAGGGAAAGCGACTAATGCAAAATGGACAAAGCTAGTCAGAAAACATCTTGAGTAACTGGGAGTAGACCCCAATGACATTTACAACAGGGATAAGTACAGAATGTTGATTGAAGCATCCAGATACTAACAACCAAAACACTGTGCCCTGGATCTGTGGTAAAATGGACCCAAGAAAGAAAAGACAAAATGAAAGAATATTGGGCCGAAAAGAATGCTCATCGGAATTGAGAAAAACGTGGTCCATAGAGGCGAAAACGAAAAAGAAGAAGAAACTAAGAAAGCTGTGGGAAAAGAGCATAAAATGGCTGGTAAAGATAATATTACTATGGACGTCTAAAGACAGCAGGATGACATCAGTGTTGGCGGTGGTTGGTAAATTAATGGAAAGATTGATATGCAACCACATAAAAAAAGTCTGTGAGGAACAAAAGTGGTTTTCTAGTCAACAGCATGACTTTAGACAAGGATATTCATGTGAATCTCAGTATGCTATATGCAAGATATTTTGAGTGAAATGGAAGGAGGTCAGTTGGATAGTGTAACACAAGATCCTTCAAAGGCTTTTAACAGAGTCAGCCATAATGTGGATGTAAATAAGGTATGAATTAGTGTGGATGAAAAAGTGATTTGTGTATAGAAGAATTCTTAAATGGTAGGGAGCAAAATATTAGGGTTAAAAAGGCACTAATAAAAGAAGTATAAGAGAAAATTTCGACAGTTGCCACCCATACCATACCAAACATTCCCACCTCTACAGTCTTGGCACTCGAGGTAGTCGCATATGCTCCAACCAACAGTCCCTCATGAATTATTCAAACAGTATTTCACAAGCATTGATTTGGTGAACAAACAGCTTTCACGGGCAACATTACTACCTACTCAGCCCATCAGTCATCAGAAACCAACAAAAACCAAACACAATCTAGTCTTGGTCACAAAATACTACCCAGGCCTCGAATCCATTAACAGAATCCTCAGGCAGGGCTATGATTTCCTACAAACCTGCCCTGAAATGACATCCATTCTTCCTAAAATCTTCCCTGCCCCTCCTAGAATTTGTTTCAGCAGCCCTCCTAACCTAAGCGAACTTCTAGTTCACAAATATAGTCTTCCTCATCCCAACAGGCAGCCCCAAGGCTCTTTCCCATGCAATAGACTCCGATGCAAGATGTGCGACATACACCATGCCTCCACCACTTTCACCAACCCTGTCATAGGAGAAAGCTTCCCTAACATAGGACACACCACCTGTGAAACCTCCCATATTAATTACCAGTTAACATGCAACCATTGCCTGGCTTCATATATAGGTTTGACCACAAGTCCACTTTCCATAAGAATAAATGCCCTCCGACAGAGAGTGTTCACATGGAACCCAAAGCACCAGTTGTTGCTCATGGTATCACCCATGACTCAAATAATTTCAACTCTTGTTTCTCGGTCCAGGCTATCAAAATCCTCCCTAATAGCAGCAGCTCCTCTGAATTCAGAAGGTGGGAACTTGCCTACCAGTAAAAACTGGGCACAAGGCAACCACCTGGTCTCAACTTCAGATAATACCCTATCATTATTATTATTATTATTTTTTACTTATGGTTACCCTTTATTAATCCTCTCTTTGTCTCCATCCACACTACCTATATCGAACCACCACTAACCTAAGGTGATGTTTATTTCATAGAGTCTTTGGTTTAAAAATTTAAAATTATTATTATTGCATTATTATTTTTGATACACTTATTATTTTAATATACATATTTTTAAAAAATATATATATTTTGTTCTTCCCACTGACCAGAGATCATTTTGGATATTTATCTATTCTCGGGTATTAGCTCTGAATCACTGCCCTTACCTTTCCACTGTTTGAATTAACCCTCACCATTTTCCTGGCCAACAGTCTTTCTGGTAGACAGTCCTCAACATCACCCACCTCCCATAATGTTCTCCTGTTGATAAAGGGCTTGTCCCAAAAATTTCTTTATCTGTTGTGTTTTTGTCTTTTCTGTGTGTTTGCACTCCACATCCATCATCTAAAGGTATTTGGTGGTTCTTTTCCCTATCCTAATTTAATTCCTTTTCGCTACTTAGCACCTTTGTGATTTCATTGTTTACTATATATAAATATATATGCTAACCATGAAATAATAAGAGCTAAGTAAAGAATGGATTTACAAAAAAAGGATAGCGAAATGAACCACCACTTACCTTAGATGATGGTTTCTTGTGCTTTTTTATGTGTTCACCCCACGAAACCATCATCTAAGGTAAGTGGTGATTCATTTCACTACCCTTTTTTGGTATATATATATAGTAACAATGAAATCAAGACACTAAGTAGTGGAAAAGAATCAAATTAGGATAGGGAAATGAGCCACCACTCACCTTTAGATGATGGAAGTGGGGCGCAAACACACAGAAAAGACACAAACACAAATAATAAAGTAATTTTCGGGATAAACCCTTCGTCAACGGGAGAACATTATGAGGGGTATAAATATATATATATATATATATATTGAACATTAGGATAGGATAAAAAACCACCACTAACCATTGAAGGGGATTCCTGCGGCGTTGGTACACAAACACACAAAGAATAGAATTTTCGAGCATTGCTCTTCATCAGTAGATGTGAGATGGCTGCCCGCAAGTGGTTGGCAGCCAACTACGTGAGCCACAATGTCGGTGGCTCATGGTGGGGGAAAAACAACATGGTGGGAAGTGAGGGTGGGGGTAGAAGAGAACAGGCTGGAAAACGATGATGAATAGCAAGTATAAAGCAAAACTGTACACAAAAACCCGTCGCGGAAGGGCAGTATACCTCAGTTAATGTTCCCAAAAGCCCACCAAGTAATGGACACATGTGCAAAGAACTGAAAAACAAAATATTCAGAATTTTAAGTTAAAACTAAAAATAAGCAAAATTTGAAGTCACAATCTATAAAGATAGGTTCTGGTGAGCGGTGGTTCTGTGGGAGAAAGTGGAAGTGAGGGGGATAGGTGGGAGGAAAATTGGTGCTATCTTAAATTTAGACCTGGTGATTGTCTGGTCCCCAGTTGGTACTGATAGGCCAGTTCCCACCTTCTAAGTTCTGAAATACTGCTTTTATCCAAGAGGACTCTGATGGCGCGGACCGAGAAGCAGGGTTTAAAATTGTTGGTGCCATGTGTAGTGGCATGATGAGATACAGGGTGGTCAGGGTTCTTGGTGTGTACTGATTGTCTGTGTCCATTCATTCTGATGGCCAGTGTGAGTCCAATGTAGCAGGCTGGCAATGGTTACAAGTGAGTTGGTATATAAGGTGGGAGGATACACAAGTGGTGAATCCTGTGATGGGAAAGCTTTCCCCAGTTACGTGATTGGTAAAGGTGGTGGAAGGTGGGTGCATACTGTATAATTTGCAAGGGATCTGTTGCAAGGAAATGAACCTTGGGGCTGTCTTGCAGGCGGGGGAACCCCGTGCTTATGGATCAAGAGTTGGTTGAGGTTTGGAGGTCTGCTGAAGCAGGTTCTGGGTGGGTGAGGGAGGATTTTAGGAAGGAGGTTTCTCATCTCAGGGTAGGCTCGAAGGAAGTCGTAACCTTGTCTCAAGAATCGGTTAACGGATTCCAAGCCTGGGAAGTAATGGGTGATCAAAACAGGACTCTGGTGGGTTTTAAAGTGTTGTGGATTGTTGATAGGTTGAGTAGGTTGTGATGTGGCAAGTGAAACCTTTTTGTGAACTAAATCTGGTGGGTAATTACGGGAAATCAGGGCTTCAGAGATATTGCTGGCATATTGTTGAAGGGCTTGTTGATTGGAACAGATGTGACTGCCTCGAATGCCTAGGCTGTAGGGGAGGGAACGTTTGATGTGATGAGGATTGCAGCTATCATAATGAAGGTACTGTAGTAGGTTGGTGGGTTTGATATGGACAGCTGTGTGGATATAGCCATTCGTGAGGGAAAGTTCGACATCCAGGAAAGTGGCCTGTGTATGGGAGTAAGTCCATGTGAAATTCAAGGAGCTGACGGTGTTAAGTTTATTGAGTAAACTGAGTAGGTTGTCTTCCCCATGGGTCCAGATTATGAAAGTGTTAGTATCAGACAGCTGACGCAGTGCTTCACTGACATAGTCACAATGGTTCATGACCACCGTAGTTGAGCCCTTGTCTGCTGGTAGAATGATTAAGTCTGGATCAGAGGAAAGTTCCCTGATGGCCCTGGTTTCTGCACGAGTCAGGTTGGTGCCACAGGGTAGTGATTTTACGAAACTAGGAGAAGCCAAACTGGTGGAAACAAGATCTTGAAACAATTTGAGAGGGTGGTTTAGTGGGAGAGGTGGTGGATCAAGAATTGAGGGTGGTTGGAACCTTTGGAGACTGGGTTCCAGGTCATTCTGAGTGTCCATATTGTTGCTCTTTGAGGCAAAGTGATACCTCCAGCGGAGTGTGCGGCAGAAACCTAAGGAGTCACGTATTAGGGTGGTCTGATCAAATTTGGGGGTGGGTGAGAAAGTGAGACCCTTAGAGAGTACTGAGAGTTGTGGTTCTGAGAGTGGAGAAGAGGACAGATTAATAACAGCCAGTTTGGGTTTGGCAGCTTGATTCGGCCTGACTGGGTGAGGTGTGGGTTTTAAGGGAGGTGGTAGAGGTATGTTGAATAGCTGAGCAATAGATGGTTGTGAGGAAATGAGGGGTGGTTGACACCTGGGTTGGTGTCCTGGTAATTTGCAGGGGAGAGGGGGACCAGACAATCACCAGGTCTAAACTTAAGATAGCACGAATTTTCCTCCCACCCATCCCCCTCACTTCCACCTTCTCCCACAGAACCACCGCTCACCAGAGCCTATCTTTATAGATTGTGACTTCGAATATTACTTATTTTTAGTTTTAACTTAAAATTCTAAATATGTTTTTCAGCTGTTTGCACATGTGTCCATTACTTGGTGGGCTTTTGGGAACATTAACTGAGGTATACTGCCCTTCCGCGATGGGTCCTTGTGTACAGTTTTGCTTTATACCTGCTATTCACCATCGTTTTCCAGCCTGTGCTCTTCTACCCCAACCCTCACTTCCCGCCCTGTTGTTTTTCCCCCACCATGGGCCACCGACATTGTGGCTCATGCAGTTGGCTGCCAGCCACTTGCATGCAGTCATCTCACATTTACTGATGAAGAGCGATGCTCGATAATTCTATTCTTGGTTGTGTTCGTGTACCAACGCCGCAGGAATCCCCTTCTATGGTAAGCGGTGGTTTTTTATCCTATCCTAATGTTCAATATATCCGCTTTTAGCACCTTTGTTTCCTAACAATATATATATATATATATATTAACTATTTGGTGAGTCTCGATGTGTACACATCTTATCCCACTGCCACGAATTTTTACTTTATACTTAAATAAGGCTTTGTAGCAAAATATTGTAAAGTTTCATAGTTTCTATATACTTGTCACTGCCCTCCTGCTTTCATTTGCACAATTGATGGGTTTATCTTTCCTAACCTTCCTTAATTTTAAATCTTAATTAACATTTTTCATACAGATAATTTTTAACATTTTTGTCTCTCCCCACCACCTCTGCTCTGAACCAAATTTACTGAAAAAATAAAATAAAAAAACCCCTAGATATACACTTTTCTTATGACTTTCTGCCACATTTTATTGATGATAATGAAAAGATGCAAGTTAGTGTTAGAGGAAAACCAACGTATCTAAGACCATTATTAAAATAAATTGCTAAACAAAGGTGCTAATTATCAAATTCAAAACATTTTTAATTGATTTATATACAAATTGGGTTTGGTCTATTTATTAATATTTTAAAATTTTATTACCTCTGTAATATTATATATAACTGTACAAGTTGTTTTTTATGATACAGGTTTATGACTACGAACAGTCACAATGCCCACAACGATCACTGAGACTGTCAGCTGACAGTTCAGTATACAAACAACAGTCTTCTAACAAGCCATCTCGCTCTCTATCTGAACTTACCAATGACAGACAAATATTCCCACAGTAAGTTATATAGCAATATAAAAGTTCCATGGTGTTAACAAAACAGGAATAAGCTATTAATTTAATTTAATTGCAATGGAGAGCAAGCCCCAGATGTAATTTTCCCCTTTCCTTTTCCTGTCGACATTTACCCTCTTCTAATTTCAACTTTAAATTCTTTCAGCATGTTTGGTAAATTATTTATCATTTCTCTTGGTAATTTATTCCAATCCCTGACCCCCTTACCTATGAAAGAAAATTGAAGTGCCAGCTTGTGGTCATGGTCATTTTTTCCCCTCCATGCACCTCTCTTAATTCTTCCACCAATATCTTGCCATGTCTTGTCACCAATATACTCCTTGCATATTCCCATGACTCTCGTCACCCCATTCCTGTCTTCCAATGAATCCCATCCCAGCTCCTTTATCATATCAATTACTGATTGTGTTCCAGAAACAGTAACACATGACATGAATGTAATTGGTTACAGTCTCAGGAATTTCAGAGCAGTATATTATTTCTAAAATCAATAGTATCACCAGAAAGCAATTTCAAGTATTTCTTTTTATTTATTTAGTGATGTAACATCATTTGCATGTTTTGAATGACATATGTAATTTTTAATTATTACATTTTGAAGACTTGTAATACTGTCAAATGTCACTTTGTTTCTAAAGAATGAGTAATTCTACCCTTACTTTCTTATATCAAAATATTTATTATTAGGTCAGAGCACTTTAGATTCCAAAGCCAAAAATAAAAATGCTTGTACAGAGTCGGTAATGAAATAGAAACCCTTGATTTTAGTCACGGTTTGTTTTAAATGTATTCACATCCAGACAAAGGTTTGAGACTAATATATTAATTGCGAGAATATAGACTTCCTTGGTGTGAGAATATAGCTGAATTTCATTTACTAAACACAAAGTTTCAACTGCTTCCGCTGCAATTATGTTCAGGTGACCTCTGTGGGTCAACAGACAGCCAACTCTGTAACATATACTGTGCAAAGCACCTTAATATAGGCACTGTTTCTTCCAACCCTATCCTAATTGTTCCAGGAATAAAGGAGACTGTGCCTCCTGAAGATGTCTGCAGAAGGAGCAGTTGAAATATGCTTGCTAAGTACAATTTGACTGTATACCCATAAAGATTTCTACTAATCAGATTTCTTTCATCTAAATTATTTCTATTTTAATTTGACAATCTAACGTAAATTTTCTGCCTTGATCATAGCTTCTATATTTGGAAAGATTGCCAGTGACACGTGGAAAATGTTTGGTTTGGACTAAATATATTCTATTGTTGATTTGCTATGTTGAAAATAGACCAGTGGGTAGATTACAATAGCGATTAATTTATAAACCAAACTGAAAAAAAAATTATTAGCTCGAACTGCATTATGTCAAATATTTAAATGAAAGGTAACACATAGGGAAAAATTGCAGATAACTGATATAGTAGTACTTTCTTTTTTCTCTTATGCACAGGTTACACTTATGGTTCACATGGATCCTTAAGGCTGGTGCCAGTCATATCGTAGAAAGAGCAATTGATCTGATTTCTTGTCAGGATGTTGATCCTGCTTGGGAACAACCTCAGGGTAAATAAAGAATAATTATACCTACATTACTAATACTTTAAGAATGCATCGCTTTAAGTTTCTCCATTTAACAACAGCCCAATTTAACAAGGTGTTACAGTTAATGATTCATATTTTTAAATGAATTGTTAGTAAAGAATTGCAATGTAACTATTTTTTATTTGTTGAAAGGATGAATTTATAAAGAATATTATTGGTGCAGGAGGACCACTGAACAATACATCTAGAAATTTATATGGCTACATTAGAAAAGTGAGGGGAAGAGAAGGTATTCAGATTATTGTAGATAAGAACAGAGTTGAAGTTACTGAGGATTTCAAAACTGCAGAGATATTGAGTGACTGGTTTAGTGAGACAACTAGGGACTAGCATCCTGTGATTTTGGGGGGGGGGGGAGGGGGAATAAATCAAAGGAGAGTCTCCCTAAAAGTATAAATGAAGAAACTATAAAATTATAAACAGATTCTCAGGAAATTATGAAGGAACTCAGAAAGCTAAAAAAATATGAACTTGGCCTGGGTATCACCCTTAGGGTGAATAAAATATTTCACCTTTAAAGTTCACTCTGCAAAATTTGAAGAATTCCTGTTTGTTTTAAAAGCATCACATTGTTTTTATTGAGGCTGGGAAAATGTTATATTGTAATCGTTCGTCATAGTGTCTGTAACAGCCAGAGAACTTTATGGAGATTCCAGATTATAAGACAGTTGAGCAACTCCGAAAAATTGAATTGCCAGAATACTCGATTCGTTAACGTATTTGGTCTAATGTCCTCTTTAAACAACCTAATACCTCAGGTACTGTGAGCATGAACAGAGACAATTAACGAAAGTGGTCAGTAAAATACGAAAAAAAGTAAATAAATCGTAATGTATAAACTCTGGTCAACCAACAACATTAGTGAAAGTTTTAATGAAATTGAAATTTAGCCAGAATGACAATTGGCATTCCTGGTTACAGTAGACACCATGAGTAACTTAAATTTTTAAATGTTTTTTTTTTTATGTTGTTTTCATTAGCAACAAGTTACTGAAAAGCAGTTCCACTTTTTTTTTCAACCGTAAAGTTTATTGACATTTTTTTAACTATGAAACTCTATAAAAAGGAAACTTAATGAATGTATTATGGCAATTAATTTGGTAGCAGTTGCTTAGCTATTAAACTTTGGACATAACCTCGAATTTCTTCTAATGATATCTCTGATGGCTGTTAATTTGAGAGCGAAGGCTAACACGTGACACCATTCTCCAGCCAATAGCTATCAAGGTGACTGAGTGAGTGAGCTTAGGAAATTATATAGTAGATGAGTCTGGAGTCTTGTTGCTTACAAGAGGATTGGAAAAGAGCGATAGTAGTACCGATTCATAAAGGAGGGGTTATAAATAGGGTTGAAAATTACAAGCCACTTAGTTTGACATCAGTGATAGGCAAAATGATGGAGAAATGATATGCAACACTATCAGAAATGTCTTTGAGGAAAGAAACTGGTTTGCAGATCAACAACATGGCTTTAGGCATGGATATTCATGTGAATCTCAGATGGTGGGCTATGTGCCGGATGTTTCAGATGAATTTGACAATTGAAGCCAGGTTGATAGTGTGGCAATAGATCTTTCTAAGGTATTTGACAGAGTGAGGCATAAAATGGTTTTAAATAAACTGAAATCTATTGGATTGGATGAAAAAGTTACCTGCTGGGGCGAGAAATATTTAAAAGCCAAAAAGCAAAGTGTTAGAGTAGCAAATACATCATCAGAAGAGGTGGAAGTAATTATGGGAGTGTCACAGTGTACTGGGACCTTTGTTGTTCATTATTCTAATGAATGACTGTGTTAATGGGTTATGATCAGAAATTAGGTGTTTTTTGCAGATGATATAATGGTATACAATAGGATCAAAACATATGAAGACTGTGAACAGCTGCAGGGTGACATGGATAGAATACCTAATGTGTATATCAGCATGGAATGAACATAAATGCCAAGAAGAGTCAGCTTATTAGGTATACAGATAAAAAACTAAAGGTTAATTATGAATAGAAGGTGGGGTCAGAATTTCTTGCTGAAAGCTTGAAGTGTAAATACCTTGGCATAGCGTTTGATAACAAACTCAAGTGGGCAGAGCACATTGGGCAGGTGCAAGGAAACGGTTACAAAATCTTTCATTTACTGGAGAGATTTGATGAGAGAATGTACCAGAGAAGTTAGGGAATTGGGTTACAAAACTTTTGTTAGAACATTGGTTGAATATGGTGATATAGTTTGGGATCCACATTTTGGTTATCAAATACAGGAGTTGGAAGGTGTACAAAGAAGAGCAGCTAGATTTATTTGTGCAAATTATCTCAGGATGCAGTCAGTATCTGATATGATAAAGGAGCTGGATTGGGACTCATTGGAGGAAAGGAGGAGTGTGAAGAGAGTACTGGGAATGTACAGGGCATATGTTGGTGATGGGGCTTGGAGAGGTATTGGTCAAACAATTAACAATAATGCATGGAAGAGGTAAGACGACCATAACCACAAGCTGGCACTCAATTTCATGAATGAGGGAGTAGGAAATTTTTGTTGTTGTTGGTAAGGGTGTCAGGGATTGGAACAAAGTGAAGTGATGAATAATTTTCCAAAAACCCTTAATGAATTTAAAATTAAAATTTTTAAACAGGAAAAGTAAATGGGGGAGGAAATTAACACTCCAATTATAAAAGAAATTTAATATAAAAAGGAGTAATTAGATGAATAGGGGAATTGCTACCGGATCATTAGCTCAATCACAATTAAATTAATAACAATAAATGTTTTAAATCTAATCTGGGCATCATGAGCGATGAATCAATGTTGAAATTTAAACATGGTGTTTACAACTTATTAAATCATGTTTGAAATAATCCTAAAATTGTAACATTTTATGGTTGTTTGTTACTAACATTTTACTTTAGTGTTATTATGGATGATAGCTGCATATGTCTGCTTCTTCCATTTAGAACTATTGGCAGCTACAAGTAGTGCAGTTTGTATCTTTTGCATCTCATTTGTTTGTTGTAACCATCTTGTTTTTTGCTGGCATAGGTGTGTTGACAGTGATTGTTTGAAAGTGGGTAATGTGTGAATGGGTAATATTTTTCATAATCTGTTTTCAGTTTATGTGTGATGTGTGAGTGTGTGGTTTTAGTAGATTTTGTGTTTTTATTTGTTATATTTATGAGTCTGTTGTGTTAATATGTGTTGGTATTAGTGTGTTTCTTAAATAACTGTTTATTATTAGTTATTGCCTTTTGAATTTAGTAGTTTTCTAGTAGAGTAGAGGAGTAGAGGTTCCCAAAGTTTGTCTTACTGTACCTCCTTTGTGTAAAAAAAAAAAAAAAAAAAAAACCTCCTCCCCTGGCCACAGTTTTATTTTTAAACAGATAAATGCCCACTTATCATATTAACAATGGCATCTCAGAGGAAATTCACAAAGTATGTGATGTTAGAATAAAGTGAAGGAGCTAGAGTTTTGACCACACAGTGTAACTTTACAGCTATGATAATTCAAAATGTAACTAATGTAAAATTGTTTTAAAAAAGAAATAATCACTTATTTTTATTCATATTCCTTCTAACATTTTAATAATATAATTAATGATCATGCAATTCTTTTTTGAACATTCAGATTAACATTTCTTCTAGTTTCTATAATCATTTTCACATATTTGTTTATCTCTGTCCGATTACCATACACTGCAATAACTTACCTGCGACTGAAATTCAAAGAGTCTGCTCTGCTGAATCATCACTGCCAACATTAGTCTCTGATTTCGAGGATATGACTTCTACTCAAAATAAAATCTGTGACACAATAATTATTCATGTTCAATCTAAATATAGAGGTGTTTCCTTATAACAGACTCAAAATAAAATCTGACACACAAGAATTATTCTTGTTCAATCTAAACGTAGAGGTGTTTCCTTATATAAGGCAGCAAAGGTAACTCACTACTTCCCTTCTCACCCCCTCCCCTCCATCTCCCTCATCCCCCAGGGAAACACACCTCCAGGTTTGGAAAGCTATATATGTGTGTTAATGAATGATCATTTCTTCTGAGATCTTTGGCAAATATGGAATGAAAACTATATTAAGTACTCTCATGTACTCTTTATACCCGATTTGGAAGAGTCTTCAACTGCTATACACCAGACCGAGTGTTGTGGGTGAGTGGTTAGTACTCTGGCCTTGCATTCAAGAGGATGCCAGTTTGAATCCCCGTCTGGGCATCCAGATTTGGGTTTTCTATGGTTTCCCCAAATCACTCCAGGCGATTGCCAGGCTGCATGACCTTCCCATTCCTTTTCCTCAGTCCCATCCCGCCTCTAATGACCTCGACGAGGTGTAAATCCATAAGTAAAACAAACACTGTACACCGACACCCTTACTTTGCAGAAAAACTACCACATTCAAAAAGCAATAAACAATGGTAAACAGATATTTAATGACTGCATGAAAAAAATCTACTTCGAGTCAGTAAACACTACTGACACAACAAATACAAAAATACAGTAAACACAAAATTTACTTAATTCACACACCACAAATAAATCTTGTAGTGAGAAAACTGCCCTTGGGGATAGGACAAGTTCTCTCATAAGCTTTGACCATAAGGTATACACTTTCCTGATACTAATGATAACTCTGTTTTTGAACAATTCTTTCTTAAATTGGCCACCAATTTCCTTGTATTCTTCAAAGTAGAACACACCACAAGGGCAATATTCAATCACAGGAATAATATAGTCAAACTTAAAAGTCACTCAATATATACTCACAAATTGTTGACGTTAATCCTGTTTACCAGGAAGGCAATACATTTTTAATGTTGATCATAAATCAGACTTCTTCCCCTATACAAAAATTACAGGTTACTAAAACATGAAAATCATAAAACTTTTACTCATTTATGAAATTCACAATATTCATGAACCACAATGATCATATTAAATGACCCTGAAGAAAATTTAATTAAAGCTCTCAAAAGCTTTCACCCTGTCTTGTAGCTAAAATATTTTAATGCCAACTCATCTCTGAACATTTTTCTGCCATTGAAACTGGTTTGTGGTTAAAATTTATTAAGTGTGAAAGTGACCCATTGTGATGAAATGTAACATGGAGTGTGCCTAACCTCCGAAAATTCTTGACACAAATTGCTACTGAAGGTTGCCTCCCCCCTACCTCCTCATATACTGTCACTTGTGAGAACGCCTGCTAAAATGGCCCTTAAACTTAATTACCAGGAACCCCCGTTTCTTATGGCACATTATATTCAGCTTATCTTTCTGACATTTGTACACTGAATTGTTGTAGACACTTTTACCTATGACAGATTTCTTCGTATCTGTACTTATTTACATGTTATTAATTGTCAAAGTGGGTGGGATGAAAATATTGCTTATCTGTCCATAATTCCTAAAGTACTTAGTCTCTCATAAAGTTATACATATCAAACGATTCTTTTTAATTTTCTGTTTTATTTGGTGTTTGTTTTAAATTTATGGCTATTTTTATTTAAAAGCAGTATTTAAAAATTGCTATTCCATCGCATGCTCCTGGATTAAGACTGCTTCCATACTCTATAGCTTTTTTGTTCAAACATGTTTATTAATGAAAGTTTTCACTGTTTTTACTTTAAATTTATGCTCTTTCTAGTTATTATTACCTTGCTTTTAAAATATCTTTGTTCTGTAATTATGTGTATGACCTTTATTGCATCATTCAAGACTCATAATCTTAAATTCCTTTTTAATCCTTTTAAAATATTATTATTTGTCCATGGTTATTTTATTAATGCCTTATTCAAAATTAGCTTTCTTTTAAACCTATTTTTGACTTGGTTCTTATTTTATTCCAGTAGTTGAATTTCTTTAGTTAGCGAACATCCATATTTAGAATTTGTCTATGAACTCAAAATTGTTGTATGGAGCCTTTTTAAATGCTGACAAGACATTGCCATAATTAGCTTTTATTTGTCATTTAAATAAAGGCCTTTTCTTTATTTGCTTGAAAATCTATTGTTCCCATGTGTGCCCGCCGGTGTCATGACATAACTTTTCCTTGTTCTCCTCATGCTCGATAAAACCTTCAGACTGACTTATTGTCTTAAATAAAATTTTCTGACATTGCATCAAAAACTTATTATTATTATTTTTTATCATAGTATCTATGTGAGTGTTTGCGAGGTTTTTCCTTCATCTTTTGATTTAACTTCTTTACAAGGTACTGCTCTGATTTTTCTTGAAAAACTGCTTTAATATTAAGTTTATGGCTATACAATCTGTCTGCAGTTTTAAAATTTTTACTTTTTACCTTCCTTCAAGTATTAAGAAGCTATTGCTACATTATAATTTAAAACAAATTATGGAAGACATTATCCATTCACACATTTTCAAACTGGTGCTGTCAATACAAGAATAGTAGCAAAAAACATGAGGGCCACAGAGACAAATGAGCTACAGAAAATGTGTGCTGTATTACATTTAGCAGCCAGTAGTTCAACAGATAGCTCTAATCTGAATACGCTTTGTAGAAAAAGCAGACATGTGCAGCTCCCTTCCCAATAAAACTAATGTAAAATGTTAGTACCAAAAAAACCATCAAATGTTAAATGTAAATTTCAGTGCAGATTTGTCACTAGTTATGCTTCGATGAGAGGTGAAATGCATATTGCGATAGACAAAAAACGTTGCATTGGCATTGTTTATTAAAAATTAATTAATTAGGCAACTTCATGAAAACTGGGTTACAATAACATTCATATTTTCCTGTTCTTCAAAAAGTGTTTCCTTTTCACATAATTGTTTAGAGCTTCATTGTTTTAATTACACAAATTACTTTTCTCTTATCAATATTAAAAATTATGACTATATATTGATATTTATTTTCTCTTTCTGTTAAAAGAGACTGAAGAGGGTTTCACACTTGTGACTGCTGCACCCTTGAATCAAGGATCTGCCAAAAAAACAGTGAGAACAAATGGTTCTACCAACGTGTCATCTTATCATGTTGATCAAGAAGAGAATGAGGCCCAATGTGTATCCAATTTACGTGAGCTACGTGAAATCATGGGTCGACAACATTTTATGACATTGGCATATGCACTTATGGTCGGACACCAAGTTGTTGTACGAGGCCAACCACGAGATCTTGTCTCTGCCCTCATTCAGAATCTGAAGGTAAATTTAGTGACAAAATTACCCTTTTTTAAAAAATTGGTTGTATTTTTGTTTTTCACACATATTTGGTATTATGTGATCTTTTCTTTAAAAAAAAAAAAAAAAAAATATGCTAGTGATTGAATACGGAATATTTTTATTTGCAGCATTGACATTTCAAACTTTGCTGTGGTTATGCATCTATATATTTCTATGAAAAAGATAATTACATACCACACTGATGCCAAGAATTTTAGTTCCTATATTCTGATTGATTGAATTTAGTAATAAATAACACTATTAATTCTCAGATTGCTTGCAAATGACACAATATTGCATTATATTACCCTTAACTAGTGATTAACAATACCAAGTGTGATATATATGAGTTTATTTTTCATGTTAAATTGGCAGTTGATATTTAGAGATAATACCAGATAGGCAATATTTCATATAAATATTATAAGTGTTTGTAGAAACTGATTATTTGTTATTGAAAAGCTTTAGTAGAATGTATACACTGTGTACTGTTTCTGATTACTAATTCACAAGGTCCAGTTTCAGTTTCCATATGTTTGTTCAGTCAGCAGGTCTGGAGCAGAGTTTTCTGTTCCTTACAAAATAATAAGAATAATATAGATTAGCATCAGTACTAAACCTATATGTTAGACTGTTATATTTGTAAGTTGAATACCAATAAGGTTGACAAATGTTACCATCATCAATACATATTACAACTTCTTCTTGTATTGCAGGGTATGTTTTACGTGTTGTCAGGGACTAAGCGGGTATACGGGGGTGGTATCTGCTTCTCACCTGAACCAGTTGTCTTCCAAAATATTCTAAGTCCAAAAGAAAGTTCTGTAACCGTGTTGAAATACTTATGCTAACTGTTAAAATTGACCACAGTCGCCACTTACAGTTTTAAACCTCCTGCAAGAAAGGTACTATTGTATAAATGAAAGTCACAAGTTGAATTACTGGATTATATTCTCAAAATTTTTCACGTAAATAATACAGGTTCACAGTTAGCTAGGCAATCGGATATTAACCTTCACCAAAAATCACAGGTTGAGAATTCAGAGCAAAAACCGCACTCCCCCACGGAAAATAAAACGAAAGTTAGAAATTCACATGTCCAGAAACTGATAGTCCGAAATGAAGATGGTTTCAACTTTCAAAACTGGCTGCCGCTAGGCGTGTCCTACATCTAGACTCGCTTCCTGCCTGACGCCATGATGTCACAACTTCCCATGATCCACCGCTCTCTCCAAAGCGCTACCGTTAAACTCGCTCAACGCGAGGTTACATGTTTTCACTACGAGATGTTTCCGCCAACTGGAAAAAAGATGTCGGACTTGTCTCTTTTATCAAACTGCCCTACTGGTTGAGACAATAGTCTATCTGTAAAAAGATCCTGTCAACTGTGTACTACCAGAAATTCTCCAAATGAAGAGCGTAACGAGACAAGTGTCGTGAAATGTTTAGTTAAAGTTTTAAAGCTTCCAGACCAGTGAAAATGAATTTTTAAGTTTGGTTAATTTAAAAGCACATTTGAGTAGCGTACTGCTGACGTCATACAATCGTCATAGGAAAAAGTCTTCCCCGCTAAGCCTTAGAATCTGAAGTTAATACTATTTTTAAATCGTTCTCTGGCCTCTGCTGAGCTCAACAGTGCAAAAATCTTCCAAATCGGTTAATTCTATCGAGAGTTATGGAATTCTTAAGTTTCCCAGTTTTTCCATTGTGAAGCCGCATATTCTGCTTTTTCCTGAAAGTTGGTTGTGTCCTGAAGCTGAATTTAAACTGAACCTTTATTTATTTTAAGCCTTTTAGCGAAGTTTTTAGTCTACTAAACATGTTAGTTTCTGAGTTATTAATTTCCAAAGTTTCGGTTTTTATGTCGCCATTACCGGTTTGCTACTATTTACTTATATTCTCTATTTATCGGTTGATCATTACAGGAACCTTACAAAATATTAGCTAGTTATTTATTTTACTTGGTTTTATTTACTTTTAAAGCTTTGAAGTTGTTTAGATGTGGTGGAATTAAATGTTGACTATGTGGAGATGCATTAAATTCCATATTTAGTACTTTAAATCGGTCTGGAGCTGCGAGTTATTAGTGAACTTAATATCAACTGGTGAAATTCTAATTATGAAAGTGCTTTACAGTGTCTGATTTAGTGGAATATTAGTGCTATGGTAGTGTTTACAAACTTGCATTTTCTGCTTCATGGATTATTTCGGATTACTCTCTTTTAGGTGAGTTTATGGCTTCTATATTACTAGAAACTTCTTATTTATGGTTGCTATGTGTTATTTATTCACTCTATTGTACTAAAAGTGTGGTTATCTCGATTTTCGTGTACCGAAGTTAACCTCAAACTTGGCCGGATCTAAACGAAAATATTAAAAATAGAACGAGGGATACCTTACAGTGTTGTCTTTTTTTAAAATAATAATAATTTAAAAAATCTTGTGCATCCTCAGGCGAGTCATTGCTTCCTGGGTCTCTTGCGTGCCTCCAGCCCTCTGAGCCATATTAAGTGTATATCCTAATCCAGTATTGATTATCTCTTTGTTGTCTATTGTAATATATATTCTAAATAACTGCATTGTTACTGTCACTGTTACTATTATCAAGTGATACATAATCTGTGTGTGAGTTCTAAAATTATTGATAATTTTTATTGATGCAGGTTCTTGTGCCAAGAGCTTGTTATAAGGCAATCATCCATTCTGAAGAGTACCTGGAACCAACCTACTGCAACTTGTTGGGGCTTGATTCTTGGGTAGCTGCTCCTCAGCCAAGTAGCAGTGTTTTACGGGTCGACATTCTTCCATCTAATCCTCCTCACTACAAGCTTACGTGGGGAGGGAAACTGCCAACTAAGTGTATGTTCAATTTTCGTTTAGTTATTGATTGAGGCTAGCTATTTTTATTTTTTCCTTTTTTGCTGCATCTCCAGTTATTGGCTTCTTTTATTCTAATCTTTGTCTACCTCTATAGCTCCTACCTTCGACTGTTCCCTCCATTAACAAATTAACCAATCCAATATATCTCAAAATATGACCTATCATCCTGTTTCTTCTTTCTGTAAGACTCTTCAACAAACTTCTCTCCTCACCCACCATCTCCAAAACATGTTCATTTCTTATTTTATATGTCCACTTAATTTTCGGCATGCTTCTATAGTGCCACATCTCTAATGCTTCAATTTTCTTTCTTTCTGGTAGTACTAAAGTCCATACTTTGCTACCATAAAGTGCTGTGCTCAAAAAATAGATTTAAAAAACAACCTTTCTGGTCCTAGATCAATAATTGAGTCTAAAAGATTTCTCTTTTTCAAGAATATTTGCTAATGCTGTTTTACTTTTAACATCATTCCTGTATCGGCTGTAAGTTTTAATTTTACTTCTTAAATCACAGAATTCACTCACTTTTCCTATTGCATCTGATCTTATTTTTATATTTAACCTTCTATTATTGATATATTTTCTGCTACATTTTATAATGCTTTTTTTATGTTTAGTCCAAAATCATTCTCAATTCAGTAACTTCTCAATATCCTCAGTCTATCCTGCTGACAGGACCATGTCATCAGAAAATCATAGCATGCTGATTTTTTCTCCTTGAACACTTATGTCACATTTAATTTTTTTTTTCAATTCTTTTATTGCTTCCTCTACATACAAACTGAATAATGGGGATAGATTACAACATTGTCTCACCCCTTGTCTTTCCTAATTCTCTACTTTTATTGTATCCACTTTATTCTTATGTATATTATAAAGTATTCTTCTATCTTGATTTTGTAGAACTGACTTCTTTAAATTTTTGAACATACAATATTATCAAAAGCTTTTCTAAATCAACAAATGCGATTTTCTAGATCCACCCTTCAAGTGTTACTCTTAAAGTCCGAATTGCTTCTCTTATATCGCAGTTTTTCCTAAACCCAAACTAATTTCTGTATATCATCATCAGTAATTTTTGTAATGAGATAGTAGATAATTCTTACATTTGTCAACTTGTGCTTTCTTTTGAAGTTTAAAGCCTAATATTTCTTTACCAGCTTTTCTCTTTTCAATGCAACCCATTAGTCCTCAGTTGAACTCCTTACAGAATCCTTTCCAAGGCCCATGTCTACCACAGTCGCCACTTCCTTTATTCCTTAAGGAAGAAAAGGTTAATATCCACTATGAAAAGATGCATATTTCACTTGATGAAAAATTTTAAATTTATTTTAAAGTCACATTTGAAAATTCACTATTACAGTTGAAATGGCAAAATCGGACTAAACGTCTCCAAAAATTGCAAGTCATGAAGAGGAACAACTACCAGACTAAACCCCGTTAGAAAAGTTTTATAGTCACTGATTATACCACTGTCCAACGCGGTTAATTCAACATGGCTACGAGTCACTCGTGTGGTTGCTAGTTCAAGGTCTGCCGGAAACCATCTTCGTTGCCAGCATCTCCCAATGGATTTCTTGAAATACACTAACGCATTGTCTGTTTCGCGACATAAAACAAAAGGCGGCCCAGACAGTCTACGCTCCTCGTTATATACCCTTAGCCGCATGTCTACTGTGACCCCTCGCTTTATAAAAATAGTCTGATAAAATTTTAGTATACCCAGTGTTCAGAATTTAACAGTGTATAGCCTGGTTTGTGTAGGTTTGTTGAGTTTATGATGACCACAATTCTAAATTAATTCGGTTTACTGTAAAAAAAATTAAAATGTGTGTGCGTAATGGTAATTGACTTCCTGAAAACTGTTAGTGCATCCCCGTTCTGGTACTTAATTTGTGCAATTTTAAAAGTTCCTGCTGGATTACAAATTATCGTTTTAAACTTATGCTTGCCCCTGATTTCAAAACTGTAATTTTTATTATTATCGGTGGTGTATTATAGAAGTTATTTATCTTACAAAAAACGAGCTTGAAATTGCCTGGAAGACATATTAAAAAAAACTAGTCTCATGTTAATAACTATTAAAATACTGCTTCTATCGAAAAAGTGTTATCAGCTGAATTTTTCTTTTATTTTATTATGTGTTTTAAAAGTTGTTTTGTTTTTGGAAGTGGTCTTAATAATTCACAGTTTAATTGTGAAAACTACCACGTTTTTATTTACGACGTTATAACTTGAAAAATTGATTTAATGTCCGTTATACTAATTGGAATGCTTTAAAACTTTTAATATGTTGTACCCGGTCCTTTACTCATACAGAAAATTTACTTTTTAGCTTGGGAAATTATCGAAAATGTGTTGTTATTTGGTGTTGAAAATGCAAGTGTGTCCAACAAAGTGTTTAAAATTTTGTTTACTTTGTTTATACTGCCTGAAACTACTGAATTTTAGTGAATTAAACTTCCTTTCGACTTACTATAATTATAAAAATACTTTACTGCGTCCAAAAGTGTTAAGAATTAGTGATATTATTACGTAACCAAAATCGACTGTTTACAAATTGGATAACTATGGATTACACTGGTTCAGATTAGTTTAAAGGTTATTTACTATTATTAATTGTTTATTTAGAGCATTTATTATGTGCTGGGTGACCTTATTGTTTTTAAATCGGCGTATGTTCTGAGTTAGCTTGCAGAATCGGCTTCTGCATGAAACGTGTCTCCCATGCCCTGTAGTTACGAAATGAAAATTTTTATGTTTACTGGAAGGCTTACCCTTATGCTCTATAGCCAAGAAAAATAGAATTTACCTAAATTCTAAGGTGCTTACAACAGTAGGGGGTTGGGCATTACAGACCATCCAGACTTTTTCAGTAGTTCTTGTGTTTGATGGGAGATGTGGGGTCAAGTGTTATTGAGAAGCAGTGAGACAACTTTGCACAACATTCCTCTCTGGTGGTTCTGGATTGCCTATCTTGAGTTTTCTTAAGGTATGCGCATACTACAGCAGGCCGCATCGCATCATGTCGCATCGCATTGAGCGAAAATGCTGCAACGCACATCTGGACGCAGCAAGTCGCATTTCTTTTATTGTCGCCGCCTTCGGTTCTCAACTAGTATTCAGCCGCTTCTGCACTGCAAATGGACATATCAGACAAAGGGCTCTTATTTTTATATATTCATTGAAGCAGAAGAAAATTAGCAGAAACGGCAATGGGTTTAATTTAAAAAGGAATTTTCCGCATTTCTTAGGCACATTAGAGGGCAAACATGTTATAACAATTCTACCGAATTGCAGTTCTCTTTATTTTTAATGCAGAAAAATGAATGTTTTTCATGGTTTTAATAGCCCTTGCAGTTGCTGAATACCGTTTTGGTATTTTGGTCGTCGGAGGATTGGGAAAAAAATTAAGATGTCAAAACATTTAGCCTCAGCAATTTATGTGAAGCAATGGCTGCAGGAAAACTGAATTTGCACGTTGATAACTGAGATAAAATACAGTATGTAATAGTAGTGGATGAACCTTTTTCTCTTTCGAGATGATGCCTATTCCAGAATTTCAGATAAAATGAAATGGAGAGAAACAATCTTTCAATTACAGGCTCAATAAACAATGGAGGGTGCCGGTAACTGCTTTGGTGTTATAGGTAGAAGGTTTCAAATCTATGAAAGAAGAATGTCGGTGTTACCTAATAAGATAAATAAAGTAATACTATCCACGTGCTGCATTCATAACCTTTTGATTAACAATATCTGAATTGGGTTGCAGAAGGTAAGAACAATAATGACAACAAAGAAATTTCAATATTTGACACACAGGTTTCTAGGTTACATCAGAAATCATTAAGATTTGGAATAATTCCAGAAAATATTTTTAAACACTTAGGTTAATTGTTAACACGAAGCATTACAAGCCGGATTCAAATAAAGTGATAGAAAATTATAATACACACGTAAAATAAACAAAAAATAAAATTCGAAACATACTGGTTGTTTTAACTAGTTTCCTATATCCTCCCAATTTTTTTTTTTTTTTTTGTTATTATATTTTGCATCTTGTAAATCATAAAACTCTTTGAAAGTCATTGCTAATGAGATGCAGTGCTCTTTATCCATTACTTTTGAATAGTTTAAGTTAAAACATACAAGCAAAGAACAAATGAGCATGAGCTAGAAATTTTATAATTTTTTCATCTTTATTAAAGTTCATAAGGTACTTAAATTTTCAGATTGTAATTAATTATATTTTTTCAAAAATCATCTACCATCCTGCGTGCAAATTTGCAGCCAATTTTGTTGAAGTAATGGAGTTAATTCACAGAAATAGGAACACACAAGTTACAAAAGTCAGTCAGTGCTGTTGGAGATCCCATCGCACACATGGTCGTGACTGAGCGCATCGAGGCGCACAGGCAGAAAAATACGACTAGGGAAGCGATCCGACAATGCGACACGAGGCGGCCCGCCCCGACCCGACTCGACTCGCCTGTGGTGTGCGTTACCCAATTAGAACTAGTGTAAGCAATTGCTGACGCATTTCTGCGTTGCGATGCGACGCGATGCGGCCCGCCCTAGTGAGCGCGTACCTTTAGTGTGTTGCAATACTTTTCTGAGTCGATCAACAATATTCTCTTTCGGGCCAAAAAGACAGTTGTCATGATTTTTCCATCAGACTGCATTTGTTTAAACTTTTTGGCTTGGGGAAAGTTGAATGGTGCCACTTGTCTGAGAGTTGTTTTGTTTCCAGAGTAAAATGAAATTCCCATGTTTCATCGCAGGTAGCAACGGAATTGAGAAATTTCTTCTTAAAGTCTTGTTGAAGAAAATGATGGAAACAGTTGATGCATTGCTGCTCATGATTTTCTGCAAACATTTGCAGGATCTATGATGCTCACATCTTCCCATACCCAAACTTTTCAGTCAATAACTTCTAAATTGTGGTAGCAGAACCCTCAGGAACTTGAAAATAAAGTTCATGGTTAGTGATCCCGTAGTCTTCCAACAATATTCCTTCAACATTTTTGATCATCTTGTCTGAATTTAAAGGTCTTCTGCTTCAATCTTCATCATGAATGTCTGTACGAACCCCTGTAAACTACCTACACCATTTGTGGACTTATTGAACAGCCATACACTTTTCACCATACATTTGTATCAGTTGTTGATAAACATCTGTAGATGAAACCCCTTTTGCATTTAAAAATGAATTACTGCACGATTTTGCATTTGGCACCTCCATCACAGATGGTTGCTGAATCAACATTACATGGCATAGTGATGCCAGCAGGGTGGGATGAGGAGTGGGAGAATTACTGCACAGTGCAGTGTTGCTGGATTTGGCCTAAAACCTCTGCCTGAGGCTCCAACATTTTGGGGTCCTTGCTTTACGATATGAAGTGCAGTGTATATGCCCTGCTGAATGTTTTCCTTCACACCTATTTCTTCATTTAAAAAATGTTGACATTAATTTCTTTTGATTTTTGGCATAAATTATTTTAACATTTTCCTTGGCACTCGATTTCAGGTGCAAGGGTGTGGGGAGATTTTCTTTTGTAGGTAAGGGGGTCATGTATTGGAATAAGTTACCAAGAGAATTGGTGAATAATTTACCAAAAACATTGAAACAATTTAAAGTTTTATTTTGTAGGGGGGGGGGGGAAAGTAGGTGGGTACAGGAAAGGGAGGAAATGGGTGTGTAGGGAAATTGCCACCTGAGCATGCACTCCATCTCAATTAAATTAAATTAAAGATAATTTATTCTGATCTCTGATTCCCTTACCTAAAAAAAACAAAAATTTTCCACTGTGTTATATCTGAAATCAAACGCTAGAATCAGAATACTACTTCCTGATCACAAACTCATGTCATGATCTAACACATGAATAAGTCCAGTTCAAAATACAGTCCTTTAAATGATTCCAATTATTTCTCAATGCTTTTCATGTTCAAAGTGAATGATGTGTTTATATTAAATTGGTTTTAGAGCTCTGTAATGTTCTCTAATATTGAACAAAACTTATACTGTCAGTTTACTAGGTATGGATGGCATCAAACTTTGATTAATTGTTTGGTCAGTAATCAAAGAAGTAAAGAAACTAAGTCTGGATTGCAAATCATGTTCACACTGATAAATGAGTTAACTGCATCCTGAAAACATCAAACTAATGATCATGAGAACACATTTTATTTTTCTACACTTCCGTAACAAATTTACTGTGGCCACTGGCTGAGGTTTATAATCTAAGTGGTGTGTAAATCAAGTAATGAGACTTACATTTTTCAATATTTTTATTCAAATAAAATTTCAATTGAAGATTGTCTCCTTCAAAATAATTTCCTTGGAAAGTCACAAAGCATTCAAACGTCTCTTCCACACCTTATAGCAGTGGTGGAATTCGGATACTGAAATAGCCTTCAGCTGGTCGGTTACATCCATTTCAATGTTTTCGAGTGTTCCAAAATGATATCCCTTGTCGCGAATTTTCAAAAGGAAAAGTCACAAGAACTCAAGTCAGGTCAGTAAGGAGGCTGAGGAGTCACAGGAATGTTTTTACTGGCAAAAAATGTGTTTTACTAAAATTGCTGTGCAAAAAGACATGTTGTCGTGATGCAGGATCCAATTGTTTCTGATGTTTGATCTCTCAAGACACGTGACCCTTTTTCAGAGTCTTTCAAGAACTCCTAGTAAAAGGTGTTGATATACTGTGTAACTTCGAGGTGCAAACTCTTTGTGGACAGTTCCTTGTATATCAAAGAAGCAAATCAGCATGCTTTTGATCTCTGACTTGCTCATTCTTGCTTTCTTGGACGTTGGAGAGGCTGAAGTGTGCCATTCCATCCTCTGGCATTTGATTCTTGGTCGTACTCAAATGTTCTAAAATTTGTTTATCATTTTCAATTGATTCCAAAAAGTTAAGGCACCATTCCCTCCTGAAGAATTTTGGTTCTTGTGAAAGGTTTTTGGGACCATTTTTGAGCAGATCTTTCTCATTACCAATTCATTGCTCAAAACCTGATGAACAGAGGTATGACTCAAATTTCACTCTTCCCCAATCATTCTGTCCATCAACCAACGATCATAACTCACAAGTTCTTGGATTCTGCTTACATTTTCATCAGTTCTTGCACTTGAAGGTCTTCCACTGGATGGTTTGTTTTCCATCGAATCCATTTCCTTCTGAAAATGCATTAAACCACCGAAAAACCTGAGCTCTTAACAATATACTATCTCTGAATCCCTGCTTAAGTTTTGCAAAAGTTTGTGTACCAAGTCTGAAGCAAAACTTGATAGCATACTGTTGCTCAAAATCCATGTCACTCATTTTTTGAACAATATAAAAAACTAGATTCACAAGAAAAATAATAACAAACAATCAAATGACCGAGGTCAGACTTATTGGATATATGTCATGTGTTTAACGATGGCCTCTCCAAGTTCCCTGCTTCCAGTGTGCTGTATCAAGCAGTACAGGGTCAGCCTCATTATTTAATTTACACACTTTGTGTGCTTCTAAATGTTGTGAAAAACAGCAAATTCTTACAAGTGTGCAAACAGTCGAAAGTCTTCCTTCATTAATTGAAGATTTTCATTTGCAAGCACCAACAATAACTCTGTTCCACATAATTGCGATCCCTTGTGCTGTGTCTACTTAATTCAGTGTACACTGACGGTGACCACAAGAGTTTGTACAATTGCCCAAAAATTATCAGTCACTCTGACATGGTTGACCACCACACCAAAGAAAACAGCCACTTCAACCGAGGCTCTCCAACACAACAGCACTTCTCACTCTCCATTGTGGCTACTCTCTCAATTTTCTTTTCACACTAGAGGTGCTCTGCTGAACATAGTGCTTCCATGAGAACTAAAAAAACTATTCAACTTAATGGGCACTAAGGGCCACTAGCTCCATGTAGTATCACAATCTTTCCCCTTTGCAGTAATACTGTGGTGCAAATATGGATGAGAGAATACCCTAATCAGGGCATTTTCAGAAGAAGAAAGTCATGAATGAGTCAAATAATAAAGGGAATGCTGGCAGACAGGATGGCATTTAGAAACCATAGATGTTTTATAAACAAGTGTCATTGAGGAATGGAACAAAAAAGGTGAAAAAAAATGAAATTTTAATCAGTTAAATAAGAGAACAGAGGAGTGATTGGTGGAGGGTATTCATATTGGTTAGCAAAGATTACTATAGTTCTCTAGTGTTCATACATCATAACAATGAGTTACTAGTAATAGATTTTTGGGGCGATAAAAACGAAAAAATCAGGGTGTTGGCTGCTTACCGTAGTGGAAGAATGAATGATGGAGATGAGATTCCTGGATAGAAACAAAATTCACATTCACAGTTCAGAGGTGAGCGAAGAATGGTTATTATTGAAGGGGATTTAAATTTACCAGTTGCCAATTCAGTACGAAATAAGATTAATAACACAAGGGAACAGAGATTTGAAAATACCTTCGTAAGGGAACGGGGTTTTACACAAGCGGTGGAGCAAAAGTACAAGGGAACAAAACATGTTGGAAATCTTTTTAATAAAGCCCGATCAAAATCTTGTAGAGTGTCAAGTAACTGAACAAATAAGTTATCACAGTGCAGTACTGATGGATATTAGGGGGATTCAGTAAACCAGTGGCAAAAATACCAGGGAGAAATAGGTATAATTATAAAAAGGCACAAACTTTAGAATTGAAGAGATATTTCTGGGAAAAGTTCTACAAATGAAAGGATGGCACAAGTACAGTGGAGACAAGGTGGGAAGAGTTTAAGGAAATGGTAAGAAAATGGTGACGAAATGTTTATTCCAAAGCAGAAATTAAAGAAAAATACAGAACTTACATCCCACAATAGGGAGGTGAGAAGATTAAAGAGGCTAGTGAGAGGGGAACACAACAGAGTTAAGAGACAGGAAGACAGTAGGATATATTTAAAACAACTAAACAAGCAATTGATAAGAGCAAAGAGAGAAGCAAATAATGGAATTATGAAGAATATTATTGATGCAGGAGGTCCCCTGAATGATGCATCTAGAAATTTCTATGTCTGTATTCAAAAACTGAGGGGAAGGAAAGGTATTCAGACTATTGTGGATAAGAACGGAGTTGTAGTCACTGAGGATTTTAAAATGGCAGAGATATTGAGTGACTAGTTTAGTGAGACAACTAGGGACTATCATCATTTGATGGGAGCGAATGAATCAGAGGAGAGTCTCCCTAAAACTATAAATGAGGAAACAAAATTTGAAATAGATTCTCAGGAAATTATGAAGGAACTCAGAAAGCTAACAAAATGTAAAGGAGCTGGTGTAGATAATATTACTACAAATTTACTTAAGATTTTGGGGTATGATATTGTACATTTCCTTGGAATTTTATTTAAAACGAGTCTGAAGTCTTGTTGCTTACCAGACTATTGGAAAAGAGTGATAGAGGTACATGTTCATAAAGAAGGGGTTACAAATATGGTTGAAAATTACAGGCCAATCAGTTTGTCATCAGTGATAGGCAAAATGATGGAGAGATTGATATGTAACTATACCACAAATGTCTGTGAGAAAGAAACTGGTTTTCAGATTGACAAGATGGCTTGAGGCAAGGATATTCATATGAATCTCAGATGGTGGGCAATATGTAAGATATTCCAGATGAATTTGACAATGGAGGTCAAGTTGATAGTGTTGCACTAGACCTTTCTAAGTCATTTGAAAGAATGAGCCATAAAATGGTTTTAAATAAGCTGATATCTATTGGATTGGATGAAAAAGTTAGTTGCTGTATAGAAGAATTCTTAAAATGCAGAAAGAAAAGTGTTAGAGTAGGAAATACATTATCAAAATAGGTGGAAGTAAATATGGGAATGCCTTAGGGTAGTTATTGGGACCATTGCTGTTCATTATTATAATGAATGATTGTGTTGATGGGTTATGGTCAGAAATGAGGTGTTTTTTTTTTTTTTTTTTTTTTTTTTTTTTTTTTTGAAGATGCTATAATGTTATACAATAGGATCAAAACAGGTCAAAATGGGTAGGTCAGCATGTAATGAAGATAAATGCCAAGAAGAGTCAGCTTATTAGGTACACAGATAAAAAACTAAAGATTAATTATGATTATAGCGTGATGAATAATTTACCAAAAACGCTTAAGAAATTTAAAATTAAAATTTGTAGGTCGGAAAAGTAAATGGGGAAGGAATTTGGCACTCCAATTATAAAAGAAAATTTTAAAAATTAAAATAAATAAAGGTAGTTAGATGACTAAGGGAACTGCTACCAGAGTGTTAGCTCAATCACAATTCAAATAAATAATAATAATCTTTGTATATCAAGTGATACATAACAATCAACTGCAGGAGATAGTGGATGGTGGGCAAAGGCAAGGAAATATAACACTAGAAAAGGTTGATTAATTTGGCTGACACTAGAGATAGGTTTTCTGCCATAGGGTTTGTCACCTGTGGAAATGCCATGTCATTTACAAGTTACATTATCGGTAACGATGAAAGGAAAGAACTTCCGCGAGGCAATATTTAATGGAAAGGACTGATAAAATACACCCAACACTCACCAGAGTTGAAGGGAGGAGGGCAGCAGCAACACAAAACAACACTCTAACACAAAAATTAGAATATTTTGGGTTAAAGCCCTTTGTCAAGTTAACGGAAGTAAGTGGCTGAGCTTGCGCAAGACTTGCATTCGAAGAATAGCACCAGTGAAGTGAACTATCTTGAAAAAGAGAAAACTAATAGTATCTAATTAGGTTTCAGGAAAAAATGTATGGAGCAAAGCGTTTAGTGAAAATCATGCTTCAACTTTAAGGATACAAGAAAGGAGCAAAACTGATAACTTTATTAAGGACTATTTGCAAGTGCTACTGATATTTTGAGAAAATAATATTTGCAAATAATTGCAACTGTCACATTTGTGTTATTCGTGATGAATTATTATTCATCACGAATAACTATTACCAAATCTGAATTTCCAGAGGTAGCTGAAACCTAAGAAGCTATGGTAATACGATAATAATAAATACCGTAATGATGTGGAAACCTGTAAAAGTGTGATAGTAGTGCTAGTCGATAAAGGAGGGGCAACATATCGGGGTGAAAATTGCAGGCCTATTATTTTGATGTCAGTGATAGGTAAATTGATGGAGAGATTGATATGCGGCCACATCAGAAATGTCTATGAGGAAAGAAATTGGTTTGAAAATTGGCAGCGTTGCTTTAGACAAGGATATTAACGTAAATCTCATTTAGGGACATATTTCTAAGAAAATTGATAGAGTGAACCATAAAATGGTGTTAAATATGGTATAAACATTGGGAATATGTGAAAGTGACTTCTTGGCAGAGAAATTCAAGGTGGAAAGCAGTTAGGGTAGCAACTGTAGTATCAAAAGATGTAGATTGCCACTGGATAATTTATTGGGACCAATGCTATTCATTATTCTAATGAATGCTGGTGTTAAAATCTTAGTCAGCAGTTACAGTGTTTGCATAATGTTGAATAGTGGGAGAAAACTGTGAGAAGCTGCCGGGTAGCATATGCTAGCTGGTAAGATCTCCATGGAAGAGTTAGCTTATTAGGTACAGAGATAAAATAAATATCATATATAGTATTTCTATATGGTGTTTTTGTCACAAGCAATTAAATCCTTTCATACCTAACCGAAATCAATGAATGAGGTGTCATATTAAAGTTTATGGTCTCTACCTTGGCCACATCCTATTTTAAGAAAGGATTTTTTCAGAATTCAATTCTTAAAGGGCAAAAATGTCAATATTTATAAAATGCTGCTTTTTGTGTTACGAGTCATTTATCTCCCTGGATATCAATCTGAAATCGTTTAATGAAGTATCATTTTAAAGATTAAGATGTCCGATTTGGTGACATCGTGTATTAAGACAGGAATGTTTTGAAATTGGACCCTTAAAGGGCAAACGTATCAATATTTCTGCAACGGGTTTTTGTGTCACAAGCCATTTATCTCCCTTCATATCTAACAGATATAGATAAATGAGGTATCATATTAAAGAGTAAGGTCTCCGCTGTGGTAACATTAAATTATAAGAAATTAATTTTCGTAATTCAACCCTTATAGGGCTAAAATGTCAATATTTTTAAAATACTTTTTTTGTGTCTCGAGCCATTTATCTCCCTGGATATCTAACTGAAATAGATAAATGAAATTTGATTATGAAGAGTAATGCCTTGGCTCTGGTGACATGATATATTAAGGCAGCATTTTTTTTAGAATTGAACCCTTAAAGGGAAAAAGTATCATTGGTTCTACAACGCATTTTTGTGTCACGAGCCATTTATCTCCCTTCATACCTAACCGATATAGATAAATGAGGTATCATATTAAAGAGTGGGGTGTAAGGGTTTGGGAGAGACTATACTAGCCTTTTCCAACCAAATGTCAACCTCTCCTTCACGTGGTGCACCCTGTTTGCACGGACGAGGCTCTGGCGACTGAAAGATTCCCGGTATAAGGAGTCACCCAATGCTTGCCAACGGCCTCTGAAAGGAGGGCGGAAGAGCGTTGAGCGTTTCAGGGCACCCTCTTGCCCTTGGGGTTGGAAAGGCGGATGAATCAGAAATGATCAACAGCATGGGGATGCATAAGGCAACGGGAAACCACTGCATTAAAGACCCAAAGGGTATCCCGAGGACATGTAATCCTCTCAAAATACATATATCATGAAGGCTTCTTCCTGGGTAAAATATTCCGGACGTAAAATAGTCCCCCAATCTCCGGGTGGGGACTGCTCAGGGAGGAGTCATCAGAATGGATAGAAACATTCTACGAGTTGGAATGTGGAATGTTAGAAGTCTGAATAGGGCAGGTAGGTTAGAAAACTTAAAAAGGGAGATGGAACAACTTAAGTTAGATGTTGTTGGGATTAGTGAGATTAAATGGAAGGACGCATAGGATTTCTGGTCTGGGGAACACAGGATAATTAGCACACAAGCTGTCAATGGAGTCACTGGTGTAGGATTTGTAATGAACAAGAAAGTAGGGAAACGGGTAAGTTATTATGAACAGTTTAGTGACAGGATTATTTTGATGAGGTTAGAAACTAAGCCCGTCCCAACCTCATTAGTACAAGTGTATATGCCAACGTCACAGGAAGATGACGAAGAAATAGAAAAAATATATGCTGAAATTGAAGAATTAATGCAATATGTGAAGGGGGAGGAAAATCTAATAATCATGAGTGATTGGAATGCAATAGTGGGAGAAGGAAAAGAGGGGAATTCTGTAGGAAATTTTGGTCTAGGAGAAAGAAATGAGCGAGGAAGCAGGTTGATAGAATTTTGTGAAAGATATAAGCTAGTTGTGGCAAACACACACTGTTTAAGAACCATGCAAGAAGAATATACACCTGGAAACGTCCTGCGGATACAGGCAGATATCAGCTAGATTATATCATGGTCAAACAGAGATTCAGGAATCAAGTTCTAGACTGTAAAGCAGACATAGACTCTGACCATAATTTGATAGTAATGAATTGCAGGCTGAAATTTAAGCAAATAAGGAAGCAGTATAAGCAGAACAGACTGGAAGTGAATAAACTGAAACAATCTAGAACGAGAAATTTTTTTTCATAAATGGTAGACTTAGGTTTAAGAAGTAACTATGAAAGGAGCTCAACCGAGGACGAATGGAATGCGTTAAAGACCGAAATAATGAAAGCTGGTAAAGGAACATTAGGCTTTAGGGAACAAGCTGCCCGAAAAACTTAGATCACAGAAGAAATTTTGGAGCAGATGGATCAGAGGAAAAGGTACTAAAATGCTTAGGATGAAGCAGGAAGAGAGCAGTACAGGCAATTTAGAAATCAAATAAACAGGAAATGCAAAATAGCAAAAGAAAAATGGCTACAAGATAAGTAGATGTTGCATATAGAAAGATCAAACAGAATTTTGGTTAAATGAAGAAAAGAGGTATGAACATTAAAGCTGCTAATGGGAAACCTCTTTTAAGCTCAGAAGATACAGCTAACCGATGGAAGGAATACATTGAGAAACTGTATGTTGGGGACGACTTGAACAATAGTGTAATGGTAAAGGAAGGCGATGTCGATGTTGATGACTTAGGAGATTCTGTTTTGGGGACAGAATTTAATAAAGCTCTGAATGACTTGAAAGCAAATAAGGCAGTTGGAATTGATGAAATTCCCTGCAGAACTTCTTAAATCCCTAGGAGAAGAATGAATTGAAAGATTATTCAAGCTGATATCAAAAAGTTATGAAACAGGAGAAATTCCAACTGATTTTAATAAAAATATCATCTTCACACTTCCAAAGAAAGCACAAGTCGACAAATGTGAGAATTATCGCACCATTCGTTTAACATCACATGCTTCAAAATTACTGACCAGAATAATATACAGAAGGATGGAAAGGGTAGTAGAAGAGATAGTAGGTGAAAATCAGTTTGGGTTTAGGAAAAAATCGCGGTACAAGAGAAGCAATTATGTCTAAGATTAATACTTGAAGGGCGGATCAAGAAAAACAAAGATACTTTAATGGCGTTTGTTGATTTAGAAAAAGCATTTGATAATGTTAGATGGGGCAAGATGTTCAAAATTTTAAAGAAGACAGGTCTAAAGTATCGAGATAGAAGAATACCCTATAAACTATATAAGAATCAAGTGGCTGTAATAAAAGTAGAGACTCACGGGAGACATGCATCAGTTAAAAAGGGTGTGAGATAAATGTGTAGTTTATCCCCGTTAATATTCAACTTGTATGTAGAAGCAATGAAGAAAGTCCAAGAAAAATGTCCATGTGGCATAAGTTTTCAGGGAGAAAAAATCAGTATGCTACGATTTGCTGATGACATTGTCTTGTTAGCAGAGAGGGCTGAGGATATTGAGAAGTTACTGAATGGCATGAACAAAGTACTGAAGGAAGATTTTGGACTGAATATAAATCAAAGCAAAACAAAAGTGATGGAATGTAGCAGAAATCATACCAATACTAGTAGATTAAATATAAAAACAGGATCGGATGCAATAGGAGAAGTAAGTGAGTTCTGTTACTTGGGAAGCAAAATTACAACCGATGGCCGAAGCAGGAATGATGTTAAAAGCAGAATAGCACTAGCAAAAAGAGCCTTCATGAAAAAGAGAAATCTTTTAGTTTCAAATATTGATCTAGGAATTAGAAAGAATTTTTTAAAACTCTATGTGTGGAGCACAGCACTTTACGGTAGCGAAACATGGACTTTAGGAATACCGGAAAGAAAGAAAATTGAAGCATTTGAAATGTGGTGCTAAAGAAGAATGCTGAAAATTAAGTGGACAGACAAAGTAAGAAATGAGCGAGTTTTGGAAATGATGGAAGAAGCTTACAGAAAGAAGAGACAGGCTGGTAGGTCATATTTTGAGACATGCTGGATTGGTTAATTTGTTAGTGGAGGGAACAGTGGAAAGTAAGAACTGTAGAGGAAGACAGAGATTAGAATATATGAAGCAGATAAATGAGCATGTGGGTTGTAAGGGGTATGTAGAAATGAAGAGGTTAGCACAGGATAGGAAGGGATGGAGGATTGCATCAAACCAGTCGAAAGACTGATGACAGCAAAAAATATTAAAGAGTAAGATCTCCGCTGTGGTAACATTATATTTTAAGAAAGGTATTTTTCGTAATTCGACCCTTAAAGGGCAAAAATGACAATATTTCTAAAATGTGTTTTTTGTGTCTCGAGCCATTTATCTTCTTGGAAATATAACCGAAATCGATAAATGAAGTAGGATTATGAAAATTAATGTCTCGGTTTTGGTGACATCATATATTAAGGAAGCATTTTTTTTTTTTTTTTTTTTTTTTTTTTTTTTTAATTGAACCCTTAAAGGGAAAAAGTATCATTGGTTCTACAATGCCATTTTGTGTCATGAGCCATTTATGTCCCTTCATACCTGACTAATATAGATAAATGCCAAAAACGTCACTATTTTTAAAATTCTTTTTTTTTTGTGTCCAACCATTTATCTTCTTGGAGATATAACCGAAATTGATAAATGAAGTAGGATTATGAAGATTAGTGTCTCAGCATTGGTGACATCATATACTAAGAAAGAATTGTTTTTGGAATTGAACCCTTAAAGGGAAAAAGTATCAATGGGTCTTCAACGCATTTTTGTGTTACAAGCCATTCATCTCCATTAATCTATAACCAAGATTGATAAATGAGGTATCATTCTAAACCGCTGTGGTCACATCATGTTTTAAGAATGGAATTTTCTGAATTAATATCAGTATTTCTAAAATGCGAGTCATTTATTTCCCTTGATATTTAAACAAAATTAATAGACTGAGGTCTTTGTAAGATCTTCGGTTGGTTACACCATATTTTAAGAAAGGAATTTTTCAAAATTTGACCCTTAAAGGGCAAAAGTATTAATATTTCTACAATGCATTTTTCTGTTACAAGCCATCTCCGATAAATGGAGTATCGTTTAAAATATCATAGTATCCGCTTTGGACAGAACATGTTTTAAGAATGAACTTTCTTTAAATTCAACCCTTAAGGGGCAAAAATATCATAATTTCTAAAACTTTTTTTTTACCTCGCTTGATGCCTAACCGAAATCGGTAAATTAGGTATCACTTTAAAGGCCAAGATGTCCGCTTTGGTCACACCATATTTTATAAAAGGAATTTTTTGGAATTTGACCCTTAAAGGACAAAAGTATCAATATTATTTCTTAGCATGTTTCTTTTTTTTATTACGAGCCATTTATCTCCTTCGATACCTAACCAAAATCGATATATATGACATATCATTTTAGAGGTTAAGGTCTTCAATTAGGTAAAATCATAAATTAAGAAAGAATTTTTTGGAATTTGATTTTTAAAGTGGTCACCGTGTATCAAACAGTTCAGAGCCAAGTCCTCAGATTGCAGCAGCAGTATCGCTGAGACGTCAATAAACTGTTTTTTTTTTTTATATATATATATACAATAAGAAGCTTTTCGGATATTTTTTTCTGTTACGGAAACATATTTGATTTGCTATACCATTCCAGTGTAAACATTGTATTCGCACAGCAGCACATATCACAGAGATGTTGATAAGCCGTGTGCATTTTGTTTTGGTTGGTTGTATTCTGTTATGGTCAGTGACAGTTTTTCGTACATACGGTGTTTGAAATTTTCCTAACTATTTCGTAATATGTTTTATGTGTGCTTATTACAGTAAACAAATAAATATTTGTTAAAAAGTGCGGTTCTACTTTTCACTATATTACAAGCATTCAGTCTCACTATTCATTGTATTTTATTAGCGAAATTTTCACATGGGTCATCTAGTCCACAAACACAGTCTTCCACTTCCACAAGGCTCTTTCCCATGTAATAGACCCCGCTGCAAGATGTGCGACATACACCATGCTTCCATCACTTTCATCAACCCTGTCACAGGGGAAAGCTTCCCTATCATAGGACACGCCACTTGTGAAACCACCCATGTAATTTACCAGTTAACATGCAACCACTGCCTGGCTTCATATATAGGTTTGACCACAAATCCACTCTCTATAAGAATGAATGGCCACCGACAGACGGTGTTCACACAGAACCCAAAGCACCCAGTTGCTGCCCATGCCGTAAGCCGTGACTTGAATAATTTCAACTCTTGTTTCACAGTCCGTGCTGTCAGAGTTCTTCCTAATAGCAGCAGTTTCTCAGAACTCAGAAGGTGGGAACTTGCCTACCAGTACAAACTTGGCACAAGGCAACCACCTGGTCTCAACTTGAAATAATACCCGGTCATTATTATTATTACATATGTTTAACCTTTTTTAATTCTCTTTTCCATTACCTATATTGAACCATCACTAACCTAAGGTGATTTTTACTTCATAAAAATTATTATTTATTATTTTTTAATTTGTATTGGTATAATATTTTATATAATTATAATTTTTTTCATATTTAATTCTAATTATATTTTGATCTTCCCACTGACCAGAGATTAGTTTGGATATTTATCTATGCTCGGGTATTAGCTCTGAATCACTCCCCCTCTAATTTTCCGATGTTTGAATTTACCCCCACCATTTTCCCGACCGGCAGCCTTTCTGTGAGGCAGTCTCCAGCTGCGCCCACCTCTCATAATGTTCTCCCATTGACGAAGGGTTTATCCCGAAAATTACTTTATTATTTGTGTTTGTGTCTTTTCTGTGTGTTCGCGCCCCACATCCATCACCTAAAGGTAAGTGGTGGCTCATTTCCCTATCCCAATTTGATTCCTTTCCGCTACTTAGTGTCTTGATTTCGTTGTTACTATATATATATATATATATATATATATATATGATAAAGGAAACAAAGAAACTGCCGCGAGGCACTGAAAATAAGATAGGATAGGGAAAATAAACAGTTACCCGTCACTTACCACAGATGAAGGCAGGAGGGCGAGACACGTAAAAACACAAAAACAAAAGAATTACACAATATTTCGACTTTTTAGTCTTCCTCATGTAGGAGGCGAGACATATGGCAGGGGGAAAGATGTGGTCACATCCGAGCCTGCCACATGAATGAAGCACAGGCGGAAAACGCGTGGTAGTGGAAGAATTGCCGGGAGGGGGGGGGGGGGGGGGGTAGGGAATAGGCTTGACCAGCGATAAAAGTGAAACAAATGAATATAATGTCTGTGTAGCTTAGTTCAAAAAGTTATAATTGAGAATAAAGGGAGATAGAATAATTTAAAAAAAATATATATATATACAAAAAATAATAAAATAAATAATATATATATATATAAAATTATAAATAACTGTAAAATGAAATGAGAGTTAGGAAGTGACAGGTTTAACGTAGGTTTAGGCCAGGGGTGTGTCTGGTGTCAAGGATATGTTGATAGGCTAGTTCCCATCTGCGGAGTTCTGAAGGGGTGGTGGTATTTGTTTTTTCCAGGGAAGGAATTGCTTGTTGAAAACCTGAAGTTAAATAATCTTGCCTTAACACTTGATGATCAACTCAACTGGGCAGATGATTGGATGAGATTTCAAAAGCCAACTTTTATTGGAGAGGGCAGGAAAAGGATTTAAAAGAGAGGAAAGGGAATTGGGGTGCAAAACTTGGATGTGGTGGTGTTATATGATACATTTTGTAATGATATATGGGAATTGGAGAGGCACAAAAGTGGACAGTGAGGTTTATTAAAAAATGTGATTCAGTAACTTGATTAATTGGAAGACAGGATTAGGGTGAAGCTAGGAGTGTATTAGGCATATATGTCAGTGAGGGAGTAAAAAAAATTTGTAGGTAAGGGATGGGAACAAATTATGAATAATGAGAATAAGTTACCAAAAAAACTTGAAAATTTAAAATTCATTAAGGTCAATAGTAGGTGGGTGGGGAAGAATTTAAGTTAAAACAAGAAAAAGGGAAAATAGGTGAGTAGGAAAATTGTCACTAGAGCACACACTCTGCTGCATTTAAATTAAATTTAGTCTTTTTGATCACAATCTTCTGTTGGAGTTGCAATTTGTTCAGAATTCATAAGATGGGTGGCTTCCAAAATTCCACTGGAATGTCTCGATTTCAATACACAAGTCCTTTCTTGCACTGCAGTACTGTTAAGCCTTAAATACATGGTAGTCCTTAAGTGAAAAATCAGTTGTGTAGGAAAAATTGAATCTCATTTGTTGTAACCTTTTTTTCAGGTCCAACAATTCTAACAAAAATGGAGAAGGTTATGGAAAATACAAAATTAACTGACATGGCTGTGAAATATCAGTTTACTGCTCTCAAGGAAGAATGGATGAAGTATGTCAGTTTCAATAGAATAATTGAGCTGAAAGTTTCTTTTTCTTAAAAGCCGATACAACAGAAATTTGTTCACACTAGTGAAGCCATTTCCCCAGAATTATTGTATTTTGAATGTTATTAACTGTTAAAGCTGCTTTTTAACATTGTAAATATACTAAACCAATCTCATGAATCCATTAAATTTTCATATATTAGACTTCTGTATGTTATATGAAATTAACTTTCACTGTATGTAATATTTTGTTTTATATTTAATAACTTTTTGATTCATCCATCAATGGAATATGTAGTAATTTTTTCCTTTGTGAAATATGAATATTTCAGTTTTCTTAATTTATGTGATAACATGTGCACCAAAAATATATGTGAAGAAATTATCAGAACTCTTCCGCTTATTGATATTAGGTATATCATTGATATGTTGGATGAAACAGTCTAATATAGTTTTTTTCTTTTTCCCCAGCATAGCCAAGATAGTGAACCAAGTGCATCATCTTCCAAGCCAGGCACAAGATGTGACAAACTTACTACAATCTTTGGGAATTCAGGACTATGACAAAGCTCTTTTGTACTCTTGGGCTTCTTTAGTTTAATGAACTTTGTTTTAAAAGTCAATGAATTATAAGGTGCCTAATTTCTCATATATTGTTATTGTATAAAAAACTACACTGCTGTCATAATATAAACTTGTGTTTTGTTTCCATTGTTTGTTCCTAACAATACTCTTTTTCTTGCATTGTCACTAGTAGATGGAATTCCTGATACAGAAGAATGAACATCATATTCAGAGTAAAAATGTAATGTTACCGACAGTAAATATGGAGCATGAAACAATTCTACAGTGGAATGTGAATTCGAAAAAAGGCAAACAACAACAACGATAAAAGCGTATACATGGTATTGAGATTGAGACATACAATAGATTTGACAGTGTTAATGAGATAAGATCATTGATTAGAGAAAATGGTCTATCACTTTTCTTTTGGTACCTATTGATTTACATGTTCACTTGTAAAAGCCTCGTACTCCTTAACTAGTAACTTACACTTCCAAATAAATTTTGCCAAAATATAAATAAAGTTCCTGAGGTTCAAAAATTATTGTAGACCATGAATACACCTTTGGAATTTTAATCACCTGCTAATTAACATGGTCGCCACTCTTAAATATTTAACCTTCTGAGAGAAAAGGGTTCAGTTCAAACTACTTAAATAAAATCACTAGTAAAGTTTCATCATTATTCTGATATCAAAACACAAAAAGTTCACAGTTACAGTTGATTCGGCGATCAGATCTTCATTTCTAAAGATTGCAAGTTATGAATCGCGGAAGACAGACAGCACAAAACCACTGAAAACTTTTTATGTTACATATTCATAGTCCCGACCTTCAAAAATCCATGATGGCTGCCACCAACGCCCATACTGACGACAGACCCATATTACCAACTGCTGTTTTATGCTCCCGAGTGTCGCAGACCCAACACACACAAATTCCCAGGACAGACTGAGTCATCTTGGCACTAAAGGCCCTTTATAGGACAAGAAAGTCTTCCAAATCACATGACACAAGGATATAGTGCATCCAAAATACTTGCAGTAGGGCTTTCAGATTTTAATATTATTTAGAACCAAAAATTATTTTACCCCTCTTCAACTTTTGTCAAAAACTTAATGGATTGGCTGTAATTAATTTTCTCCTGTTTGCTGCGTAGTAGCCTTGATGACACTGGTTAAAAGTGTATCCATCCTTACATGGAAAAAGTTCCTATTTAGTCCTCCATATTCAAAATGCAAATTAAAGGAAATATTTAAAAAAAAAATCGTGAATAGCTCTGCAAGTAAGGCTTATCTCGAAAAATGAATTTTAGTATGGTATTTTTCGGTATTGAATACATCTTTTGAAAGTAATTTTATTCCCTTACGGTGCTTTGTTTGGCCACAAAAAATTTATATATGCCGGCAACGTGTGAATTTAGATGCAGTATCTTTTAAAAATTCCTATCAAACTTTATTTACCGTACAGAACTTCTCGAAAAGTTTAACACAATGTTCAGAAAGAATTTAAGCTGTCAGAATCGTATCGTTTAATATCAGAAATGTTTTAAAAGTCTTGTATTTAATTTTTGAAAGTGCCGATTGATTAAAAACTTGTGTTTTCTTACTTTAAATGGCTTTAAACTATGTATTATGTGTTATTCACTGCAAAATTTTATTTCTCCGATTTAATTTTTATTATAAATGTTATTTACTGTGACGAAAAGTGTTGAAAAATGACGATATGGTCTCATAACAACAGTCAAGTATTTACAAGATGAACTATTGAGGATTGATATGATTTAGGTGAGTTTAAAGGCTGTTTTCTATTATTAACTGTCTGTTTAAAGCTGTTATTACTTATGTGTAATCGTAAGTTTCCCCGGCGGATCTGTTGCTTGAAGATTTGTCGGGCGTACAGCCGGGTCAATTGATCGCAGATGTACGAATTTTCGATGGCATGTACATCTGTTATTACTTGTTGAGTTAGTTTTTAGATTTTAAATCGCCCTGTATTCGGCTATAAGCTGCAGTATCGGCTTATGTATTAAATCCGTCCTCCGTATCCTGTTGTGATGAGGTGAAGAATTTAACAAACTCTTGAGATGCTTACACACTCAAAATTGATAATTTTGGAGTCACTCACTTCAGAAAACAGTACTGAAGTTCATGTGAGGGTTCAAAAAGCAAACAACCAGTATTATTTTTCAGAAACCATATTATAAGAAAAAATGTAAAATGACTGCTTTTCAACAGGTGGTCCATATATGAACTACGTGTTACAAAAAGTAATTTATCTCATAATAAATAAAAAAAACATCAAATTTTGTCAAAAAACTATATTAACTACTGCCTTGAAATTTTATGGAAAATAGCATTTTCATCATACTTTACTTGCAGAAGTGATATGCCTTTTTTACATTACAGCACACTCAGAATGAGCCCATTCACACTTGTTGGATTGGATCCACACTTACCCTCCAACATCATCTGAAAAGAGTTCACCACAGGAAATGAATCATACATTGTTGCCCCAGGTTTATCCCAACTCGTCATTGTCACTGTTGTCATCAATAGGAGGGTACCTCTACTCAGCTTCAGAGTTGATTACTATCATTGAATTTTTCTACTTGGCTTTTTGGGCTGGGTTGGCACTTTAAGATTCTTTCTCTTATCTCTGGCACCTGATTCCACTTGACAGGATGGTTAAAACTTCTTACGCATTTTCTAACTTCCTGATTGTAGTGAGCCTTCAGCGTACACATGAAACACTTTTCTAGTGGCTGGAGCTTACAAGTTAGTGAGGAAGCAGGCACACAATGGTCACAAAGTTACTTCTTCTTCCATATTTTGCACAAGTCTGTAATGCAAAACAAGTTCAGTTGGTTAAGTATGTTCAATAAACAAAGACAGCCATTTGGTGAGCAGATGAGTTTGCATCCAGCCAGCCCATTTTTATATAATAAAGTACTTCAAGTTGTTGGTCTCAGCATTAAAAAGCAAACAAATCAATCAAAACAATTGCCATGCATGAAACTCAGGTCATCTACTTTGAGATGAAGTGGAAGGCCCTTACTTTATTGAATAACTATGAAAGACAGAAACAAAATTTCACATTCTCTGAAAATTTCTGAGTTCTTAAAAAGTAGATTTTCTGATAAAACAATTTGCACTACTGTGTGTGTAAGGGGCCAAGGTCGTTTGCTCACTACTCTTCTCCCACTTCTTGCTGTTCCATTTGGTGCCATTCTCATGACTGAGCACAATCCTCTTCCACCACTTTCGGGGACTAACCTCTATTTACGCCATATTTGGACCACTTCAACTACAGGTGGAAGTATCAGCAAGATTTGTGGGAATAGGGATGTAATGCAATGGTTGGAATTTTCCTATGTAAAATTTAGTTTGAGATCTTTCATTACTGCGACTCGCAGTATGGTTCTGTCAATACAGGCTCCCAAGAAAAATATTATACTATGTTTGTATATTTAGCTACTCCAGAAGAAATAAGAAAAGTTATCACGTTTCTTAATAGCAAATAGTCAAGTGGTTATGATGGAATTACCAGCAGATTAATTGAACTATGCTCCACAGAAAGTAATATAATAAAATGTCTGTTTTATATATCTTTACTTGAGACCACATTCCCAGAAGGCTTTGGTTTGCTGTAATTAAACCATTCTATAAAAAGGAGGATAAGTCAGTTGTGTCAAATTACTGTCTTCTTTCATTACTAACAGCCATTTCCAAAATTTTTGAAAAAGAAATGTACAACAGTTTACCAACACCTAAAAAATAAAAAATATTCGAACTAAATCACAGTTTGATTTTCAAAAGGGCCGTTCAACAGAACAAGCTATTATTCATTAACAATATTTTAGAAGGAACAAATGATAAACTAATGGCTGTAGGATTTTTTTTGTGACTTTTCTAATGTATTTTTCTGTGTTGATCATGAAATTCTGATACAAAAATTAAAGTATTATGATATACATAGATTGCCTTGTTAATAAATGGCTTAGTTCTTACTCTTTGAATATGTCACTGCGATATTTTAATGCTGCATGATGTGGTTCGATTTTTTTGAGTTGGGATTTATCAGATGTGGAGTATCTCAGCGTTCTGTATTCGGGACACTATTGTTCTTAATATGTATGTAAATAATCTACCCTGTGTTACATCAAAAACCTAAAAATTTGTCTAATTTGTGGTTGACACAAGCATATGAATTTAAAAAACTTCAGATTTCTCAATCAAACATATTTCAAATTATATCTTCGCCCTTATTACAACTAATGGCTTGTCCTTAAATTTTGTAAAATCTAATATATGCAATTCAGTACATCACACAGATTACTGCAAACATAGGCATACAATTTTGCAGTCCATTCAAGAGGTAGAGTGTGTTAAATTTCTAGATTTGCATAGTGATCATAATTTAAATTTGAGGGTGCATGTCTCTGAATTACTGAAGCAATTTGGTGCAGCCACATTAGCAATTCATACGTTTTCAGCAATCGGTGATCTCTGTATGAGGAAACTAATTTATTTTTCTTATTTTCACTGCTTAAACCCATATGTATAATATTCTGGGTAAATTCAACTCACAGACACAAGTATTTAGAGCCCAAATGCCAATAATAAGAATTACGTGTGGGGTTAGCAGTACACTTCATGCAAGAAGTTAGGGATTTTAACATTGGAGGCTGAGTATATTATATACATTAATTCCTTTACAGCCACAAATTGAGTACTGGGGGTGAGTGCAAAACCTTCAGTCTTAGCTATAACCGTGATCGTGCCTTGGATAACTCTAGTTTGTGCTTTGCTACATCAACTTGGTTGCCACCTAACTTGATTATATCCCAAATTAGGAAATGTAACAGATAATAAAAGTCACTAGTACAGTAAATGCTGGTAGATAGTCACTATATTCTTCAATATTAAACAGTCACAAAACTAAATTGGCATCGAAAATCTTCTCCAAAGAATTTTATTTGCAGATTCGATTATCACGTTTGAGACGGACCAACTTCACGACTAGTGTTGCCAGGTCCGGTTTGCTAAAAATCGGGACAGAAGACCAAAAAAATCGGGATTCAGGGTTACAAATCGGGACAGCCAAAAAAAATTTTTTTTTAGGTAATTCTAGTTTATTTTTATAATTTAGACAGAACAGAAGAAATTTTTATAAAGATCTGTCTATCATATGATAGGAACTTACGAACGTTTATACTAAACTTTATAATAATAGAATTGTTGACTAGCACAATTAACAAAATATAATGCAAAACAGTATATCCTATAGTTTAATTTTAGGTAATTATTTATGTTATACTTAAGTATATGTATTTTTTATTAAAATTGTATTTTGCGTTGGATTTTACTGCTTTTAACATAGCTTTGTTTTTTACAACGTAGTTATAAAATTCGATACACGACAAACTGAAGTTGGTTTTAATTTGTATTTCTGCTTTGACATGTTCCAGTGATAATCGGTTTCGTCTGTCAGACCAAATTATATTAGTCTGGGAAAATATCCTTTCAGCTGCCGCGTTTGAAACCGGTATTGATGCCATGAAAGCAAATAGTTTTTGCAGATTGACGAGATCTTGATTCTGAAATATGTTGTGCCATTTCTGTAGCGGCGTTAAGTCTTTATTCTGCACTGCTGCCTTCACTACGTCTTTCACATTACAAACTTCCTCATAAAGCTCACCCATTTCAAAAAACATCTTAATTTTTAGTTTTTCAATTATATTAACCATTGACGCGTAAGTGAAAGAGTCATCTTACAAAGAAAGTGGCTTGAATATGTCGAATTTGTTTTCACTGAATTCGTATTTGGTTTCTATGTAATTTAAAACATTTCTGTACCAAGCACAGCAATCTGTTTTCATTTTTGAAACTGTTTCATCCGGCAACTTTTTGAATAAATTGCCGCACGTGAAGCCAACAAATTCATCTTCAATCCTCTGTTTCAATTTCTTAGCGAGTCTGACCATTATATCGTAACCTTCGAAACACAGCAATGTTTCGTTTTCAAGACTCAATACGGCATCTTGTAGGACCTTCAGTGCATTTTGGAAGAAAGCCAGGTAAGGTTCTGTTTCTTCAGAATTAAAGAATATCCAGAGCGCAGTAGGACATTCGGTTTCTCCCATACAAATAAAGTAATCTTTCAGGATGTCGAATGATTTCATAGCACGTTCAACAGCGGGGAGAAGTGACAACCATCGCGTTTTTACATGTCGCAATACTGGAGCAAATTCAGATTCATGCGTCTCATAAAAGTCTTTTTTTTTATTTTATTATTATTTGGTCCTTGGCTTTCGCCAATATTGACCAGCTAACAATGTTACATTTTTGACCAACTTACAGAAATACATTCTTGCTCAGTTGACATTAATACATTTTGCATAGAAATCAACTCTTGTTTGGCCATCATTTTAAGACACAATTAGCAATAAAAACTTTTACATATTTCTCTTACTTTTATCCTTCTATCTTTAATAATAACATATAATCCCTATATCATTATTTAGTGTTGGAAGGAAATAAAAATTTTACATATTACCTATACATTTTATATTATGCATATACATGATACCCATTACATAAAAGTCTTTTAAAGCTTGAACTCGTTTTGCATAGTATGAGAAATGACTATGCAGCTTCAGGATAAAATTCTCCAAGTCAAATTTACTCAAAACCAAGGCATGCTTTACACTGTTATGCAAAATGTGTGCAGGACATCCCACTGACAAAATTTTGTCATTATCATCGCGTAGTAACTGAAAAACTGAATTGCGACACCCAAAGTTCACATTTGCGTTGTCTGCACAGTAACTAGTTAGATTTTTAGTGTCAATATTGTGCTCCTTCAGCCGTCTCACTATATTTTTATACATGGCTGACGCAGTTTCATTCGCGTCTTCATAAAAATCAAGTACGCAAGTTTTTAAATTTGTAGCTGGGCTGTAAAATCTTACCATCAGTGGAAAATTTTTTATTCCACCATGATTGGAGGCGTCTGTAGCAATACTATAAAATGTATCGTTTTGGAGAGCTTCGATCGCTTCTTGAGTAGATGCCGGACCCAAAACATTTTGTGCAATCCCACTGGCCTTTGTTCTTCCAAGTGATAATTTCTCGGCAATTTTCGAATCGTTATACAAAGTACGATCGAGTTTTGATTCACAATCGAGTGAATTGAATGACAAAGTATGCTTGACCGAGTGGTATGTCTTTGTGACTTCAACAGCTATCACTTTTTCTTCCTGGGTGCTCATTTGCTTTTTTCTTGTGTTCGTTACATTTCTGGTGTTTTTCTATATCATTTTTGCCACCATGAGATATGCTGAACTGTTTTTGACACAATGTGCAATATGCTTTAAATCTGCTGTTTAAGGCTGGTTTGATAAATGAATAACTTTTTATCCAAATATCAAGAAAAGAAAACATTCTCCGTTGTTTTTTCTTTCTCGGAGTACTCGTGGCAACATCTGTTTTTGAAATGGGATTGATGTCCGAATCGCTCATTTTGATGGAATTCTGAAAACAAAAAATTACCTAGCACCAACACACGTAGGTACTTATCAAATTGGCACACAATACAAATGAATCGCTGAGGTCAGAAATCGTATGTGTCAACCTTATTCTCTTTTTTGCAAAACTCGATTATTTTGATATTGATATATCCGTGTGTCCAGAAAGGTGTGAGTATTCAGTCAAGAAAGTAACCCTATTGTGCGTAGAAAAATCAAATGAGTCAGATATGTTACTGGAAAGCACGGAGCGGTATGCCTCCGCCATTCACTGCCATTATTTTCTTGGCAGTCTACTTTGGAGTTCTTGTCTCTCGACATTTTCTCCTTATTCATTGGGTGGTGCATTACGTCACTTTGGGTGTGTCGTATTGGTTGGCGTTATGTGATTAGCTTTTTATTTTGTCTTTTTAATGTTGCCTGAGCAATGCTAACGGCCTTCTGTGCCGGCCGGTGGGAACTTCATATCGACCGAGCACGCTGACCAGTGGGTTGTTACTCGTCTCAGCTTTCCGATAAAACGCCGTAGCGAGTGCTCGGAAGCGGTCTTTAATGGGTGGTACGCCTGCCGCCTCGTGCAGCGCCGCAGTCGGGAAGCGCGATGGCAGGTGTAGGGCGCGCTTCAGCGCCCTGTTCTGGATGACTTGAAGCCGGTTGACGTGTTTGTCCGCCGCGTAGCCCCACACTGGGCAGGCGTACTCAAGAAGTGGCCTGACCAGTGTGAGGTAGATCTTCACGCCCAGTGCAGGTGGAAGCGCACTGGTCCTGTTCAGCAGAGGGTAAAGATCATGCAGTCTTCCGCTGGCCCTCCTGCGTACTTCATTTATGTGTGATTGCCACGTGAGCTTGGAGTCGAGTGTGACTCCAAGGTATTTTAACGTTGTCTTCCATGGAATGTCTACTCCGTGGAGTTTCAGTACTGGATCCGCGTGGTTCCTGTTCCTCGGACCGTATTTCCTAGTGATGACAATCGCCTGGGTCTTTGCGGCGTTTACTTCTATACGCCATCTGCGTGCCCAGGCCTCCGTCTGCTGGAGTATATCTTGTAGCCTTCTGGTGGCGATGGCTCTGCTACGGCTGCTGGTGACATAAGCTGTGTCATCAGCGCAGGGCCGGCGTTAGGGGGGGTTAAGCGGGTCAAATGTACCCGGGCCCGCCGGCTAATTGGGGCCCCCGATCACCGGCTGTAGGGGTCCCCAGGACAGAACCGAAGATCCGCCCATTAACGGTCGATCAGTACGTAGAGCTAAAACAAAAGGTCACCCATCTTACCCCGGGCCCGAAATTCCCAACGCCGGCCCTGCATCAGCGTAGGTAGCCGTCTGCACTCGGACCGCCGTGGGAACGTCGGCCGTGTAGAGGGAGTAGAGTGTTGGACCCAGTACGGACCCCTGAGGGACTCCTGCCATGATGCGCCTTCGCGTTGAAGTTTTCCCGTCGACTCTTACATGAAAAGTTCTTCCAAGCAGGTACGAACGGATCATCTTCACTAAGGGCCCCGGGAAGCCTTGTTGGTACAGTTTAAGTAGGAGCCCTGTGTGCCACACCGAATCGAATGCTCTTGCGATGTCGAGCGACACGAGGGCACAGTATTCCTTGTGCAGGAAAGCTCGTGTCGCGGACTCCACGATGCGTAGCACCTGTTGTGACGTGGAGTGGCCACGCCGGAAGCCGAACTGATGCGCGGGTAGGATGTTATTCGCCTCGATGTAGGAGTTAATCCTTTTCAGGAGCAGCCGCTCGAAGATCTTACTGACGGACGGCAAGAGGCTGATCGGCCGATAGTGCTGAGGAAAGATGGGATCTTTCCCGCTCTTGTGTACCGCCACGACTTCGGCGTGTTTCCACCGACGTGGGTACCTCTTCGTAAGCAGGATTCTGTTAAATAGGTTCGCTAGGTACACCGAGGCCTCAGGCGGCAGGTTCCTCAAGCACCGATTTGGAATCCCATCGTGGCCGGGTGCTTTGTCCAGCTGCAGCTTCGCCAAGCAACTAGCCACCTCCGCTGGGGAGATCGGTTCTATTTGCTCTTCACCATCATCAGCGTCGAGATATACTCGTAGACGGCGTCGAGCAGCGCGCAGTTCCCGGTCATTTACGTTTACATCAGATGGGCGGAAGTTTCTTTCGAAGCTGTCAGCCAGGGCATTGGCCTTGGCCGCTGGCTTGTAGACGAGCCCATTCACGCCGTGCAGAGGTGGGATGCGCTGTTTTCTCTTAGTGAATTTGCGGGTCTGCTCCCACATGGTTCCATCATCAGGCTTGAGCGACGATACGCGGGCATCCCACTCCCGGTTCCGGTGCTCGACCAGTGCCGCTTTCAGTTCCTTCTGTAGCCTGTTAAGGAGTCTCTTGGTCACCGGATTTCTGGTAATTTTCCACTCCTTGCTGACACGGTTCTTGTGCCGGATAGCCGCGATTAAGTGTGGTGGAAGCTGTTGCGTAGCAATTGGTCTTCGGTTGCGCAGAGGTGTGGATGCTGACGTGGCGTCCTTGACTATTTCTTCGAAGGCGCGCAGTGCCGCATCCACGTCTTCGACTCGCTGGTTGGCTAGAGCGGTAGAGACGAGTTGTCGGTAGCTTGCCCAGTCAGTGTTGCGGAAATCTGGGTGAATCTCTTCTGTTTCCTGCCACGGTCCAACATCCACTGCAACTATCACCGGCGAATGGTCAGACGACATCCGGTTGATAGTGGTCGCGTCGATGAATCCAGTGAGGCCTTTGGTCACCGCTATGTCTATGACATCCGGCCGATAACCGCTGGCTGGGAAGTGTGTAGGCTCTTCTGGGCCCCACACACACATGTTGTGTCTGAGGGCTAGGCGTCTCAGTAAGTTGCCAGCTGGATTCTTGATTCGACTGTTCCAATCGGGGTGTTTCGCATTGAAGTCACCACCGATCAGAACCTTGCCCCTGATTGTCGCCAGCGCGGTGAGATCGGCTTCCACCATCTGCCTGGTGGGGGGCCGGTAGACTGCCATGACCGTAAGTTTACCGGTAACAGTGGTAACCTCTACTCCGACGGCTTCTATTTGCTGCATTGGCGGTAGAATCACTTGGCAGTGCGGTATCCTCCGTTTGATGAAGACCGCAACTCCTCCCCCGGCGGTGAGGCGGTCTCGTCTGTAGCAGCAGTAGTTAGCTGCTGAAACACGGAGTCCCGGCTTGAGGTGGGATTCGCTGATGAGGCAGACATCTATATCCTGCTCCCTCAGAAATTGCCGGAACTCAATCATCTGTGAATACATGCCATTGGCGTTCCATATGCAGAATTTGAGATTCCGTATGTGGGGTCCTCTATCCATTGTGGTTGTGACATTTGCATATGGGAGAGGCCGTAGCCGACGTCGCTGAGGCATGCATGCTGCTTGTCATGGTGTCCATTTTCTGAATTAGAGTGACCATCAAATTCATTACGGTATTCATCATGGTGATGAGTTGCTCCATGGTGTCTGCAGGTGCTTGTGCGGCCCGCTGCATCCTTCGCTGGATAGGATTTGGTCTGACTGCAGGTTGCCTAGGTTCTTGTATAGCAGTCTCTGTTGGTTCTTGCAACCCCCCTGGGCTGTCAGGAGGATTTCCATTTGGTGGGACGCCCGAAGTAGCTGCAGCAAACGTACGGTTGTCTCTGCGGTTGTTGTTTATCTTCTTGGCAGGTTGCCTCTTGCCCGTTGCTGCTGGCCCAGGTGTAGCTGCCAGCTGCCGCCCCTGGTCTGCTGACTGTTCTTTCTTCTTTTCAAGGTTCTCTCTTGTGGTGTTCGTCCCTCGAAGTCGATCGCGTGCCCTCTTATAAGCGCTGCAGCCCTTATAGCTGGCAACGTGGTTGCCGCCACAGTTGTGGCATTTGGCGGTGTCCTTTGTCTTCGCTGCAGTGCAGTTGTTGGAGTCGTGCGGGCCGGCGCATTTAACGCAGACCGACTTCATCCTGCAATGCCGGGCCACGTGTCCAAACAGCTGGCAGTTGTAGCATTGGGGAGGCCCGGCTGAGGAGCGTAACTTCTCTGTGGTAACCTTCAGGTGACATATGCTTTCCACCTGGAAGATTCCACGGTTCTCCACAGTATCTGGTACTACTGCCAGAAAAAGCGGCATTTCAACGTTCGTTCCTGGGCGTCTTAGTTGGGCAACAGCTTGGATGTCGTAGCCCATGGTGATCAGTTCCTCTTTGAGATCGGCGACTGGAAAAGAACGTGGTATTCCCCTGAACACCACCTTAAGTCGCTTAACTTCGCCAGTAGGGAAGGTAAAATACGGAGTCTGCATTTGGTCCAGTTGCTTCGTCACGGCGGAGTAGTCTTCCACGGTGGTAAACGTAAATTTTATTTTATCTCCGCCCGCTGTTTTGGCAGAGAATGGGTCTTTGGTAATCTTCTTCACCCATTCATGGAGCTTCTTATAACTCTCTTGGAATTCCACCACGATGGGCGGAATGTGTGGACTTCTGTTTCTGGGAGGCTCTTCTTCTTGTAGCGGTGCGAACTGGTTGGAGGTTTCCATCCGCTCGGGCTCAGTCGACGGCAGCGGCTTGCTCGTGCGGCGAGCCAACACGAACCCCTCGCTGTCGGGTAAATCTTCTGCTGTGCTGCTTCCAGGCGTTGCAGTCTGGCAGCTGTTAGCGGCTATTTCTTCTTCGGTGGTCTTCCTGTAATTTATCTTCACAGCACCTCCGGGCCGAGCCGAGGTACTTGGCTCGGGGAAGCTGAAAGCCCCCTTGAGAGTCTTCTTTGCAGCTTTCTTGCCTTTGCTAGGCGCCGAGAGCTGTGACACCGGCACGCTGATTTTATAGTTGACACCTCTCACATCATTCTTAGAAATCTTCGTCTTGCCGGAAGAAGGCGGAGAGGTTCTCCTCTTTGTAGCACGGTTGTCTACAGGACCGTGGGCTATCCCAGTTGTCAGCTGCGAGTAATAAGCGTTCCGATCAGTATCCATTTCCAAGTCCATTGTGGTTTGCTGGGTCGTCATAGGCGGTGGCTGTATTGATCCATTTGAAGCCCCACTCAAGTCCGTTTCCGTATGCTCAGTCGTCGACATTGCCGCGGTTGCCGCCGGCAAAGCCGAGTGCACTGGGGCACTCGGCCCGCCTGGCGCGGCAGCGCAGCTAGCACTTTCCTCATCGCTCGTCATAACAGCACGGCCCAAAAAAGGCACGGAGCGGTGATTGGTCCTAAACGGCCTCTAAATTCACCTTGGAGCAAAAACGCCCACTCTTACCTCTTTAACGCCCACCATTGGTCGGTGCCGCGCCCGGTTGGGAACGACTAGATTATAATTTGTGAATTGGAAGGGATATTTAATATCAAAATACAAACAGGCCCCCTGATTGTAAGTCTGTTAATTTTTCACTTTTGCGTTTGAATGTTTTAATTTTTTTTCTTGTAAAAAGTAATAACCTTGTTAGTGTCATAATACTAACGAATTAAAGTTGTCACTATTAGTAACTTATAAGTTTCATTATGAAGTGATAACATTGTATGCTAAGTATTAGTAGTACTTATAAAATGCAATTTTATTACAATCATAATAGTATACTATAAATTATTATTTAAAAAATCTTGTATTACCTATTAGATAACGTTATTTGCTGTCAACACCATTTTCTGTACCTCCTAGCAAGCTGAAACTTACTATGGAATGATTATTTTCGTATTGCTGTAACAGATGCCCATGGAAATGCTATTCGAGTTTCACGGAGCAACAATGAGATCATTGATGAGGTGCTTTGACAGCAAGGCTCTGCAAGACGTTTACTTACCAACAGCTCATACAACTAAAAGAATGTCCCAGAGCAAGGAGATTTCATTATTGTGTCAGCAGATAGACAACGTACGAGAGTATGCCGAAAAGCTTTTGATGGCTTGCATGGGACTATTGTGATTAATAATTTTAATTGCGATGGAGCTAACGTTCCGGCGGCAATTCTCCTAGTCATCTAATTACCCCTTTTATTTTTTCTAAATATAATTATAGTGTTAAATCCCTCCCTTTTCCGATTTACAAATTTTAATTTTAAATTCCTTAAGAGTTTTTAGTAAATTATTCGTCACTTCACTTGGCAATTTGATCCAATCCCTGACACCCTTACCAACAAAAGAAAATTTTCCCACTCCCTTATGCATGAAATATCTGATAAAATACGATGCCTCTCCCATTTGCTTCTACGAGGTGAAATTCGAAAGGACATTATTGGTATCAATTGTCCCCTGTGGTAATGTTAATTCACTTTCTGTTTGGGGGATAATTGACAAGCACATCGATTCATTTAACGTGTAAAAATAAATGTTAGTTTGTTTCTCTTCTATACATTCCTACACAACTCACCCGATTACGATTAAAATTACGTGAGTTGTTGTATGCGCACTTATGAAGGTATCTGACAATAAACAATTTTTTTAAAAAAACTCACTCCCTCCTCCCCGCCACCCTAATTCAAGTAAATTTACAGTTTTTTTGCAAATATCTCGAAAACAGTTGGAAGATCGGCTAAAGTGGATGGTGATATTCTGAAAGCTCATAAAATTTCCTGTTTATTGGCTCTGGATTGATTCCTAATATTGGAGAAGTATTAAGTAGTTGGGTTACTATATTAATCAATGATAAAAATAGTTTCCTGAATAGGTTAGAGTTTGATTTTGTAATGTCATGTTTCAGTCTTCCACCCCACTTCCTCGAAACCAAAATGAGTTGCCCCCCCCCCCCCTAGTTCAAATCCTGCCCCCCTCTAGTTCTGATCCTGGATACGCCCTTGGTAAGAACAATAATTTCAATGTGATTTAGTTACGAAACGTTATTCCAGGTTGTTTCCTATTTTGTCTGTTTGTGCAACCGTATGCAACACAACCTGGCATTTAAAAAACTTTTAAATATTAGAAAATGAAATGTACACAGTGCAAACAGCCCAATGTTTTGGGGTTCCTATGGCCGCCGCGCATGCGCAGTAGGAGACGAGGTTTTTTTTTTTATGAAGTTTCACCGATTTGGCGTTATTTCGTCTCCATATATTCCTTTCTCCATGGAGCAGAGTAAGGTTCATATAATATAAAGAGACACTTTGCTTCCTGGATCAATAAATGTATAGCTGGTAATTTTCAGAAACCATAAAATTAAGCAATATTATACCAGTGTTCATACCATTATTGAGTCAGAATATTAATGTTACTCCTCTAATAATCTGTTATGTTATACTATGAAGAACTACAACACTAGCCCAGGTAATAATTACATTTACTGTTAAATAATATAAATCTAGTTTGGGCTTAAAACCTGGTTAAAAAGTTTCAGTTTGAAGAGTAAAGGGGACAGCAAAAAAGATTCAAGAAATATTTATCAGAAACCAGAAAATAAAGAGAAGTGCAGAATCTATATCATATATGGGCAACCCTCGGCCCGCGGGCCAGATCCGGCCCTCCACCAGCTTCAATCCGGCCCGCAAGAGATTCATAAATTTCAGATACAGATGAAAAATATTCAAAGCTGAGAGTTTTCTCACGAAAAATAATTTGCATGTTCGGAAGCACGTATAAATGTGAGCAGACTTTTTCTATCATTAAAATTAATAAAAATAAGCATCGTACTCGATTTAGAGCATGGTTGGCCAACCCGCGGCCGCCTTGGAAGATTTTTCCGCCCCGCGTGATTCTTCACACTTTTTCAAATTATATTTAGTTTACAATTGCAAATGTAGTGAAAACCAATGTATTTAAAAAAATACATTATTTGTGCATCCATATATTTCAAAATTAATTGTCGAAATTATAAGAAAAAAATTACTCTGATTTTAAAATAATACTTTTGGGAATATGTGACAGATATTGCATGTTTTATTTATGAGTTTACAGTTATCAGTTCGCAGATTAATTATGTTATATTCTGCGAACTCATAATGCGCGGGCATCTCGGAACATCTAATTTAATATACCATATATAATTTTATATGCGGCCCGCGGAGTTATGACGCATTTTCAAAGTGGTCCGCAAGATCATTTGGGTTGCCCACCCCTGATCTATATAGTATAATTGGGGGAAGGGGGGGTGAGGAAGTTAAAGAGGTTGGTGAGAAGAGAACATAACAGAGTTAAGAGACAAGTATGTAGAGTATACCTGAAACAACTAAACAAGGAATTAATAATAGGAAAGATTGCTACAGACAGGGATATGTTTTTGAAGAATGTTGTTGGTACAGGGGAGCCACTGGTGGATGCATCTAAAAATTTCTATGGCTATTTTAGAAAACTGAGGGGAAGGGAGGGAGTTATAGATAAGGACTTATTGTTTGGCGGACAGACCACGTCGTTTTCGTTTGTTGGAGTATATGCCAAAATCTTTAATTTACGAGTGCAACGGAATACTTCTTCCGCCATCCTATTTAGGTCGCAATGACAGGAGGTATAAGATTCGAGAAATAAGATGCCGTACTGATACATTCATCTGTTCGGGATTGGAATGTACTTTAATTAGGATAGGTGTTTAGCACCCTCTGCCACCCACAGTAATTGTGAATTGCAGTGTGTAGATGTAGATTTACTGGGGATTTGGAAATGGCAGCTTTATTAAGTAACTGGTTTAGTGAGACCAGAATAGTGTCTATGATTTAGGAATCTATAAACAGAGTGTTTCAAAAATGACCGGTATATTTGAAAAATCAATAAAAACTAAACGGGCAGTGTAAGAAATACACCGTTTGTTGCCAAATGCTTAGGACAATCAGTGGCGTAGCTAGGTCAACAAGGGCCCCGGTGCAAAAAAATTATTTTGGGCCCTCAGGCCAGACGGGCGACCTTTTTTTTGCCTCGTGTGCTGATAGGGGCCCCCTGAACTGAGGATGGGGGCCCTTGAATTGTTCTTTAGGGGCCCCTGAGCAGTGATTGGGGCCCCTTAGTGAGGGGCTCCTGTGTTCTCCGGGACTCCTTAGACGACGGTAGAGCTAAAAAAAAAAAAAGGTCGCCAGTTTGCCGTGAAGGCTTGTGGGCCCTCTAAACTGTGCTTGAGAGCCCCTAGAGGTGCGCTTAGGGGCCCCTTGAGGTATGCTTGGGGGCCCCCTGAACGTGAGGACCCCGGTGCACTGCACCACCTAGCCCCATAGTAGCTACGCCCCTGAGGACAATAGGCAGACAAACTTTCGAAATTAGTAACAATTCTCAACAACAGATGGCGGTTTAATTCGACTTGGCGATTCCGGCCGCCTGGTGACTGTGAACGTGACGTCATGGACACGTGACGTTCTCGTACAGTCAACCGCGTATAAAAATATGTCACTAACGGGATTGCACGGGAAGTAGGGGTTTTTTGGGTGGGGACAAATTGCAGAAATGCGAAATGTGGTATCGCTTTCTCGAATATATCCCACCCGCGATATTCTATTTAACGATACCGATGCGTGAATTCAATGTGGTATCGCTTTCTCGAATATATCCTGCAGGAAAGTATTGGAAAATCTTGCGAGGGAGGGAAAAATTTTCTACTCAAATGTGAAATGTGGTATCGCTTTCTCGAATATATCCCATCTGCGTAATTCTATTTCACGATACCGATCCATGATTTCCCGCTTTCTCGAATATATCCCATCCGCGTAAAATATTGCGAGGGAGGGAGGAAAAAATTATCTTCTCAAATGCGAAATGTGGTATCGCTTTCTCGAACAAATCCCATCCGCGTAATTCAATTAAACGATACCGATGCGTGAATTCAATGTGGTATCGCTTTCTCAAATATATCCCGCAGGAAAGTATTGGAAAATCTTGTGAGGGAGGGAGTGAAAACAGTGGCGGATCTAGGATTTTTCCGAAACGGGGCAAAAACTTCACGCTGGCACCCCCCCCCCCTTTTTAAAGAAAACACCACACTCAGTTGGGTACTATTAAACTAACGTGATAAAAAAGACAAAAAAGATTTTATTGCTTGCATTGTATATAATACACATAATCATAATATGTAACGCACGAGCCAGACTGTACTCACAATTGCAGTCCTTAGGCCCTAGCAAAATTTGCAATAAATGTTCCTACAACTTCACTCGTCGAGCTTTTATTTCCACGAAAGAGTCTAAACTTCATCAAAATTCGTCTCATAAGCAGTTCTATTTTCGATTGATAATATCGTGAGGTTAGAAAGACGTTCCTGGCTCATTGTTGATCGCAGGTAGGTTTTTATGAGTTTTAGTTTACTAAAACTCCGCTCTCAGCTTGCGGACGTCGTTGGTAACGTACAGTATATCCTCAGAGCTATACAAATATTAGGAAAGGCTTCCTGCAAGTCATTTTTACACTTGTGTTGCAACAATTGGAATGGACTAGTTGTTTCATCGATTTCAATTAAAAATGGAGCTTGTTGTTTAAAAGCGGCAAGTTCTTGACAGAAATCAATTGCGTTTAAGTCCTTGGAGTATCTGCTTGCTAGAACGGCTCCATTTTTTTGGGGATCTTCTGTGCACATATTTACTAACGTGTGGCTACCAAGGAAGGCAAAGTTTTCGTTTAGTTTTATTGCACTTTCTACCCATATTCCTATTTCTGTTAAAATTATGTCAAATACAACTTTTATATCTTTGTGGGGTCTAATGCTCTTGATTCGTCCTCGCAGATTTCGTCGTGTTGCCTCTTTCGTTTGGAAATTCGTTTACTTTTGAGTATCAGAACGATTACCAAATTTTGTGCTACAGGTGGTGCATTTTTGATCCTATATTCTATCGGCTTTAGTCGAATTTCTTACAATATCTTAATAAGCCCTTTCATTAGTGACACAGAACGCGAAAGGATTATGTCCTCCTTTTGTATTTCCACGTTTACTATATTAATTTATCGACGAAGGTTAACCCAAATTGTTAATTTGAGGATAAATTTAAAATCCAATACATCATATAAGATATGAGCGGATTCATACTTAGATTCTGCAGCCAGAGAAGATTCTTACAGTGCTTTGACAACTTGTAATAAGCCGCGTTTCCAAGGCGACGCAGTGGGCACAGATAAAGCGAGGGCTATTTTTCGGCGAGCGGAAGCCGCGAGCCCGTTCGTTAAATCACCCGCTGCGCTGTTGACAATAACAGCAGGGACAGCCAACCTACAGACAATAGTGACCCGCCACTCGGATATTCTTGTATCCTGTTACATGGAATGCTGCTGGGAGGGGGAGTGGAGACGAGACACTTCTGGACTGTATGTCGAGGTGAGAGGAGGGACTGCGAGACCACCGCCATCCTCTGTGGGCCTGAGGTTCATTTCCCGTCCCCGGCAGTGAACAGTGCGCGGACACGGTAATCTTTATATATATAAAAATCTCGCGTCACGATGTTTGTCCGAGATGAACTCCGAAACTACTTAACTGATTTTGATGAAGTCTGGCTTACTGTGTGTAATTTGGTCCAACTTAAAAGATAGGATAGTTTTTATCTCGATTATTAACTTTATATTTATTATTTCGAATTAAATGTTCATTCAATGTTTGTCATAGGACAATGATTTGTAATAATTTGTAAGGGTCGTCAGTTCGAGCGTTTTGGTGGCTAAGTGGTTAAGGCGTCTGACTGGAGGTCTGTAGGTCCCTGGTTCGAATCCCTGTGTCGGCGGTGATTTTTATACATACTTAACTCGGCCTTCACCTCCGGCACAGGGGTGGAATGTGCAGCAAATAGAAACCCTGTCACCAGGTCATTACGACCGCACGAAATTATTACTATAGATCCATAGGTATCTAACATATGCTATGTATTAATTATCGACACAATACTTGGTTATTTAGGTTGGGTAACTATCCAGTAGATGGCGTTGTGTTTCGATTTATTTATGTTACAGTCTATTCCACGTCATATGTGTTTATGTATGGCATAACCCAGTTTCGTGAATTTTTCGTGAAATATCATTATTATAATAGTGCTGTGTACTGTGTTGTGACAAAGTAATTACACACATGAATATAGCATTGAAGAACACGTTACGATAAATTCAAAAACGTGTAAGTATTTGTTGCTTGCTTCTCATTTTTCTTCTTCTTTTCGTTATGGCCAGCTAGGGACCACGTGTCAGTTTCAATTCTTTCCCTGTTTTTTTTTTTTTTTTTTTTTTTTTTCTTTCTTCTTCTCCAGTACTCCTTCATTATAGCACTGTGTTTTCTCTTTCTCTCTTCAGACCATTTTGCACAAGTTTTTTTTCTCCTCTCTACCTTGGAATCCTGCCATATTCGAAATCTGCTTTCGAAAATATTTTATTTCCATATTGTTCACTGCTATTATTTCGTTTCAAATTTTTCTTAACCTCTTGAATGCCAAAAAAATATTTTAATACTTTTTTAACCTGGTGTCATCCATGCCATAGACGTGTCGAAAAAAATCATTCTCCCTTTTTGTGACTGATTCTGTTATTTTTTGAATGTTCTTATTTATTTCCTCATTAGTTCTTATTTTCCATTGTCCTGTATTTTTCAATGGACCCAAAATTTTCCTTATAATTCTCCATTCCAATACTCCAAGCTTATACAATTTCTAATTTAATAGCGAGCGGTCTGGTGGCTTAGGGGTCTGTACTTGCTTCGGCAGTACATATACTAAAAAAATTGGAACGATACAGAGAAGATTAGTGCCGGCCTCGGTAGCGTAGGGGCTAGAGTGCTAGCTCCAGGTCGCCGGTTCGAATCCGGCCGCGGGCATGGATGTTAAGTGTTGTGTGTCTGTGTGAATGTCCTGTCCGTCCTGTGGTGTCCATACATAGAAAGATACGATGTACACTGGATGACTAATTGTTCACTGGAAGCTAAAATATGATCACATTGAGCTGGCTGAATGGTCGTAGCCGCCGAAAGCCATATTTAAAAAAAAAAAAAAAAAAAAAAAAAAAAAAAAAAAAAAAAAAAAAAAAAAAGGGGTTAAGGCGTCTGACTGGAGTTCGAAAGGTCCCCGGTTCGAATCCCTTTCTCGGTGGGTATTTTCATAGGCATTTAACCCGATTTTCCCTCTGACACAGCTTGCTGTGTAATGTGAAGTACGCCCATGATTCCTCGCTCTACTTTTGCCGATGATATTAACGGATGTTTAAAACTATCATTTTTATGGTGGAATGTCGAAACACTTCGTTTGACCATGAACATGCGAGTATAATTGCAAAATGATCCATCGGCACAAGTATTTTGTAAGCAATTGCTGGATATTGGAAACGGTGAAATAGAACTGCATCGAAATACACAGTACATCAAATTGCCAGACAAATTCTGCACTGTTGTTCACACAAAAAATGAACTAATTGAGAGTGTGTTTCCGGATATATCAAATAATTACTCAGATTATAATTGGCTCAGTAATCGTTCTGTTTTGGCAGAAAAAAATGTTGATGTCAACAGGATTAATTTCCAGATACAACAGTTGTTGCCAGGTGATCTGATGTCTTTTAAATCTGTAGATACTATTGTAGATGACAACGAAGCCGTAAATTTTCCAACTGAGTATTTAAATTCTTTGGATATACCAGGACTGCCACCACACATCTTAAAGATTGGTTCACCCATTATTCTACTTCGGAATTTGAATGCACCTAGATTATGCAACGGTACACGTTTGGTCATCAAATTGATCAGCGAAAATGTTCTTGATGAAACTATTTTGACTGGAAAGTTCAAAGGAGAAATTGTCCTGTTGCCACGTATTTCAATGATACCGTCAGAATCTCCAATACCATTTAAAAGGCTTCATTTTCCGATTCGTTTGGCTTTCTCTATGAGCATAAATAAGTCTCAAGGCCAAACAATGTCTGTTTGCGGCTTGGACTTTGAAAATACGTGTTTGTCCCATGGGCAGCTATATGTCGCCTGCTCACGTGTGGGGAAACCATCAAATCTATTTGTATTAGCAAAAGACAGGCTAACAATAAATATTGTACACCAATTAGCCCTTTGATAAATTAAAATTATAAATTGTAATAATTTAAAATAATGAAAATTATTGTTAAAAATTTTTAAAAATCAACTTAATCTACCTCATTTATAAAACTGAAATTTCAATTTATAAATATCAATTTTTATATATTTTGAATTAAGTAATTTGTAATAAAATGTAATTAAAATTTTTTTATGTTCGATAGTCCTTAATTTCAACTATCCGAAACTCTTTACCAATTACTTTTGAATTTTCAAATAGACTAAAACGTTTTTGTCGTTTTTAGTTAAAACTTCACATGTCAGATTTGTGTAGGGCCTATTTAGTTTGGTCAATAAAGTCATGTCTTTTGTGAACCCATTTTCTTTATGGTCTTGTAACCCCTGAGACGTGTCATGTGTGAGGCTTAATATTAACATGCAGATAAAGAAAAGTTTTAATTGCTGACGCCATACAGGGTGTCTAAAAGGTAGAGCCACCCCCACCTAAAGAGAATATTACATTATGGCGCGCCAACCTGCGGCCCGATTGTTTTGATATGTTGCAAACAAGTCGTAATAGTGAGTAGAACTCTCTGTGTTTTCAGCATTTTCCGGTGTGGCTGTAACAGCAGCAATCCAGCATGTACAATAATTATTTATGTCATGTGTAATGTTTGTATATTGTAACAGCTAGGATTTGTAAGGGCGATAAGGACGCAGTTACAGGCTGTACATGTGTGGATACATTGAAGAACTGTTTGTTGATGTATATTGAAATATGTCATGTTTATTGTGTTGTCCGAGTGTGGAAGTCGATTGATGAATTATTGCAAGTACTTGTGTGATACACTGCAGAGCTGGTTATCGGTTGTTTACACACACTTTATCTATGTATTTTTTTATGCTAATGGTATTTTGTTGTGAAATTTGACTGTAAGAGCAGAGGTGTTGGAATAGAGAGATAGAATGTATGTCCATGTTTGGAAACTGTCATGTTAATTGTGTTATACTGCTGTAGAATTGGAGTTAAGGATGTCTGGTGGTCAGAAAAACAAAATGTGATAGCTGATATATGTGGGTTTTAAGATATTTGTTGATGTTCGCATTTGTTTCGGTGCTTAGACAATTGGATTATGGTAGTGCTTTCCTGTTCTGTAAGTTCAGTTTTTCATGCCTGGCGGTCCGACCATCGTTGTAGTTGGTATATGTGTTTTATGCTAATGGATAGTTTGTTGATGTTTTATTGTTTGACGGTATTTATTGGAGATTTTATGATGTGGTTGTTGTCCTGTTGTGGAAGAAAAATTAATGTCAGACAGATCAGCGTTACAAGTCACATGTGTTCTCAATTGATGGGAGATAACACATAAGTTAACATGGAAATCAGAGACGGCACTTCAAATTGCGAAGAAGCGATGCCCGTTTCGCACATCTTGGGCGTAACGAGAAAAGGGGATGAAAGTACCATGTCTTTTTCTGGAGGTTGCCCAACAGCCGGAGCCAGCCAAAAAATCCACTGAGCAAAGCCGAAAAATTTGATCTTCTGTTCGCGATGATGTCTGATATAAAGAGCGGACAAGACCAGCTGAAGGCTGAAGTCACCGATGAAATCGCAGTACTCATAAAAGAGGAGATTGGAGGCTTAAAGAATACCATGTCTGAAGGACTCAGTGGAGTCAAGAAAATATTGAAAACGATGCAGGAAGAACAAATCAGAATCTCCAGCGCCGTGAATCGCGTGAATGAGCAGTCAACACAGATGCAAAGAGAGATGTTGGAATGGAAGCAACGGACGGAAGCGCGAACAAACCAATTAGAACTGCGAGTAGGTGATCTACAAGCAAGCACTAAAACAAGGATGAATCATATCGGAGGGCAGATCAGTGAGGTTCGCCAGAGCATCGCCGAGTGTAAAGCTGAGTGCAAAAGTCTCGGTGAGACGCAGAAGAGTTTTTCCAAACAAGTTGTAAATGAACTGCATATCGTAGGGGACCAGAGAGAGAAAGTAAGTGTCATCAGCAATGAAAATACAGTAATAGATGGAAAGGATTCTGGTAACGCCGAAAATGTCGTCGGTATGCGATCGGCGACAAACGCACTACGGATACATGACCATAAGTTCGCTGGTGTCTTGCAAACATGTGCACTAAGATATGTCAAGGCGCCGAAGGTGACGCTTGTAGGAAGTGAACGTATGGACTTGCAGTACATTCATTTCATTCAAACAGCAAAGACATGTTCAGTGATTGGGATTTCTATACTAGACCTGTCAGATGGCCGAAAATCTAAGTGTGTCTTGTATGAACAGATATTTCACGGTAGGGGTCTGCCCGGTGTTCCACTGAATGAAAAGTTTTCGGCACAGGTGCCGAAGATGAATGGTTTTCACGGAATGCGTTCCATGACGACGCATGTTCAAAAAGCAGCATGCCGCAACATAAGCGTGAAGTATTTTCATTTCAAGGTTGGAAAAATAAGAGCTCAATGCCGTGATTTCGCCCTTCTGAGGTTGAGAGGGAACGATGGTGTGAAAATCGTTTCCAGACGATTAAAGTCAACTCATAACCAGCAGATTTATTATGCTTTCTCGATGGAATTGACACTGAAGTGAGTTTAAAGATACCTTGTTGGTTGTATTGGTTGTAAATATGGCCCTTAATTAAGACTTAAGCAGGTAGTATAGTGGATTTAAGTACAATAGTCTATTCTGTAAACGGTAGTTTTTGTAAGAGAATCGTGTACACACATTCAAGAGGAAATGTGTGATTTCTGATGAAGAAGTAATGAAAATTCACGTAAGTTTTGCTGACCTGACTGACTTCGTTACCGCTGTTAAATACTGAAAAAAAAAGATCGGAATATAAAAGTTGGGACAAAGAAGAAGTAATGTCTTGATAGGCCACGAAAACGCTACATCCTGTAAAATAATCTCGCTTATAAATAATGCGCTTCAAGTGGCGTGGGAATGAAAATCAAAAGTGTTCATCTGCATGAAAGAGAATAATCTAGCGGCCAAATTCAGAAATAAATATGACGATAAGGTTGTGAACGAAATGCTGCTCGCGGAAGTAACCAATACACATAATATGGTCTTTTCAATGAAAAGAGAACTTCCTTTTTGTTTACGTAGTGTGTCGGAGAGAGGTACGGCGTCAGAAAGGCGCAGATGTGTTATGTGCAGATAGGCTGAAGTGGGAACTGAGTGTCTACAGCTGTCTTCTAATGTGGCCATAAGTCCACCTCATTAAGCTGGGCAGCTCAATCCCTGGAATAGCCAAAAAGCGGCAGAAGTGGATTGTTGCTTTAATTAAATAAAGAACAGCCTCTCGCAGAACAGTGACCGGTAAATTAAGAAAAGGAAGCAATCAATTGTTAAAATTCATGATTATCTTATGTTCCTGAAGTTCTGGTAATTACTCCCATGAAGATGTAAATGAAAAAAAGGGAACATCAAAGTGAGTTCGAGAAAAACAAGATCGTAAGTTTTCAACATCACCTTCTTCATATGAAAGGCCGCTTAGATGAGTAAAATGTCCCACTACACGCACTTATATTGTTTCCCAAGGACGTTCGGTTCAAAGGGACTGGTGATATACTGAAGTAGCGTAATGTTAAAATTAGCAAAATTATAGCAGTGACAAAAAGTTAAGTAGGCTACTGAGGATATGGAATGCCGAGAAGAAACAGGAGAAAGTAGCTTGTTACGAATCTGGGAATGTCAGCTGGGGCGGATGTTGTCCCTGACAGTGGGGGGGTCAGCAGTGCTTGTGTGAATTTCTCGGAATAGGGGAACCAGAAGGCAGACTAATCCCCTTGTGTTTTGAGTGGAGCTGGATCCCGGCAGGTGTGTGTCCTTGACTTTGTTCTGGGTGAACGAACGGGGTGAGATGACTATATGTTTGTGAAGAAGCAACTTACCATCGCGTAGTGACGCTGGTCTGCAGTTTTGTTTTGGAATAGTGTTCCATTCTCATTTGATGAGGCGTGTAATCAAATGCTGTTAGATTCGAGGTATGTGTACAAATGTTGTGATTGGTGCATCATCTGTCTTTAGATTAATTGTTTTCATAGCATGAGTTTTGTTATTTTACGCTTTATGTATATTAGAGGACATTGGTTAATATTATTCCCCTATAGTCTGATGTAATTATGTTCTAAGAAATTGGATCATTAAGTTGTGATTATTGAGGGCCACCGATTGATATGGCCATGTGTTTTCATCTGTACCTGTATTAGATGTGAAGGTCTATGTGAATTATGGAGGGTTATCTTTTATCCTGTATGGGAGATTTATGTTTTGGAAATTTTAAGATCATAACGATTCCTCAGAGCTCCATGTTCTCGACTGATGTTTTGGAATAGTAGAAAACGCATAGATTATAAGTTTAGAACAATAGGTACTGAAAGACTTCAGCTGTGTAGAGGAAGAGTTGTGGAGGGACAACCTCACGTAAAAATGTCCATTGTTTCTTATTTTTGATGGACCTGTAACGCTTAAAGACATTCCATTGTTAATCTATAGTGAGTGCTTATGATACTATCATAAGTACTGTGAACCATTGTTTTGTTATTTAGTGTTGTATATTTTTTTATGTTATGTGTATAATGTATAATGATAGATTAAGGCTGGACCCTGCTGTTATGTGGATGGTACACTTTGGATGGCTGATGCATTGGGGAGTTTTGCACACGAAGCGAGTTGTATTGTAAACATTCACAGTTTGGCGCCTTTAACGTGTCCTCACATGACATTTCCGCAGGGGAATTTTGATTGAAAATGGGTGAAGGTTGTAAATATCTTATTACATTATAAGTTTGCAGGGTTTTATGGCTTTGTAAATCAAGGGTATTGCTATCAAGAGGGCAGGAACTGAACTGAGAACAAAGTTGCAGAGAAGACTTTATAAGCAAATTTAAATTCCATGGAATTTAAATTTAGGTGGGTTGGTCGGCAAGCTGTAATAAGCCGCGTTTCCAAGGTGACGCAGTGGGCACAGATAAAGCGAGGGCTATTTTTCGGCGAGCGGAAGCCGCGAGCCCGTTCGTTAAACCACCCGCTGCGCTGTTGACAATAACAGCAGGGACAGCCAACCTACAGACAATAGTGACCCGCCACTCGGATATTCTTGTATCCTGTTACATGGAATGCTGCTGGGAGGGGGAGTGGAGACGAGACACTTCTGGACTGTATGTCGAGGTGAGCGGAGGGACTGCGAGACCACCGCCATCCTCTGTGGGCCTGAGGTTCATTTCCCGTCCCCGGCAGTGAACAGTGCGCGGACACGGTAATGTGCCTATAAAAGTGAGACTTATTGCAACATATCAAGAGCCCGGAAAATACCCCTGAGAAGCTACCCTGATTAGCTAGATACTTGTTTGAAATATTCAACTGAGCTAACCATCCGTAAAACTTCACATGTCAGATTTGTGTAGGGCCTATTTAGTTTGGTCAATAAAGTCATGTCTTTTGTGAACCCATTTTCTTTATGGTCTTGTAACCCCTGAGACGTGTCATGTGTGAGGCTTAATATTATTAACATGCAGATAAAGAAAAGTTTTAATTGATGACGCCATACAGGGTGTCTAAAATGTAGAGCCACCCCCACCTAAAGAGAATATTACAAACTTCAGGTAAATTATACACTAGGGCAAGGTGTTAGGTCGACCATCTTGTCTGGCTACTACTTTTTAAGTTGGTTTTTTCATTATTTCCCACCGTGTAGTGGATCCAACGAAGAAGCAATAAAGAGTTTGTACAATTCCAAATAGACTAACCAAAAAAATAAATAAAAAAAATTGGATATCGTCTCATCCAGCAGAGAATAAGCTAGTAATCCAAACTTTCTGAAAACAATTAATATTTTAACTACCATAAGAAACTGCTATTTTCAGGATATGGCTGCTTAACAGTCTATTCCCTATATGTGTTTTATGAGTGCTTTAATGTAGGTTTATGTCCTGAGAAACAGCGGTATATGCAGTGGCGTAGCTAGGTCAACAAGGGCCCCGGTGCAAAAAAATTATTTTGGGCCCTCAGGCCAGACAGGCGACCTTTTTTTTTGCTTCGTGTGCTGGTATAGGCTCCCTGAGCTGAGGATGGGGCCCTTGAGTTGTCCTTAGGGGCCCCGTGAGCAGTGGTTGGGGACCCCCCTGAGCAGCGAGGGCCCTTAGTGGGGGTCTTCCTGTGTCTCTTTAGACGACGGTAGAGCTAAAAAAAAAAGGTCGCCAGTTTGCTGAGAGGGCTCGTGGACCCACTTTGGGGCCCCCAGAGATGCGCTTTCGGGTCCCTTGGGGTATGCTTGGGGGCCCCCTGAGCGTAGGGGCCCCGGTGCACTGCACCGCCTAGCCCCATAGTAGCTACGCCCCTGGGTATATGCTAATAACAATTGACAGGTTTGGTTCATAATATATACACAGAGGTAAGAACTAAGGCCCATGTAAGTTAATGATCCGATTCTTTTTGGACATTTTACTGGTCCTCGGATTGACAAAGGATGAGAAACGCTGAGATATTTGATAACGATAGATTTTTCCTTACCTGTTAATGGTTCGTTTCCAGTTCAGCACAAAAGTATATATTAAAACAAAACTGGGCTAATCACTCGAACGCAGCTGCAAGAATGCGAACATCAGTTGGCAAAATTTATAAATCCAAGAATATCGGGAGTTCTCGCTAACAATGACGGAAAGAATTCCATCCCGTGAATAGAGCTTTGTTTTAAGGCCGCTCCGTCACAGAACCATGAATTTTCCATCCTTTCAAGTTGCCGCCGCGGTCAGTGTATCACACACTTTACCTAAAAAAAAGGGTTGGCAGCACATGAATATTTCGGTGTCGCGAAAACTGCGGCCAATGAAATTTGCGGCCAGTGAAATCTGCGGCCAGAATTCTCAACAATGCTGTAGCGGCATGTTTATTATAGAATAGGATCAAACTGGTTGTATTGTTAAAAGCCGCCCACCGGTGCTCTGAGCCAGGCCCGCCGTAAGCGGGCGTGCAAGGCGTGCGCCGCACGCGGGTGGCACATCGAGGGGGGGCGGCAAAACGAGCGATCGACAATCACCGCCCCGCGATAGTTGTCACTCCATTGTCGCCGCGACGAAATTTGCAGCGTATTATGTAAGGGGCGACCTTTTTTTTTTAGCTCAACAGCTGCTTCGGGCGGCCGGCGACACTCGGAATGGCAGCAATGGGGGCGGCAAATAATGTTTGAAGGGGCGGCAATCTCACAGTTTTCTGACCCGGTTCCGAAATTTCCTAAATCCACCACTGGCTGTAGTTAGACAGGGGGCGGCATAATCGGTATTGCACGCGGGCGCTCAAACAGCTAGCGGCGGGCCTGCTCTGAGCGGATTGCTGCGTTTGTAGCCAATGTTTCTAAACAGCAGGTTGACAGTACAGATGTTATATAGTTTATAACTGTTATTAAAATACAAGTTTTATTCTTGCTTAAAAGACGTAGAAAAGAATTGTAATAACGAGGCAGATACTTACAGAATCGTAGTAGATTTCATGCAAAATCTCCCTTTGCCTCACATTACTAGTGCAGGAGGCTTCGCATTCGGGAGGACGGTGGTTCGAATCCCTGTCCGGGCATCCAGATTTGGGTTTTCCATGGTTTCCCAAATCACTGCAGGCAAATTTCGGGATGCTTCCTTCAAAAGGCCATGGCCGAATTCCTTCCCATTCCTTGCCCCCCCCATCCTTTCCCGTCTCTAAAGACCTCGCTGTTAGAGAGACGTTAAGCAGATAAGAAACTATAGCTGTGGACAGAAGAATTGGCGGGTCAGTGTTAACGCGCTGTTGCCGTACTTGGGGACAAACTCGCGATGCGCTCTCTTTCTATCACCTGAAAATTGCAACGCTGTGCGGCCTGTGTTGCCTAGTCCAAGCGGCAGCCCACCCCAAACCTTCCACCTCCCTTTCAACACACAAAAAATGTGTGAACCTGTGAATCGGAGTTTGTGTCAGTGTGAGGGTGAGCTTGCTCGAGAGAGAATATTTTGATTTTAGCGTTTTGCGATTTAAATAATTCGTTTTAGTTATTTATTAATTACAGTAATTTAGTGTCCTAATTTTACCGAACAAAAAGTGCAGTAAATTGTAATAACGGTAATTTAGCAAGAGAATCGTGCTACTAAAAATGGATACTCAGGAAGAGACTTATTCTCCTACTCCAGGTGTTTCCGGACTAACGACTCCAACAAGACGCACGTCATCGACAGCAGAACCACCGCGGCTGAAGAAGACAACAGAGTTTCGCCGGCAGAGTAAATCTATCATTCACAGTGTATATAAATATTTCAAACTCCTTGTGGACAATGATGGTGAAATTTTGTCTTCTACATGTACGCTGGTAAGAAAAGACTTGAAAAATATGGACGTACTTGATGTTAATGAAATAAAAAACTGTAGTGATTTGTTACCGCAAAAAACAACCATATTGCGAAGAAATTTAGGGAATGTACAGGCTATTTGCGCTGAAGCTTGTGGTGTTAGTTTGAGAACTGTCCAGCGAGTGTGTCGTGAGGGAAAATCGCCTACGTTTGTTTCTCCAAAGAAAAATGTGAAACAATACAGCACTATAACAAAGCTTAACGACTTTGACAGGGACATTGTCAGGAGAACAGTACACGAATTTTACGACCGTGGTGAGTACCCTACCTCAGAAAAATTAAGAAAAATATTAAAAGAGAAGATAAATTTTACAGGATCTGCACGATCTGTAAGACGCATATTGAACAATATAGGGTTTAAATACAGGCGTCAGAATGATGGTAGGCGATTTTTGCTTGAGCGAAACGACTTAGTGTCCTCAAGAGTCAAATTTTTGAGGAAAATGAGCTCCCTTCGTAGCTCAGGTGACACGTGACCCATTTTTTACTTAGATGAAACTTGGGTAACTCAGAACCATTCTTTAAAAAATATCTGGCAGAATTCAAATCAAAGTGGGGGCTTAAAGGTACCTGTCGGAAAAGGGGCAAGGCTAATTGTTTTGCATGCGGGTTCAGCAAAGACAGGCTTTCTCCAGGAAAGTAAGTTGGTCTACAGATGCAGCAAAACCAACAAATCTGAAGATTATCACTCAGAAATGAATACAACGACGTTTAAAGATTGGTTTCTCAACAGATTTTTGAATTTTTTGGAGGAAGGTTCTATCATCGTCATGGACAACGCCAAATATCATTCGGCAGTGATAAACCGAGCTCCAACAACCAAATCGCCGAAAGCTGATATAGCTGCTTGGCTAACAGAAAAGAAAATTTCGTTTTTGCCTACGGAGACTAGAGCTGAGATGCTGGAGAAGGTTCGCATGAATAAAGAAGAACCGGTGTATGAGTTGGATGTACTTGCAAACGAAAGAGGACATGAAGTAGTCCGATTACCCCCTTATCATTGCCAGTACAATCCGATAGAGCTCATTTGGGCCCAAGTCAAAAGAGAAGTGGCGGAGAAAAACAACACTTTCAAAATCGCCGATGTCGAACGTTTGTTGCATAAAGCCTTGGAAAACGTCACCGTCGAACAGTGGCAGAAATGTGTTTACCACACCGAAAAACTGCAAACAGAAGATTTCGAAAAGGAAGTGGTCCGAGATAATGTAATCGAGCCTCTTATAATCAACCTCAACGAAGATTCAACGACAGAGAACGAGAGCAGCGAAGAAGTGGAAGATGATGATGATGAAGAAGAAGGCGTTGATGGAGATGAATAATGACAAGTAAGGTATTAAAGAACATTTAACATATTACGCAATAAACTTATCAATTACTGAGCAACTTTAATAGCTTGTACTTAACAGTTTAAGATACTATAAACATTTGCTGTGTTAATGTTATTTAAAACCCCAAACTCATATTTAACTTGTTTTATTGTTGGTAGTAAGTTACGATATTACTGTTGGATATTATTAATTTTGCTTAAAAACATTTGGCTTTCTAATAATATTCATGATGACAATATAACATTTTTGCTTACTTTTATTATGGTTGATTTTTATAAAAAGAACTGCAGTGGCCATACTTCTTTTCTACATATAAATTTTTGGTATACAGCAATTTTAATTCTATAGTCTATATATATATAATTTTGTCGTCAATTTTGCAAGTTTTTCAGTGCAGAGGATAACAAAGTATAATTTTGATTTTAGTTGTAAATAAAATTTAATACGTGCTTAGCCACAAATAAAATAAAGAAGAGTAATTCAATACGTTTTCTTAATTTCTCGAGAAAGTATTCTTCAGTTATATCAAATGCATTTACACGAACATAACTTTCTTAACGAAATGACATAAATCAATATTTTATCACAAAATTTCGATTATAAATTATTTAAAATAAAGTATAAACTATTACTTCAAGTAAAAAGGTGAATACAACTGTTAAGCGCGTGGTTTGGCAACGGCGCATTCTAGGAGACCCGCCAATTGTTCTGGCCAGCACTATAGTGTAGGAAAAAATATTCTACCATCAGCAGTTGTGGGTTAACGTCATCCACATCAAATTTCCCCACAGACGACACGATAATGGAGTGAAATCGCTCCATTTGGACGGATGGAGCGATCGTGTATGGCCGCCTCTAGACGACCTCGGCCACTCCGATCTAGTTAGTACCGCACTGGATTTTCCCAACAGTGTTGCAGATCATCAAAAAATTCAGCTATCAGTAACGAGTGCGAAAAAAGTCTAAGTCTAAGAAACCTGTGAACATTTGCGTGTCTATTAAAAAAAAAATAGAAATTAACTTGGTTGTTTCGGGCGTGTAATGTAAAATGATTTGTTCACGTAATAACTTCCAGGCCACGATTTAGTGAGACCAGGTCGGGTCGTCTAAAGGGGCGTTTAGAGTGATTAGGACGGCACGGCATGACACAAAGAGATGAGGTATTCGCCGCAGATTTCAGGTTGGCCGCAAATTTCACTGGTCGCAGTTTTCACATATCCGAATATTTCGCCCTGGCGCTTATAAAAAGATGCCACCAACACATGATTTTGGCGCCCCCTTGAAGTTGTCGCCCGGGGCAAGAGCCCCGGTTTGACCCCCCCTGGATCCGGCACTAAGTGAAAAATTATCTACTCAAATGCGAAATGTGGTATTGCTTTCTCGAATATATCCCATCCGCGTAATTCTATTTAACGATACCGATGCGTGAATTCAATGTGGTATCGCTTTCTCGAATATATCCCGCAGGAAAGTATTGGAAAATCTTGTGAGGGAGGGAGTGAAAAATTATCTACTCAAATGCGAAATGTGGTATTGCTTTCTCGAATATATCCCATCCGCGTATACGAACTCCACAAAAAATTACCGCAAATACCTATCAGGGATTTATAATTAATGCTGTAAAACAGTTGTGTCCCCAGTGGCAGAAATTATAGTTGTGCGGGGTACATAGTGTTATCACGTTAGGTTGGAAGTTAACCATGACTATCTCCTGGTCCAGGTTGCATTTCAAAGTGATTACAAATGCTGAAGCGGTATCGCAATATAGAATTAAACCCCATCCGAGTAAATCGAAATTGCGATACCACAGCATACGTATGGCTCTCAGGGAATATGCCTCCCATCTGTTTATTTGCAGTAGTACTAAAAGTAATAGAACCCATTGTTGTAGTCTACAACTGTAACTATTGTTATTAATCCGTTACGTTCAGTTTGCCGGCGTCACTCGCAAAGCCTAGTGTCATCGTATAATGCAGACTGTAGCAGGGCCGAGTTCTGCTAGATCTTCGCCGGAATCGTCATGGTCCGATGATTTGGAGCCTCGTGAGAGAAAACGTTGCCGAACTTCTGTGACTCGTTCGCCAGAATCCACGACCTCTTGTGAGGTTGAAAACGCTCCTGTAATTAATCTCAGTTTCCTGGCCGTGTTGGGCCTCGATCGGGAGAGAACACCGGATTTCTTACGAGAAAATTGGCTTCTTTCTCGCAAATATGAATGTCCAAAATGTGGTGAGGAAATGAGCATCGCGAATGTTTGCCAACAGCGTATGCGAGATGGAGTGGCCTGGCGCCGTCGTAAAGATAGCGTCTGGTGCTCCATCCGCAAGGGATTTTGGTTTGAAAATTCCAAGATGTCAATTATTCTTAAACTTACGTACTGTTTCACTCACAGATTTCGAGTGAAGTCAGCGGCGCATGAAGCACAGTGCAATACGTCCACAGTCGTTGACTGGTATTCCTTTTGCAGGGAGGTGTGCGCCGCAGCCAACGTGAAAGTGAAAAAATTAGGTGGGAGAAACAGGATAGTTCAGGTAGATGAGAGTTGTTTTGGCAAAAGAAAATATCACCGGGGGAGGGCAGCTAGTAATATCTGGGTTTTTGGTGCAGTAGAGGAAGGGAAATGGGGGGGGGGGGGGGGGTAAAATATTGCTAAAAGTAATAGGAAGAAAAAAATAAAGAGACCTTTTTACCACTTTGCATTCGGCACATAAGGGAAGGGTCAACAATCTACTCAGACAAATGGGCTGCTTATGGTGGCTTGAACAGTGCTGGATTTGTCCATGCCTCTATGAACCACAAGATCCAGTTCAAAGATTACGAGACCGGTGCTTGCACGAATGCCATTGAGGCTCAGTGGTCGGCAATTAAAACTCATATCGGTAAAGGTAAAAGAAGGGAGATACCTCTACAAGACCACTTAAATGAGTACATGTGGAGGAAGAATGTGGTAGATGGTGTGTGTGTTTTCAGGGCCTTTTTTAATGATATAGTTGCCCTGTATCCTCCATGGAGTAGGAATCCATCTAATTGAAAATGCTTATCATGGAACAGTTCATATGAGATGTATTATCCATTCCTTTGTTTTTTTTTAATTGTTGAGCAGTTATTGATGTTATTTTTGTGTTTTTTTTCATTGTGTGTTGTGATACATTGCAGTGCTCGAACATGTGAACGATACTGATATTTTGCTTGCAATTCAGTTATTTCCTTGTGTGTTGTGATACATTGCAGTGCTGGAACATGTAAGCGTTATTGATATTTTATTTTCCATTCATTTTTTTTGTTTGAATTGTAGTAATAAATTCTACGATAAAATGAGTAACTTTGTTATTGATATTTCCGTCAATTTCTTAACAGTGTTTGCCATTCATTGTAGTAATAAATTCTACACAAGTGAATGTAATTGATATTTTGTTTGCCATTTCTTAACAGTGCCATTCGTTTCTTTTCGTAAATTTTTTTGAATTGTAATTAATTTAGTAACTTCTTTTAAATCAGATCATGTCTTGTTCACTGATAAGTTATATTCGAGAAAGCGATACCACATTTCGCATTTGAGAGGATCATTTTTTCCTCCCTCCCAATATTTTACGCGGATAGGATATAGGTATTCGAGAAAGCGGGAAATCACGGATCGGTATCGTGAAATAGAATTACGCGGATGGGATATATTCGAGAAACCGATACCACATTTCGCATTTGAGAAGATAATTTTTCCCTCCCTCCCTTCCAATATTTTCCTGCAATTTTTCCCCGCCCAAAAACCCTTACTTCCCACGCAGTCCCGTTTCGCAATATTTTATTGCAATTTGTCCCCGCCCAAAAAACCCCTACTTCCCGTGCAGTCCCGTTAGTGACATTTTTATACGCGGTTGACTGTACGTGAACGTCACCATGACGTCACGTTCACAGTCGCCAGGCGGCCGGAATCGCCAAGTCGAAATAAACCCAGATGGCGCTGCAGTCTGGAAAAATCTAAAGTTCTAAGGAATAAACAATTTTTTCACAGCAAACTTGTAATCTGTGAACAGCACACGCTTACAGCAGTCTGGCTTACGGAATGGCGAACTCACAGACTGCGTTTACTTCTGTATCTTTCAAATCGCCTGCAGCGCCATCTGATGTTGAAAATTGTAACCAATTTCAAAGTTTGTCTGCCTGAAAACTTACTGTTGTCCCAAGCATATTGCAACAAACGGTGTATTTCTATTGCTGCCCGTTTAGTTTTTATTAATTTTTTAAATATACTGGTCATTTTTGAAACACCCGGTAAATAAGAAAGTTTCGATGTACTACTTGCCTCAATCACGCCTTAACTGCTCAACAGATTTAAATGAAATTTGGCACGAAGTTAGAATATTTTATTCGAAGGGATGTATGATAAGTTTTTATCCTGCAAAAACAAATAGTTCCTTTAAAAATTTCCATTATAAATTCACAAACTCCAAAGAGTTTCCTACTTCGTACACGGCAGTGCTACATTTACTCCTCGCTGTTTGCGTACATCACACTCTTCTTCTTTTCAGAAATAATTGCAAAAATCTTCTCATATACCTTTGCATGTGTTTGTTTAGTTTAAAAGTGCTAAAACTGATGCACTTGACAAAAAATAGTTTGGAAGGAGGAAATATAAATCTGTATTTAACCAATTTTTTTTTTTTGATAGTTCTGTCGGTAAATTCAGAAAGAGACTTAAAAAAAAAAAAAAAAAATTGAAGGAAAAAAAAATTGTGGTGCTAAGACATTCATGCATTAAGTGTCATCGTATATGTAGGGCCTATGTTCATTACAAATATGTAGCAGTTCTGATTACATGTTGGTTCAATTTATTTTCATTTTTGCAACTATAAACTCTACCATTAAAAATTATTTCTATCAAACTTTAAAACTTACACAAAAATAAGTAACTATCAAAAAAAAATAAAAAAAATTAAAAGTCAATACAAATAGAAGCCTATGATTAACAAAACAGTTCTTTTTATTTACTGTTCAATATTCTGCAAATACCTATTAAATCCTTCATGTAAAATGAATGTATTCAATGGCCCAAGCCCGTTAAGAAAGCAGTTAATGCTTCGGCCTGGCATTCGGTAGTAGAAATCGAGATGGGTAGATCCGGACGGATACAGTTCCGCTAAGGATCATGGGATGAACCAAGGTAATTCTAGTAAAGGCTCGTTCGCACTGGGCGAGTAGTTTAGTAGCTAAATTACTCGCCACTGACCAAAAATCGTTCGCACTGCGGTCGAGTACAGTACACAAGTAGCGTGGTAAGGCTGCATCGCAATCAAATGAATGAGCTGATACAGCATATGTCAAGCGCTATTTTAGAAGAGATGGATGAAGAAGTTTATGCGATAAGGAAAAACAAAAAATCAATGGGTGCGAAAATGGGCTAATGAACTTGGAGCTGAAATTGTCTTCTGAAGGAATTAGCATTAGAAAATCCCTACGAATAGTTTGAGAATGTCCAAAAGTTGTGTTAATGAAAATGCAGTCGGAAATCCAGCGTGAAGGAGTGCAATGCCGGCAACTACGTAATTACAGGCAGTTCTCTACTTTATTGCCACCGGATGTAGATTAAAGACACTCATACCTCGTATTTATACACGGAAAATCGGGTATTTCCTAATTCATCACAGAGTGAAGAAATCTATGAAACATTAAAGGAATTGAATTAATGTTTCATAGACATGCATCTAGTAAACTGAATCGTTTTAGTGAAGGAGTGTAAATTGTTTCAGTACCTGCACCTAAATTTTTTGACTACTTTTTTTAACTCCTGCGAGTAGATAATACTAAAAAGATTTTTATCTCCTTAGGTAGTACTTCTAATAACAATAGGAATAATATCTTAATAATCTAGATGCTATTGTAATTAAATAATTAATAAAATTGTGCACTAAGCAGATGTTTTTAATTTTCAATTTATTTCTTACCAAATCCAGGTATGTTTATTGTATTTTCCAAATCCATGCATTGTAGGTTGTGGGAAGCTAATAATTATTTCAAAATGCATTATCAAGTCTGATTATACTGTGATTTTATAATATGTACAGTAGTGAATTTCAAACAAAATAAAATTATCACAATTAATATTCTTTCATTCCATAAATTAATGTATGAACACGTTACATCTCGCACTGCAGTTCTTCTTGGTCATATTTACATCCACCATGTTCCCTCTGTCTGATTGTAGAGCCGGATCCATACAGGTCCACCAGATGCATATCTGGATGTAGGTACACACGCATCCAGTTCCTCCAAACACTCCGCCTGCCCGATTGTAAAGCCCAACCCATACAGGTCTGTCAGACACGGAACCTGGATCTAGAGCTGGATGTACATCCGGACCAGACTCTTGGACTTCCCCGTCTCTATTTGGTGGGACATGGATTCAATCCTCTTCCCGCCCATCCTGATTTTGGTGGTTCTTAAACGCCTCCAGGTTGGTTGTTCTTCCAAAATGCCTTAAATGAATCCCTTCCTGTCCCTTGCTACCTGCTCTAATTACCTCAACCAGCCATAAAGCTCTGTATAGCGAGCTATATATGGACTCTACAGGGGCAAGGAACCCGTAAGGTGGCTTCCATGAACTACGTGTTTAAGTGAAGGGAGGGGGAAAGGTTGGGTACAAAGCAACAGGCACGCTGGTCTACATGAGGAGGGGGGGATTCAATTTTAGCTACGTAACATTTCATTTTTCACAGTTTCCGCAAAATTTGTTCCAAAAGTGTTACGTTTCAAACAAAAATAGCGGTGAATTGAAGTTGCTCAGGAATCGCTAAATGAGGTCAACAATGATGCAGAACTATTAAAATGCACCGTAACAGGTGATGAAATATGTGTTTATGAGTATGACATTGAAACTAAGGCTTAATCGTCCCAGTGGAGGCATTCTGGATCGCCAAGACCAAAAAAAAAAAAAAAGAGCTTGATAAGTTCGGTCAAAAGTGAAGGTTATGCTCACTGTGTTCTTCGATTATAATGACATAGTGCACCACAAGTTCCTCCCACGAGGTAAAACAATCAATAAGGAATACTACCTTCAAGTTAAACACCAATGGTGTGAAGCAGTCCGAAGAAAAAACACGGATTTGTGGCAAAACAATTCATGGCTTTTGCATCACAATAATGCATGGGTTCGTACATCACTTGTTGTTTGTGAATTTTTGGCAAAAAACAACACTAATGTCGCAGCCTCCATATTTGCCAGACATGGCTCTGGGTGACCTTTTTTCTATTCCCAAAAATAAAGAAAACCCTGAAGGACCATCATTTTACATGCAGAGATAAAATTGAAAGTGCATTGCTGAAAGTGCTCAAAGCTGCCCCAAAGATGGCGTTCCAGATGTGTTGTAGGGATTGGAAGAAGCACTGGCGTAAGTGTATAATAATTAATTGGGACTATTTTGAAGGGGATAACACATCGATGAAGACAAATAAATAAAATTCTTTCCAAAAATAAGAATTTCCATTATTTTTTAAACATACCTTGTAAAAATAAAACTCTTAAAATATATATGCCTGCTCTAATCAATCACAGTTAACGGAAACTTAATTCATATAGTCCTTGTGTTAATATTCTCACTTATGTCGTTTCAGCCTGGTGCCTCTGATTTACGTAATCTCGTGTGGAAAATAATTTTATTATCTTCAAACACGGCCGCCCTTTCTTCTTTAGCTTATTTTCATAGAAAGCATCTAAGAACAGATTCTCAAGACATTAATTGTTCTGGTAATAACTTTTATTTCAATCAGTTAATAATTTAACATTTTTCACCAGCACCAGAAGAAACTAAGACCATTACTTTTATATCGGACTTCTTGTGATACATCCCAGTTCGTATACTGAATTTACGAACTTAAGGTAACTACTCAATTATGTCACTAATGGCAACCAACATCTCAAACAACAGGATGAACTTAACCAAATCTCAAGGAATATGCATATCAGTACACTTGCATACCATTCAATAACCTATAAATACGTGATCATCACAGCCTGAATCAATCAATACCAGTAAAATTAAACTACACTATTACTAGGAAGGAATTAAGGTATTTTTAAGGACCACAGGTCATAAAAGTAGCTACTTTGAGAAGGTAGATTCCATCTGTCTATGAAACAATAATTCTGGCAATCGCCCCTACGTTGACTGATCAATGCCACTCTAAGCATCATAGATCTGGGTACTAAAAGCCACAGCACAATGGTTCTACAAAGAAAATTAGACCAAAAGTTACTAAATGATAATACTAATGAGTAATGGGTCAACGTGGAATATTGTATCGGTGGTTGAGGCCAGATTGGTATCTGGTATCCAGGATATTTTGGTATGGAAATTTCCATCTCCGAAGTTTCAGAGAATACTAATTGCTCTCGCAAAAAAGAAGTCATGAGTGAGGTGGTTAGAACTAAGGTAGTTGGCATGATCTAGTATGAGCCATTTTCCCTATCCTTTTTTATTTATATTGCCTAAAAGCAGTTTCCTTTTACCTTAACACCATTGCTTTATCTATGACAAGTTCCCTCTATTTTAGATTGTTTTAATAAACTTTCCATTGCAGATAAGACAGAAAAATGTGTACATAATACTACAATTATGAAAGAGTAATGTCCATGATCTCTAAGATTTGTATCTCTAATAATAAAAGTCTAAAAATGGAAACACATTAAAAAATAACCTTGATTATTATTTATTAATGTTATACACAAATGTGCAGATGTTCTAAGACTAAAATAAAATGTAGCATTATCAAATAATTTTGAAATTCTATTAAAGTATTGTACTGTAATCTGTTGTTACAATGGAAAAATTACAAGACTAAGAAACAAAATGTGCTGACTGAAATAGCGTATTGTACATACTTTGTAACTGTGGTTGCCCTTGCCTAATACAACACAAAGGAAGTTAATACAAAGCAATATACAACATTTAATCTGGGCACACAACAGTGCACCTGCCAAGTAGTATGGCAAAGTTCCAGTACATCCTTTTCTCAGAGTGTCAGCCGATTTTTGCACCTTAATGACACTACATGGATAAAATATTTACTATCTGTAGAGATCACCATTAAATTTAGTTTTGGCCTGTCCTTAGTTTGGAAGCTCTTGACATAGAAACTTTAGAAAACTAGGCAGTTATTGAAAAATGCAATTTTGTACACAGATGTGGTTTTATTTCCAAATGGAAAAATCACTCACCTGAAAGACAGCAGTGACACAAAACACTCAACAAAAATCGGTGCTTTTTCCATACATTTTTACCTGTAAATAAACTTTTTCTACCTCATCTTTGCACCACAGTTTTTCATTATAAATAGTACTTAATGTTTATAGCTAATGGTCCTCTCCTGAAGTTAGTTAAATTCACACTTTAAGACCTCAACGCTCCAGCATATTACATGGTACTTTGAGGTCCTACAAATTTGACTAAGATTTACCCCAAAATCTTTTTTTTTTAATTTAAAAAATAAATTTCCAAATATTTAATCGATATAAGTATAGAGCATTTTAGTACTGCTTGTGAGTTGTCGCTATCGCCTTATATGGTTTTAATAAATCGACGCTGCTCCACCCGGAGAATCTAGATAATACATACAGTGACCACGGAAGCCTTCGTAACCATTTTGGTACATATTTGTATGTTAATATCTTTGTTCTTGATGACACCAGATCCCTGAATTTACTATTGCGTATACAGAACAGCAAACATATCTTCTTCGTGCAGCATTACCAATCCCACACTACCAACTTTGTTCGTTATTGGTTTAATCACTTGAGTGTGTGTACAAATCTGATCCACTTGCCATATGTCCACTGAAACATTTGAAAGTGTTCATTGTGGCTCTCCTGCCTTCATCTGTGGTGAGCAACTGGAATTTTCGGTTCATATTTGCTTATAATGACAGTTAAGACATTTTCATTAACTGGCATCACATGCTGATGGTTTGGAATCAAGTGTTAACATTAAATCTAACAAAAACAAATTAAATCCCCACAAAAATTAGTCTACGCCTACTCAAAATAAATTTTATCTCAGCATTATAAATCATTGATTTTTTTTTAAATATTCAGATAACGTTGCTCTTATTCATGCCCTCTTACATTATATAGTAAAATGTGTTGCTTTGCCTTACAAAATCCAAAGTTTCACTTGTATTCCTTTGGGACTTAACAAATCTTACAGAAAATCATATGGCTCAGAACAAAATAACTCACTTTTTACAAGAGTTTTTTTTGTTGGGATTATGTCTATGGTAAACAAATGAGAAACTGTCAATCAGAATTTGGTTTGTTAATGGAGCTTCCAAGATTCATGCAACTTCTATTACAACTTGTTTATCTTCTATATATTAGCCCCCTTTTCCATATTGCAATGGTAATGTTATTAATATAACATTAGCATGATGAGAATGGTTTTAGGCAAAGAAAAGTGAAAAGTAGGATTAACCACTTCACCAGAGATGAAGGCATGTCAATGACACATTACACAGAATTTTTGTCTGTAGCCTTTGTATGTGGACACCTAATACTGTTCTGTAAATTGATAAGATTTTAAATAAAAATATAGTTAAAAATGTACTCATCACTGTTCTCTTGCCAACAGTTCTGGTAAGTGAAGGCAATACTTTTCATAGTTACAAAACATATAACATGACACTATTTGATATTTGGAGTAGAATGTATAAGGGAAGATACAATGACAAACTAGGTCTATTACAAACAGTTGAAAAGTTTTCATCTGGAGGTAAGGAGGTTATGAACTTAAGTAAGCAAATAGGAAATAGCCAGTGGAACAAAGAAATATGGCAGTTTATAATAAAAAAAAATAAGCACAATTTTATATATTTTATTTGCCTCAAAAGTAGTAATATTAATTCAAAGTCCACAACAACTCCATCTATTTCTTGTAACCACAGCTGCGCCTTCGGCCACGTGCCCTCTCAAATTTGCGTCCCTTTGAACGCACATATGGTTTTGTGTGGCTGTGGGGTACACCAGGAGCCAAACCAAAGTGCTTCACAGCTTCACGTGCATTTCGGCGCCCTGCAACAAATTATGGAAAAACAGGCTAGCATAATAAAAAATGTAAGAATCCAATAGTTCTTATGGACTTCTAAATAGATATTGATGTGGGGATAGGATATTTTTTATTCTTTTTTTCATGATGCTAGTGCTTTTTACAATGTTGTTTAAACCACAAATTTTAATCTGGATCATTAGCCAGTCATGTTACAATTCAAATTCTATAATGAAGGCTGCAAGTATGTGAAAAAATTACAGAAAATGTTAAACTTTAATTACTGTTATACTAATAACTTGATATGGCTGGATGATTAACTATTCAGGTGACAAATTTCTTAATACACAATACTGAATAGTTTATAAGCTTTTAAAATATTCAAGGAATGCCTCCCAATGCTCTGCAGTCTTGAAAGTTAAAGAAATATCACACATCAGATATTGCTTAAATGAGATGGATCTGAACTTCAGAACTAACAAAATCAGACACTAATTTTAGCCAACAATAGCACAATAGCCTGTGCAGTTACAGTAACCTACAATAAATGAGATGATCCTTTAAATGTTCTTAAACTCTTGAAGAAAATGCAAAAAAGATTGTTACTAAAGAACTGCATTCAAGAGTATAACTTTAAAGAACAGGTTTCCATAACACTCCAGCTGATAACATTATTGCGTTCTCAATTTCTTAACTTATGTAGGCATAGTATTTTTTTTACTCATGGCTTTATGCCATGTCGGCGGCGAGGTCGTTAAAGAGGCGAGATGGGACTGGGGGCAAGGAACGGGAAGAAATTAAAGTGGTGGCCTTTTGAAGAAAGCATCCTGGCATTCACATGAAGATTTGGTGAAACCATGGAAAACCCAAATCTGGATACCCAGACGGGGATTCGAATCCACATCCTCCTGAATGCAAGGCCAGAGCGTTTCCACTCGCCACCATACTCGGTACATAGTAATTAACAGCTTCCAAAAATATTAAGTGTTTAGGCTTATACAATGGAATTATTATCCAGTAAGCATCAATTTTAACTTTTACAAGATCACAACTTATGTTAATGATGAAGCTAAGGAAAATGGAAGCGGCTACTAGGCGATATAAATAATGAAGGAAAGGGATATTAACCCACCATATACCAAAGTTGGCGGCTGCGATGAGAGAAAACACTTAGGTGGACAAACACATACAAAATATTTCGGCAACTGTCTTCTTCAGTAGTAGATAAAAGAGCAATTAGGCTCCGTACGTGTGCACACACAGAATTTCATCCAATGACTAGCTAGGTAGTGAGGGGGAATATCTAAGGAGTAGACTATCGTCTGAGATAGTATATTGCAGGCGATGGTAAAATGAACATATGTAGCAAGAGTACCTAGTACTGACGCAAAAAGTTACATTTAGTTAAAAATAAATAAAAATTGATGGGTCAAGTGGTTGGATTTTAATGGTGTTTAAGGCCTCCTATTGATATATTTTGTACTGTCTCTTTAAAACATGCTTATTTTAAGAACCGTATAACAATATATTACTTTATGAGTGACGTAGTTACAGGGGAAATGTACCTAGACCTTGAAGAGTACACAGTAGAAAACTACTTGGCATAATTCATTTTGTTTCCAAAAGGGGTCTTCAACAATAAATATTGCAAATAATATAGGAAATGTTTAATAACTTTAATGTCTGTTTTCCCTTTTAGTGTGACAGTTCAAATAACCTTCCCTCCATACTCACAAGACAAGTCCCTCAATATTTGTAAGTATTCATGGTAAATAATGTCTACTTTTAAACAAGTACACCCAAGTTTCCTCATTATCATCTTGCCTTTTGTATACTTCTCTTCATCATTCAAAGAACTGTTTAGTCTGCTTCTTTGAGCTTATAGAACTCTCTGCATTATTTTCATTTTGTTGCAAATTCATATTTATTTTCTACACTCAATTCAAAAATTCTCATTTTCTTTGCATAAAAAATTTTTACTTGCTTCTTTTTCATTATGATCAATATCCATTGCAGCAATATCCTTTTCTGTTGCCACAAACTTCACTTCCTATTCCCTTTTTATTATTTCTACGTTATTCTTTGTCACAGTAATGCTCCATCTTTCTATCTTCATTATTTTAGCTGATTTCTTCATCATTTTCTTCATCCTCATGTCTTATTTTCTCCCTACATATCTTGTCACTACTAACACCTTTTTCTTGTATAATTTGCAAACTTGTTGCTCTCCAGAGCCCGTATTGCTACTTTTACACTTTCTTGTGGGGAACTTTTATTTTCTGCTTCACTTGTTTCTTCTTCTGACAGGTTAACGAAATTGTATCTTTCCGTTTTCTACTTCAGGAAGATGTAACCAGATTAAATTGAGCTTTTCTGCTGCATCTACAGAAAGTCTTACAGCAACTCTTGCTTTATCTGTAATCTTCTCTTTACAAAATTTTTAATTTTCATTATACTGTTTGTGGACCAAAAGTTAGCCAAGAAATTTTTCATGAGGTACAACAATTTATAATCTTATGGCGATTTAGTGAAGTTGCCAGATCGTGATAACGCAAGCTATGACATGAGCTGGCTATAAGTTATGTGGTAATGTGATACTGATTGTTAGGCTTGCAGGTTATAATATGTCCAGAAGTTATAACATGGTTCACTTTAAAGCTCACTCTGTTACAAGTTCGGAATGTGTGGTTTGGAACCTTTCAAATTTAATCACAATAGGCATTATTTTAAAAAAAAGGAGATAGGCAGTTTCATTACTAACAGCGTTATTAAAATATAACTAATCATTGAAAGTCAAATGTATGGCAGCTCATCTTGTACTGACTGATTGCCCAACTTCCATCACCTTTAGTAATCCATCAAAATATAGAAAACATGAAGTATAGAAAATATCACTAAGAAAAAAGATCCTCCAGCGTCACCACTAGGTTTAGTGTCTTACTGAAGACTAACAAGGAGAGGTCTTCAATGTGGAAATCACAATCAAAGATTCAACAAGTACGCCACCTCAGGTTTCTCACCTTCTGCCTGGTGGGACTCTGTTTATAAAAATTTGTGTATCTATACCTTTAGGGAAGGCTATTAGGTAACATTATTGATTTAGCCAGGCCCCTTAAGGTGGTGTACTCATGGGCGGGTGGTCTCAGGTTCGATCCCACTGTTCAATTCTTTTTTTTAAATTTTTTTCCCCAATTACTATTCAGTTTTGCCGAATTACAAATTTGTTTTGAAACAAATTCACTACATTATTTGCATTTGAGGAAGAGACAAACTGGGAAAGCTGACAAAAGACCTGTATAATTTTTTTAAATTCATTAAACCATAATTTGGGAATGAATTTTTGTTGTTGTTGGTCGATTTGTGGGGTAGCCACACTGATATGATGATTTATGATCAAGCCATTGTAGCAGAATATGGTGCAGTTTGCTCTAAAACTGAACCAGGAGAGTGAGGAAAATTGAACTTTGTTGTATAAGATATGGCCCTGGTAGGTTTTGAATTATTTAGTACAAATCGAAACTGTTAAATGTGTTTTAGATTCATAAAGATCTATTTATTGATCTTTTTCAAAAGCTGACATTCATATAATACTGAAATGAAGTAACCATATTATGAGATGAAAATACTTGAAATGGCAGATAGTTCTATTCAGAAGGATAAAGCATAAAGTGATCTGAGGAATAATAAAAAGGAAACTTAACTAGAAGGTATAAATTCTTAATTAGCTCATCTAATAGAAAGGATAGCAATTGTCATCAATGATTAAAATAACTGTTTTAAGTTGATTATTTGGAAAAGAAAGAGTTAGTAAAAGATATGTAGCATAATGTTTTAACATGAGTTGGCTATTTAATCAAAGGTTAAAGTGATTAACATTTGTGAGACCGTATGGTGAGGTGTAAACTTTGGGGAATTATTATAGAAAAAACGAAGCTATATTTTGGAATTATCGTCATAAAAAGTTAAAATAATCAGTGCTAGTATCACGTCACCGACTATTACCTAACAAAGAAAAAGCCATACTTATAAGCAAATGTATAATAAATAGGAGTGGTGAATAAGAGTCCAGCTTAATTATTGCTGCAAGTTGTAAAGCATGCATGCGGTGTGGCGGTTGTCGAATGTGACAGTTAAAACTGTGTTTTAAAGCATGGAAGTACTTGAAAATGCAATGCCTGTAAAACATTAGACTGTGAAAGTGGATATGAGTCAAGATTTCTGAGCGCATGACAAACTGAGTGAAATTTGATTGTATGGGTTTTGAAAACAATGTTAGTGAGAAGAAAAAAAAAAGAGGATAAAACTTAACTTTGGAACTACGACTAGTGTTACAATCATTGTAAAGAATTGACTGAAGAGGAAACTGTAATATAAATTGGTGACATACAAAGTCTGATAGCCGTTAATCCTAATGACAAAGTGTAAGCTGATATGATGTTTTGATAGTTTAATAAAATTAAGTGAACTTCATTTGTTAATATCTAACCATTTAAAAATACTCAAAGCAATCTGTAGTGCCAACCAGAACTATATTCTGGACAATGAGGACAATTTAGTTGCTTGGTTACTTGGACAGTAAGCGATATTGCCACAATGTACACATTTAGGTCAGCCAGGTGTTGTGTATTTGTAGTGTCTGGTAAAAATACTAATGAAAAGGCTTCTAGGTGTGCCAGAACTATTGTAAGATAATCATGAGATATCTTCCATGAAGATACATTCAATTATTCTCCACATTCTGCCAGTGCCTATATCTTATGACACGATAAAATATGCACGTTATTTTCCAAAATTAATGAAGGAAAGGATGGAATTTACTAATGTAAAGGCAATATGCTTTCCTTAAATAATAAAAGCTGTATGTAGCTGTGGAAGGATAACTTATCAAATGTTTGAATGGAGCACATCATCCAAACATCTGCAAATTCCTCAAAGGAAAATAAATAATTTGGTGAATTTGTTTCAAAGGCCAATAGCAATGGAAAAAATGGCAGTCTGTGGGACTGAACCTGCAACCACCGACATATGAATACACTGCCTTAATGTTGCAAGGCTAAATCAATGCTGATAGCTAATAGCCTTTCCTATAGGTATAGGTCATTCAATGTTTGACCCCAGTTTTAATATAAAAGGAAGCCCACCAGGCAGAACTGCTGTAGGATGAGAAACCTGAGGTGGTGTACTAGTTATCAGACGTGTTTCTTCTATAATAACAATTTCCACATGGAAGACCTCTCCTGTAAAAACACGTTTGCCATATGTTATTCATCTGAGGAAAAACATTTAATGTATGATGTAGCCCTTGAAAGTTGGGAGTGCAATGTAAAACTAATTTCATATATACAATGAAAAATCTGAGGACAACAATTTTCTAAAACCTGTCAATTTTCATGAGGACTTAACAGAACCTAAA